>VZQC01002229.1:89197-241386 GCA_009823505.1 Rhizomys pruinosus | reverse complement strand
CCCCACCCCTACCCATCGCAGATCGTGCATTCTGCCGTAAGTTTTCTGCATCTTTCTCTGCTTTTTTGTTTTGTTTTGTTTTCATTTTTTTTAACAATAGGTGATAATTTGTGAGTACAAGCATCCTTCATGTAAAACCAATTTGCAAGCAGTTGTGCCCAAACCCACACAGCTCATGGGTCCCACTATCCTGAAAGGGGGGGCTTGTATGTTCAATCAAGTTGATCAAATGAGTGTCCAGTCTATATTGTTGTAGTTTCACCATTAACCCCAATCGAAGCCCTTACATTCTACCACGCCCCCTCTTCCGCAGATTGTTCCCTAGGCTTAGAAAAGGGGACTCTGTTTTTTTAAATAATTTTTAAAAATTTAATTTATTTTTTATGTGTATTAATGTACTGTCTGCATGTACGTTGGTGCACCCATGTTGTACAACGCCACAGAGGTCAGAAGAGGGTTTCAGATTCCCCTGGAACTGGAGTTAAAAATGGTTCTTAGCCCCCATGTGGGTGCTGGGAATCGAACCAGGGTCCTCTGCAAGAGCAGGTGGCACTCTTAACCGCTAGGCCATCTCTCCAGCCCCGGACTCTGTTTTTTTTTTTTTTTTTTTTAATATGGAAATAACTTCAGGGTCAGAGATGATTCAACTTTGAGGCTGTAAGATTGCCTTTCAAGATGAGAAGAGTTGGCCAGTGTTTTCTGAAGGACACTTAGGCATGGTTTTACTGATCAGTAGAATAACAGCTGTACTGATCAGTAGAATAACAGCTGACTGTGGCAGGGAGAGGTTCCAAAAATAAGTTGCCCAGATTTTTCATATCTAATGCTCCTTAATGTTACAAACCCTCAGTTTGGGAGTTGCTTGGTATATGTTAATTCAGCAACGAGCACTGGATACACAAGTCTGTGAAAGGCTCCTCTGACATGCCGGAAGTTACAGAAACTACTTCTTTCCCTTGATTCTTTGCTTGAATGTGCTACCTTCTAATTTTGTTTATGTTTGTTCCCTTGGGTGGTGATGTCATGTACACCATGGTGTTCGCCATGTGTTCTGTGTCTGTTTACATCTTTTATCAAACCAGTTTCATTTTCTTGGGAGTTGGAGGTCTGGAAAATTCAGGCCCACCTTCCCAAAGAACCAGCAGGACTTCCGCGTGTGTGGCCTCCTTATCTAATGCTCTTTCTACTGTCTGGTCCTCAGGCCACAAAAAGGGAGAGAGCAATTCCCTTCTTTGATCGCTGGGGGCACCACCTGCCCATTTATAAATGGCTGACGTGCTTGGATGCAGATGGGCTGTTGCTTCTGCCTTCCTTTCCTACTATTGTGTGTTTTCTATCACTGAAGCTACTTTGTGCATAAGTTAATAGCATATTGACTTTAGCTGATTTGTGAAGTTTGACATTAAGGCTGTAACATCTAATTGTTCTTCATGTGCAAGCATGCCTCTATTGATCTGGCATGAGAAGACCTTATGCTTCATGATTTTCCTACAGTGATGATGGACTTGTGCTGGCACATGTAGAGGCCGTAGAGGCCCCGCCCCTTCTCCCTCTCCTCCATCTGAGCTTGTCAGGAGCAGGGTAAACGCTATTCATGTCTGCAGAAAGAGAAGCTCTGACCTTGCCATGCTAACTCGGGTGAGCAGCCTGTTCTACAGAGATTTAAGATGAAGCCCTGGCTAACAAAGAAAATAAATTGTCTTTAAAAAGTGAAAGTTATTAATAAGGAATGTGGGCCCAAATCTCTCACAGAAGCTATAGATTCAAGTGATTTGGGGTGATTTTTGTCATTTTACTCTACCAGAATGATTTCTGTTCATTATTTGGGGTTGTTTTCATTTATTATGATAAAGAGAGATGTTCGAGGGTGCCTGGCTGGATGTTTTCCTATTTCCACTCCATCTTCACATCCTGTGTGTCTTTGAGTTCTTGGCTCTTCATAAAACCTACAGCTGGGTCTGAAGGCGCACCACGTCTCAGGTGCGCCAGACAAATGCTCTGAAGGTTTGAACTAAAGGCCAATCTGTGCCAAGAGATCGATGAGAAGGCAAATATGACCCCAGAGAGGAAGACGGAGAACGGGGGAGGAGCACTGCATGGAGAATGGGAGGCTGGGAGAGGTGAGCAGACCAAACTCCCGCTGTGCTTTCCTGGAGTTTCACACTCTAGTTCATGGCAGACTTCCTCTGGACATCCTTTCACAGTTGTTCAGTGCAAGGGTGTGCTGCCGGACATCTGAGGTCATTGTCTTTGGCTAGTCCTCAAATATGCACCCCCCCCACACACTATTTATCTATCCTATAAGGAAAGGAGCTTGCTGGCAAAGAAGCAGAGTTCCCTCTTAGGTATAATTTCTAGTGGGAATTTAAGCCAAATCAGCATTTGCTTTATAAAAAAGTTTTTAAAAATCCATTTCTCTATAGAAATTTGGGATAATGTATACATGCTGGAACAGTCTAGCCTGGGATTAAGGGCTGTCAGGAGGATTTACCCACTACCACAACTGACTTATGTATATGTAACACTATATTACCAGGGCCATTTATAGAGAACTTAGAGTATATGATCCCATTGTCATTAGCATCAAAACATTGAGAAATAAAAAGTGAAGCTCAGAGAAGTCTCTCTCATATTTACATAGTTAATAAGCTGTAGAGATGGGTCTATTGTCTAGTCCCATTCACGTCCAGAATAGTTTTTTTAATATTTTATTTATTATATTTTATTTTATTTTATTTTATGTGTATAAGTATATTGCCTTCATGTATGCAAGTGTACCTCTGTTGTGCAATGCCTGAGGAGGTCAGAAGAAGGTATCAGATCCCCTGAAACTAGAGTTAAGGACAGTTGTTAGCCATAGTTTTTGCCTCAAGACTTAGTGTATATCAGGCCAATACCCTCAAAGGATAGCAATATCAGTAGAAATAATCATGTAGACCTGAGAACAGTTCATACCATGGAAACTTGTGGGTCTTATCAACTAACTTTTTTAAAAAAGTGTTAAGAGATGGTTCTAGGGCAGCAAGATGGGTAACGGTGCTTGCTGCCAAGCCTAAGACATGAGTGCAATCCCAAGGACCCACTCTATAGAAGGAGAGAATTGATTCCCACAAGTTGTTCTTTGATTCTTTGACCTCTCAACAAGTGTGCTATAAACTCTTGTGTGCCCTCATACAGAGAGAGAGAGAGAGAGAGAGAGAGAGAGAGAGAGAGAGAGAGAATATAAATAATGTAAAAACAAGGAAGAGTTCTGCAGTGGGAAGGATACTTGAGGATACTGAGATTGTAGGTGGCCATATCATCTTCCTGTAATGTTTTTCTGGTGTTAGCCAAATCAGGAGGAAAAGAGAGAAAAAAGAGAGGAGAGAAAAAAATTAAAACCATAACAGAAATAAAGTTTTCTTGTATTTGTATACACATGTATCTCTAGACTTTCTGTTATGAAACACACACACACACACACACACACACATACTTCTGAAGAACTGCTCTTTTCAAACTGTGAGGAGACAGCTTGTGTATTTGAGTGATAAAGGCCGTGCTACCTACATAAATAGCAATGCAGGTCCTCCTCCTGTAGGAAATTCTCTAGGAAACCACCACCCTCTGAATTGAAAGCAGTTAGAATGCAGTCCCTGTGGTCATAGCCCTGTGGACACACAGCCATATTGATCAAACATCTGCTGGAATCACAGACAAAGGCTAGAACACCACAAGGAATTAAAAACAGCGGCATTAAATTTTAAATATGTTTTTTATAGGTAGCACAATATACCAAATACTTCATGAACTCAACCAGGGAAAAGAGGTTTAAGATCCCATATGAAACTAGATTAATCAAACAAGTTTCATGAAGTTAGAAAATATGTATGAAAAACGACCATGGAGGTGCTACATACCTTTAATCCCAAGATTCAAGAGGCAGAGGCAGGCAGATCTCTGTAGGGTGCAAGCCAACCTGGTATACATAGCAAGCTCCAGGATAGCAAGGGCCACATAGTGAGACCACATGATCTATCATCTTTCTATCTATCTATCTATCTATCTATCTATCTATCTATCTATCTATCTATTATCTGTCTGTCTGTATGTCTGTCTATCATCTATCTATCTAAAAGGAAAAATGAGATCAACATTCAATGAGTCAGAGGATGAATCTTTGATCCATCTTTGCTACTTCAGTCTTTCCCCTTTGTGGGGTTTCAACTGTGGCACATGAGTTAATTTAGGAGAGAATTTTTAATTTAAATAATCATCTATTCATTTGAGTACTTATTTTTTACTTTGGGCAAGTGATACTGTCTCACATTTACAATATGATATGAAAATTTTCATAGGTTATTTTAAGAAGGACATATTTTGACTATTGAGTTAAGAACAGTATAGGCGGTACACAGTGATGGCAAAAAGTATGATGGGGGCTAGGGAGGTAGCCCAGTGGCTAAAGTATTGGCCGTGCAAGCATGAGATCCTCAGAACCCACCTGAAAGATGATTATAGCTGTAGTACCTGTCTCTAAACCAACGACTGGTGTGTTGGGGGGGGGGTGGCTGAATCCCTGGATCCCTGTGGCCAGGCAGTCTAGCTTAATTGGCTCCTATTTCAGCAAAAGACAGTGAGTCATAAAAGAGGGTGGGAACCCATAGAGGAATAACACACAAGGTTAACCTATGGCCTCCACATTCCTGCCCATGCACAGGCACACACACACATGAACAAGTACACATATATACACCCCATCCCCTCCCACGATTGTTATAATAGTACTTGAGTGACTAAAACTTAAGAGAATGCTTCCATAGAGTAACAGTGCTTCCCACCCCAGTGTTCAGGTCGTGATAGTCAAGGCTAACCAGCTTTGCTTTCCTCTCCCAACCCCACCCCTCTTCCTTTAGAATTCCAGCATAATTGCAGCCAACCATCATCCTTCAATGTTCCTTGCAGGGTTTTTTGTGTGTGTCCATGTGCCTTGAGTTATGTTCTTCCCTTCACCTGGGAATCTTGAGCTTATCCTTCCGAGGCATATTTAAAGCCCAATGATTCTAAATCCTACCTCTGCCTAGAATATTTATTTATCAAATACAATATATCACTACTACTTGCTCATTACTGTGCCTCAGATTCTTCATATATAAATTGTGAAGACTAACAGCACCTTCCTTAAACTTTTGCTGCAAAAATCAAGCGAGTTTTTAATTTATGTGAAATTCTTAACACAGTATCTGTCTTATACCAAAAGTTATTGTGAATGTATTGAATATGATCATACTTGAATGTAATTTAAACAGATGGTAAGACAATTAAAATTAGATTCCAGAAAAGAAGAAAATGGAGGAAGCACCCCTAGAAGTAAGTTTGATTTGATCTTGAGCCATCACAAAAGAGGAATGCTTGATGTTCTTGTTGATAAGTGGACAATGTGTTAGGCATGGTGACAGATACCCTCTAATCTCAGCAATTGGGAGATGGAAGCAGGATTGAAGTTCAAGGTAATTCTTGGATACATAGCACGTTCCATGCCAGCCTAGATTACATAAAACCCTGTATCAAAACAACAACAAAACAGACAAACAAAATACCAAATTGACAGCAAATAATCTTTCTCACTTCATTATAAAAAAAAATGACTTCAGAGAGGGACTGAGAATATAGTTGTGTGATAGTGTGTGGACTTAGTATTTGGGAAGACCTGGATTTAGAACCTAGTACCATAATAATTAGAAACAGCAACAAAATGATGTTTGCCCATAAAGTTCAAAGATTTGAGCCTTAATAACAAAAAATACTGGCAAATCTAAGAGCATAGTGGCTCCTATGGGCACATCAGCCAAAAATCAAGGAGAATCCAAAATATCTTGTTTAGACTGAGCTCCTCCGGGGTTTTCCATTGCCTTCAAACAACAACCAGAGCACATTAAGCAATCGTAAGTGTTTCCAAAAACCTTGTCATGTGTCCTTGTGCTATTTGATTGAGTTCAGTTTCACTGTAATAAACCTCGACTTTGTGCTTGGTAATAAAGCACTTCCTTTTTTCTTTATTCTGTGGTGAGTAGATTAGCTCAGAGCTGTGAAGGAATTCCTTCCCCAAGGGAAGGTGGTTTAATGATAAGACACAGCCAAGTTCAGAGTTACATATCGAGGAAGCTGGTGAAATGGGAAAATGAACGACAGGAATAGTTGGCACCTGCTTAGTGCCTTACAATCTGCAGACAGAGTCAGTGGCTTTTATGGCGTGACCTGGAGCTTGAGTATCAGCACCACCCAGGGACATAGAAGAAGCACTAACTCTCAGGTTCTCCCCTGGAAGTTCTAGAGATGAGACCCATAATTCTGAGTTTTACCCTATGAAACATAGGGATAGTTTATAGCCGACATTTCCTTTTCACATGAAGTATCTGGTTAATAGATATTTAAGCTGCCACTCTGTTCTCCTTTTATTTCCTAGCTATTAAACTTTAAAATAAGACCAAATCTTTATTCTTTCACAGAGAACAGAAGTAGCATCCTGGTAGGGACAGGAAAGAGTCAAGGGCTGTCCTCATCGTTCCAGAAGTCTCTGCATGCTGAGCATCTGGGTTTCTTCAGTCAGTGAATATTTCCTGAAACTTCCTGACCACCAAGCACTATTCCAGGTCCTTGGAGAACAAAATCAAAAAAGACCCACCTCTTCCCTGACCCCAGGGAGCTCATGTCCTGATGAGCGAGGACAGACACAAACATGAACAAGTGAATCAGGATAATATGGTCGTGCAGACAGTACCACGTGGTGTGGGGGTAGTGAGATGGGGTGCAGTGGCTGTTAGTGATGTGGTACCAGCCTCAAAGAGCCTTTCAGAAATGTCATTATTATTTTAGATAAGTGTCTAGTTGCATTTGGGTGAAGTATACACAAGCATTTGGAGAAAGTTTAACAAGTGACTTATCTAAATTAAAACATAAATTCAAATTGCACCAATAGGCCCTCTGCACAAAGTTTATAAAGATACTATGCCGAGACCACAGAATCCTCTCCATCCAAGGCACAGGAGAAATGTGGTTAGTATCTGATCTATATTTTTGTGGTTGTTATAACATTGCTGCCGAGTCTTAGAAAATAAACTGAATTTTTATAATCATTTCAATATTTACTCTTGCTTTTTCCAATGAAGCACGAGTGTTCATTGTTTAATGAGAACCATGTTCAGTAAGTTGCCTACCCCTAACTTACTGTTATAAATGAATATGACATCTTTTGGCCTTCCTTCTTCACTAGTAATTTACACCAATTATGTCAGTTCCTTTATTATCCTCATTTGACCCTATAACATCACAACATGACATTACACAAGGACCTGATGCAGATGTACACAAAAGGTCACAAGCTTGTAGATCACAGACGTGTTCTGTGTGGCCTGGAAAAGGTACCGTATATTTAAAGATTAAATGGGCTCCTAGTACTTGAAGACTCAGATTTCCAAAGAATTCTGGATTTCAGAATTTCCTGAAAAAGAAAAAGTCACACCACCAGGCTCCCATCCTGCCAGGCCCAGAGAAACAACTCCCTCGGCTTGAACACGCGTTCTCTTTCCACCACCTGCAGACACTAAAGTTGCAACCCCACGAACAGAGGTGATTTCAAAAGTAGTCATTCCTTGTTTGAGAACTAGAATGTATGCCTTAGAAATGGATACCCCTGGAGGGTTCAGAGCTTACCTGGCCTTGTGGTAGCTTGCTGCAGTTCATCTTGAAGTCTCTAGGGGGAAGCCGAGAATTCAAACCTTTCTTCAAACTGGGACATAAAAGCAATCTGGGTTCTATAATATACCCAGTCTCCAAATTTACCATAGAACTGTAGAATGCAACAGACACTACTTGTGTGATGGCTTCTCTCTCGGGTGATGAAATATACATAACTAACTTTTAGTACCTTAAAATTTTCAAGGGGAGGGAGCTAAAGAGAAGGCTCAACAGTTAAGAGCACTGGCTGCTCTTGTAGACCTGCATTCAATTCCCAGTACCCACATGGCAGCTAACAGCCCTTCAAAACTAACTCCAGTTCCAGGGGATTGGACACCTTCTTGTGGCATCTGCAAGCTTTTTACACACATAGTGCACTTACATACATACATCCAACACTCATATGCATGAAATAAAAATAAATTTTTAAAAGTTTCAAGGGCAATTGGAGTGACCCAAAGGAATTTACCTGGCAGAGACAGGAGGGGTTTCCACCGAGGAGAGCCATACTTGGAAAATCTGGATGGAGAAATGTTGAGGGGACAGTAGAAGAAAACATGTAGAATAAGAAGAATTAGAATGGTAAATTAAAGTGGGGGCAAAATGCTACCACATCTTAAAGGCAGAAGCACTAAACTGACAGTGATTAAAGAGAGTGATATAATCTGAGTGTACTGAAAGAAAGAGAACAAGATGATTTTCAGTCCTGCCATTCTGATTACCTAACAGAGAGAGAGAGAGAGAGAGAGAGAGAGAGAGAGAGAGAGAGAGAGAGAGGAGAGAGAGAAAACACTAGGCAGAAGAACCCCACCCAGCTGAGATTTTTCAGCATTCCAGATAGAAAGGACGGAAAGTTAATGACAGTAATTGCACTTGTATCTTATATTTGTTCAAGTGCTAAATAAGGATATAAAGGGAGGGCCTAGCTTCTTTCTGCTCCAGGGAGATGGCATTTTAGATTCTCCCACATCCCACCCCTGAAGTTAGAAACATTCCCTCTCAGAGTGGAACTTATTATTCAAGAACTGCAGAGACCACGGAGCTGCTCAGCAGAGCTCAGTCAAGCCTCTGCTTGGATAACCACTGGCCTTTCTTCAGTCTTTGAAAGAAGAACCTTCATCTGGATGACAAGCTGCTGCCTTTGCTGCCCCATCCAGCCAGCTTCAGGCTGATTCAACAGATATACACCGAAAGACTGTAGAGCCCCCTGTGCTGGGTGCTAATCTGAAAATAAAAGTGAATAAGAAATCTCATTCTCAAGAAACGTGCTTTTAAATTTTTTTAAATTAATTTTATTTATTTCTGTATGTGTGAATGTCCTGTCTGCATGCAAGTTTGTGCACCCGTATCGCGCAATGCCGCGGAGGTCAGAAGAGGGTGTCGGATTCCCCTGGAACTGGAGCTCTCCTGGAATCGGAGTTTCAGACGGTTCTCGGCCGCCATGTGGGCGCTGGGGATCGAACCCGGGTCCCCTGCAAGAGCGGTCGGCGCTCTTAACCGCTAAGCCATCTCTCCAGCCGAAACGTGCTTTTATAGAGAGGATAAGAAGATTGCAGAGGCAGAGAAGAGTACAGGGTGGCAGGTTGCAGATGAGGGAATTCTCAAAGATAAGATCCATCCGTGCTGTGATCCACGCTTTGTGTCATCCCCCTGCATGTGGACTGTCAGCAATTCAGGCGGGAATCAGAAAGAATAGCAGGGATGAGGCGTCACATTTGAGATGCACGTGTAAGAAGCCGGGATCCTGTCTTGGATTGTTCTGCCACTCTCTATGGTATTCCTTGAACTGAAAGCAGCTCTGTTGTGAACAAACTTGCTCAAGTGGGGAACAGCTCTTGCCTTCGACCAATAGCCAACAGATAACTGAGTCCTGCCTGCTGCTAAATGGATGATCATAGAACTGCATGTCCCCTCACCAAGCCTTGGGACAAGGATCCAAGGCCCCACTGAAACCCTGATTATAGGTTTGTGTACTGCCTTGAGCCAGAGAACCCAGCCAGATGTACCTGAATTTCTGATCCATGGGAACTAGGAGATTTGTGTTTTATGCTACCAAGTTTTGTAGGAATTTTTTCACACAATAATACCTAATAAGCGAAAAAGAATTACAAAATGAAAAATCACATTGTATTAAAGAAATCATATTCTTTTTTAATTTTATTTATTTTGTATGTGTATGAGTGTACTGTGCATGTAAGTTTGTGCACCCATGTCGTGCAATGCCTCGGAGGTCAGAAGAGGGCATCAGATTCTTCTGGAACTGGAGTTAAAGACAGTTCTCAGCTGCCATGTGGGTGCTGGGGAGCGAACCTGGGTCCTCTGCAAGAGCAGTCGGTGCTCTTAATGGCTAGGCCATCTCTCCAGCCCCCTGAAATTGTATTCTTTTTTTTTATTATTTTATTTATTTATTTATTTATTTATTTATTTATTTATTTTTGTATGTGTATGAATGTACTGTCTGCATGTAGGTTTGTGCACCCGTGTCGTGCAATGCCGCGGAGGTCAGAAGAGGGTCTCGGATTCCCCTGGAACTGGAGTTCTCCTGGAATAGGAGTTACAGACGGTTCTTAGCCGCCATGTGGGTGCTGGGGATCGAACCCGGGTCCTCTGCAAGAGCAGTCGGCGCTCTCAACCGCTAGGCCATCTCTCCAGCCCCTGAAATTGTATTCTTAAATCTCTTTCCGGGGTGGGTTTTAGGGTTGGGTCACAGTAAATTGGGGAGACTATATCAGAACGAGATACATTTTTCTGGTCTTTTTGGGACAGGGTCTCCCTGCAGCCCCAGCTGTCCTGGAATTTGCTATGTAAACCAGGCTGGCCTTGAACTCACAAAGATCCACCTGTCTCTGCCTCCCAAGTGCTAGGATTAAAGGCGTGCGCCAACATGCCCAGCCAAGATACATTTTTATTCACATCTCTATTGACTTTCTAACTTGTCTGAATAATAAGATACAAATATGAGGACATAAGAGTTATTTTTAAGGAAATATTAGAAGAAAAGGTGGATTGAGTAAAAACTCTGTAAGCAATCAGAAGCCATGGATCATGAGAAGAAGTTCACATATAATGATGACTTCTATTTAGAAAATACATCTCGTGGCTGTGAAGGCCTCTCTGTGTTGGGGCATCCTCTAGGATCTGTGTAAATATGGACAGACACTGTGCCCCTGTACGTAGGGGGCAGAGGAGGCTTAAGAAGGATGGAGCAGGTGGAGAAAATCAACATGGACTATGTTGAGGAAAATGAGACAAAGCTGTTGGGCTGAGTGTCAGGCACTGGGATGATCACAGGATACCTGGAAATAAAAACGATGATCCAGTTAGTCATGGAGGAAGGGATTGCTCGGGTTCCATTTTACCTGTCTTGATGCTGAGTCATTGTTGGGTGTGGAGAAAGGAGAAATACACATTTGCTGTTCTACTGGAAAGATGCCAGTAAAACTCAGATTTGGGCATATTGTCCATGGTGGAGGTGATAACTGAAAGCCAGAGAAAAGACTGGCCAGGAGCCGAGGAAGAGGCTAGAAGATCCAGGGCCATAAACTATAGACCCTGCCTGAAGGCAAAGGAGAGGTTGGTGGAATTAGCAGAGGAGAGAGAGAGAGAGAGAGAGAGAGAGAGAAGCTGTCACTCAGGGGATCAGAGGAGACCCTCCAGAAGGACAGGCAGCTTTATGGAGGTGACAAAAGGATGGATGTGGAGCAACCTTACCAGGGAGCAGAGGTATGCACCTTCAGATTCCGTGTCTCACCTGGTCCCTCTCTATACAATTAGAGCAGATCTGGCAACCACAGAACAATGAAGTCCTGTTCATCTGCCCCCTGGACAAAGCTCAGACTGTTCAGAGCTTTGAGACGTTAAGGCATAGTTGGACACAGATACCATTTCACTCAAATAAAAGTTTTGGGGTTTTTTTGTTTTCTAGTGTTTTTCTTTTTTCAAGATAAGTTTCTTTAAAGAAGTATCTGCAAAGTCTTAATTCTATACATAAAACACCAAGAGTATGTCTGTTTTTTCCTGAAAACAGTATCTATGGCCTTTTTTGAATATAATCACAGAGGACAAATTCAATCAAATTAAGAAGTTCAACTGAATGTTTCTAAACCCATCCTGATTATAGCATCTTTTCTGATCCTACAGTCTTGACCTATTTTTAAAATTTTCATTATGTATACTTTTCTTTCTTTCTTTCTTTCTTTCTTTCTTTCTTTCTTTCCTTCCTTCCTTCTTCCTGCATTTATTTATTTATTTATTTATTTATTCATTTATTTATGTCTATTTTGAAGGCAAGGACATGTACCATGCATGATATGTATGTGGAGGTCAACGGACAACTTGCAAGAATCAGTTCTCTCAGTCCATTATGTTGGTTCCAGGAACTTTTGGCATAAAGCACCTCTTCCCACTGAACTATCTCACTGGCTACATTATGTTTTTGAGACCCAGTCTCATCACACAGCTGAGGAAGGCCTCAATTTCTTCCTTGCTGAGCTCCTCCTGCCTCAGCCTCCCAAGTGCAAAGACTCCAGGTATAAACCACCATCACTGATATTCCTCTGCGCTTTAAATCTGTTTTCAGCCAGGTGAATTACTGGATACTTAAGCACTATCCTAATGTAAGCTGTGGTTTTAGATGTTTCTCATTCAGTTATGAGGTCTCCCTTTGGAACTTAAAGAATCTTCTTTCATTGTATGGAGAAGAGACCCATTCCAAAGCGTGAGACAGTGAGGTTCACTCTGGATAATATCATCCAGAAATAATTTCTGTTTAGATCTTAGTTTAGATAATTTCCTTTGTTTTTATACATTATAAATGTAGTTTATTTAAAGTATATGTAGTTGTATTTTTATAAAATTTGGATCTTATAGTTCTTTTTTTAAATTTCTATTTATTTTTTAAGGGATTCACAATATAAGAGCACAGTTGTTTTCAGATCACATTAAGTTTGCCATACAATTAGGTAAATGGCACTAGCATCCACAGATGAGGGATACCCTTAGTCATTTGTTTTTCTGGGACTGTGTTACTTCACTCAGCATGGTATCTTCTAGCTCCAGCCATTTACCTGCAAAGTTCATGATGTCATTTTTCTTTACTGCTGCATAGAACTCCATTGTGTAGATGCACCACATTTTCTCTATCCACTCATCAGTTGAGGGGCACTTGGGATGGTTCCAGCTCTTTGCTATTGTGAAGAGAGCTGCAATAAACATAGCTGTGCATGTAAGATCTTATATTTCTGGTTTTATAGTCTAGGTTTTCCTTTTGAGATAGGTCATCAGTAGTGTGTCACTATATCATTAAGATATGTGCTTATATGTTATCAACTTACTTATATGTATGCACTTATGACATGATTTCGTGTGTCTGTTCATTTGTCTGTGGATGTGTATGTGTGTGTGTGTAGATGTGCATATATGTGTGTTCAGATGTGCATACACATGCATATGGAGGTCAGGGGACAATTATGGGCATCATTCCTCGGGCACCATAGTCCTTTGCTTTGAGATGAGGATTTGTTTACTGTCCTGGAACTTACCACATAGGCTAGGCTTCACAACCTAGAGTGTCCCCCCTTCTCTCTGCCTCTCCAGTGTTGGGGATGTAAGTGCATGACATTATGTTCAGCTTTTTTTCTGTGGGTTCTCGAGATCAAACACGTGTCCATATGGATGAAAAGTAAGTGATCTATGGACTGAGATTTCTCTCCAGCCCCATGGCATGCTTTTTTAAGCACTGCCCCTCCATACCATGGCCACCTCCATTCGTAAGAGTCACAGTCTTGACCATGGCGTGTGGACAGCAGGGTGGCCTGGCATTCGTTGATTCCTACCCTCTGCATCACTCACTTCTCCCTGAACTTCTGGAGGATATGCTCACAGATGTGTGGGAGGTTCTCTTGCTCTGAACAGGTACAGCGTGGTCCTGCTAAGGGAAGGGAAGCACAGTGCCCACAGGCGGGCACTGTGAGGGAACTGACCCCTCAGCGCAGAGGTCAGTCGGTTAAGAAACCCGACCTGAGAGGTAGTTCCAACTCAGGTCCTCAGCGTGGGGAAACGGAACGTTTCCATCTTGGCTGTGCTTTTCCACCTGCCCAGACTGCTGGCCTTTGGACAGGAATTTCAGGCTGATGGCTGATGGCCTATCTTCAGCCTACGCCCACTCACAACTCACTTCACAGCTGGCGATCTGATAGCTCTCCTTCCAGCCCCACACCAGCTACCCAAGGTTGGTGGTTTGATGGACTGCAGCCCAACCTACTGATCACTGATATTCAGGCCTACTTCAGCCTGTAGGCGCACAAAAATAACAGCCCGGAATTCTGTGTAATGATGGTAATGGAGAATTCGCTTTATCGCCTGCTACAACTTGCTTTTATAAGCAAAATGACGTCAGCTCCCAGAGCCAATCACAGACCCCCCAGTTCCACACCACTGCACACTGCTGCTCTGCCTAGCATCACGTGCCTGGGCTACATTGCTTGCTCCCTCTTGGGGGGGGGGGTCAGAGAAAGCCCATGACTCCCACATGGTGCCCTGAAAACCAGCTCCAAATTCAAACTGCATCTTCCCACATAGATGTCTCTGAACATGAAGACACCTGCCAATGTTGGCTGTTTCCATATTGCTAACGTGAACTCTGCTCCATCGCTAAGCAAGTGCAGCCCTCCTGGGACAGATGTTGTAGCTGCAAATCTGTCTCTTCATGCTCTTTCCTAAATGCCTTTTTAAACATGCTCAATAATAGATGAGCACCCCCTTCTTCACAGAGAAGAGCAGCTTTTAGGACATAAAAACGCTATTTGGCCCTTAAGAGCTGATTCCCGCAGCATCCCCAGTTCCCTGGAACACCACTTAAGAACTGACTGCTCACTCCAGGACAGCAGGTGGCTCCTCTGCTGGGTTTTGTTGCTCCATTTCCTCTTCATGTTCCTTTTTCAATACTGGACTCAACTTGCCCCCCATCTTTCCAGCCACTTGGCTTAGAGGTTCCAGGTCCTCTCAGCTTGTTCCCTCTTCTCTGCTTCATGGTCCAAACAGCATGGCTAGACCTGATTTGATGGCCGTGACCCATTTTCTGAGTCCCAGGGTCCCAGAAATAGGTCAGCCTTTTCCCCTTAACTTTTTTTTTAAAGGCTTTCTTTTTTTTAAATTTTATTTATTTTTGTATGTGTATGAGTATACTGTCTGCATGCAGGTTTGTGCACCTGTGTCGTGCAATGCTGCAGAGGTCAGAAGAGTGTCTCGGATTCCCCTGGAACTGGAGTTCTCCTGGAATTGGAGTTACAGATGGTTCTTAGTCACCATGTGGGTGCTGGGGATCGAACCCGGGTCCTCTGCAAGAGCAGTTGGTGCTCTCAACTGCTAGGCTATCTCTCCAGCCCCTCCCCTTAACTTTTGAAGTCTTGTCTCACACCAATCTACTGGGTGACCTTCGGCAAGTCCCCAAATGTCCCGGGGCTTCAGCTTCCTCAGGTATTAAAAGAAGGCTGGAAGAAATCCCTTGGTTCCTTTCTAAGAAGTTCAAAAAAATTTGTGGTTTCAAGTCCAGGCTTGGATATTCTATGGGATATTTTCAGTGACATCTATTTATTCATTAATTAGAGAATTAGTTATAGAATTGCACTTTTTTTGTTGTTCTTTTTGAGACAGGGTCTCCCTGTAGCTCTGGCTGTCTTGGAAAGAATTGCTTATTTTTAGAACTTCATTTCCAACATGAAGAAGTTCCGTCACATGGCTTCATGGACTTTGCTACCAACTACCTTCTGGGAAAGATGCTCAGAAGGGAGGTTGCATTTTTCCACTCTCCTACTGCTCTTGCCTTTCTAATAGCTCACAAGTAAACAGCAATTAGCATTGTGCATCCTTTGTTAGAACTTTGCTACTGGGTGATCAGAGAAAAACTCTTTGACTGGCTTCACCTTGTGCAATTGCATTCTTTGTGCCTCCACCAAATCGAGCCAGGCACCCCGGTGCATCACAGGTACAAACCAGGAGCACCACCCGAGCTCACCGCTCCACTGCAAAGCAGTCTTTCCTTTTCATAGGTCTCTGGATATTGTTTAGCAAGTGGCCATTTATGATCCCTCTCTTCAAAATTAGAAATAATTTATAGGGCCCAGTGGTCCTTTATCCTCTTTCTGTGCTTTGAAATCACTCTGGTATTTGCGAACTAAATCATTCAAGACATTTTTAATTTACTTGGACAACCTGCAAGATTCAGTTTTTGAAGAGAGTGTTGTAGAGAGAATAAGTGGAGGAAATGGACTGATGGGACGGGGGAGAGGCAAGAGTGAAGGAACATACAGCAGCCAGGAGAAGCAACCTGGAGAGGAAGGAAGCATACAGACTCTCTCCAGGGAGGAAACAGAGGAAGTGGAAGGAAGGGAATCAGGTTCAGGGTGTCCTCGCTGTGATAGCTCTTTGTATAAACAGAGGAAGTGGAAGGAAGGGAATCAGGTTCAGGGTGTCCTAGCTGTGATAGCTCTTTGTATAAACAGAGGAAGTGGAAGGAAGGGAATCAGGTTCAGGGTGTCCTAGCTGTGATAGCTCTTTGTATAAAGTGGGTTCTCTAAAGCAACAGGGACCCTGATTGAAAAAGACAATACTAGTAATGACTAACATGATAATGTACAATATGTCAGCTTTTATAGTTAGTTCAGTTGATATTCTGAACAGATCATATTCACATTAATTCACATTAACCAACACAACATCCCTCTAGAGTCAGTGTTTAAGAATAACAAAAAGCAAAAACATCTATAGTCATGGTCAAGTAGTCAATGAACTAGGAAAACAAAAAAAAAACAAAACTAGGAAGGTACATATAACCCAGAAATGGAAGTTCATTGGTTAAGAGTACTTGTTAATCTTGCAGATGGCCTAGGTTCAGTTCCAGAGGATCTGATGCCCTCTCCTGGCCTCTATGGGCACCAGACAGATGCATAGTACACATATATCATGCTGAAAACACATTCGTGTCCACAAAATAAAGTTAAAAATGGCTCAGAAAGGTTTAGTGACTTGCCGAAGAGGAGAGCTAGCAGGTGGAACACCAACATCTGAGTCACGCAGCTGGGTTACCTAGTCTCTACTGAGCTTACCCTGGCATGCACACCACTGACACTCATAGAGAAGGGCCCAGGCCCATTCACACACTGTGGGCAGTGCAGTGTGGATTCTTGTGCAGTAGCTTCCCACTAGTCTCTATGCCTGTTTCCCTGCTCCATCCATTCTCCATCTACTCAACTGCCCTGAAATTCAAGATCCATGTTTTCAGAATGTGACTAGCAGTTTTGCTCTAACCTCCAGTGGGCTTGAATATCATCTTGATGGTCAGGCTGAGGAAGGTTAAAAGAAGAGACCTGGGAAAACATTGGACCCACAGATATACACAGAAAGGAGATTTCAACAATACAGCCTGTGAACACCTTCAAATGTCATTTTTTTTTCATAGTTTTTCTTGTATCAGTAGTGAGCTCTTCAAAATGATAGACAGTTACCACCCACTCACTTCCAGCCTTCTAGATTATTCCCACAAGTGAGGTCCGACTAGAAATGTACAATCAGTGAATCCAAGTTAGAGTTGTTGTGCTGCAGAGCTTCACATGTCAACTTGACACACCTGGGAAGAGGGAACCTCAGTTGGGGAATTTCCTCTTTCACACTGCCAATTGATGTAGAAGTGCATAGCCCACAATTTCCTCTTTCACACTGCCAATTGATGTTGAAGGGCCCAGCCCACTGTAGGTGACATCACCTCTGAGCGGGTGGTGTAAGAAAGCAGGCTGAGCACAGCAGGGAAGCAAGCAAGTAACCAGTGTTTCTCATGGTCTGTGCTTCAGTTCCTCCTTCCAGCTTCCCACCCTTAAGTTCCTGCCTGCCCTGACTTCACTCAGTGATGAACTGTGAGTGGAAGCCAAATAAACCCTTTACTCCCTGAGTTGTTTTTAGACAGTGTTTTATCACAGCAATAGAAACCAAACTATAATGGTCATACCCATTTTCTTTTCCTTTTTCTGTAAAGACTCACACTATGAAGCCCATTTCCTCAGTTATATTTTCACATTTCCCTGGGTTTCTGACCTCACTGACCATTTCTTTTGCTTGTAAAGTCTTCAGGGAAGCAGCCAGAACCTGGGGGAGAACATCTTCCTGAAGGGGACAACTGTTCTGATGCCTCGGGCTGAATTTCGAGGACCTAAAGGCAATTATGTAATTACCAATGTAACCAGCAGGTGGGGACACTGGGAACTTGTTTTTCTGAACAGTACCAGCCCCTGAGCTAAACACACCAGTTAGGCTGATGGGAACTGGACTCTACAGCTTTAAGCAGTTTGCACTAACAAGAACACAGACAGCACTCATGGTGAAAATAAACTGACAGAAACAGAACCCATTGACTGGTGGGCAGCAGGCAGTCCAGGGAGCCCATGATAAGAACTCTGTGCATCTTCACCTTGGCATCATGCCGTCAGGTTATGTGTGTGGCAAGAGCTTAACCAGAGACCATCTGCTTTAGAGTTAGCGATGGTTTCTTAAAGGATGTACATACATCCTGTTAAGATTTTCACTTTGGCCTTTCATGGGCCAAAAAAAAAAAAAGCAAGAGGGATTAGTTAACTATCCTTGAGGTCTTTCATTCTTGTTTCTGCTTACTTCTCAAGATGCACATTATATTCTCAAATATTTTCCTTGGAACTTCTTTGTCTAGAAGCTAGGGAAGCTGTCCTTTCCTTGACACCTCCCCTTTCTTCTTCCTATCTGAGCCTAGCAGTGAACTTCTCATTACATCTCTTATCATAATGCCAGAAATAACATCTACCTCTTCTATCTGCCTTTTATCTGAGGACTCCTATGGTGCCCCTCTAGCAGCTGGCAGCTATTCAGAAGCCCACCTCTAGCCCAGCATCTCTCCGCTTTGGGGTCACAGAGGGAGATGTTGGAAGCACAGCTATAGCCTTTTTGGTTTTTTTGTTTTGGTTTTTTTTGTTTTGTTTTGTTTTGTTTTTGAGAGACAGAGGAAATGCAGAAAGGAGGTGGCAGAGTTACATAACCCACTTTCTCATGTGTGATTTATGACAAAAAACTATCAGATATTTAGTCCTTGGCTCGGCACAGATAAAGTCTCGTATAAAGGAAGTGTCATCTGTGCTAACGAAAAAGGGAAAGATGGACAGTTAGCAATGGATGGGTATAGTTAAGACTTGCTTGATGAAAGTGGTTAGAGATGTCTACCTGGCATAGTTCATGTGATATCAGTGCGATACAAGATTCTGCCATGTATACTGATGAGCAAGATAAAAGCTTTCCATGGGGCTAATATTCCACTGTGTGTTTCCATTATAACTACCTTCTTACGGCTACCTGTGAACTTGAGCACACATGCTCAGTGAGGGGACATATTAACTGACCACTGATGCTGGCTCTGGTGCTCTCTTGCTCAGTCCCTTTCTCCCTCTCTTGCCTTGGCTCTGCTCCCTTTTACCCCCTTCCCTTTCATCCTTTCTCATCTTTCCTGCTTTTATTCATTGGTATATTCCAGAGCTCTACCGACCCACCCACGTAGACCTTAGGTAGGGCACATGCCTCAGGAAGAGAGCTTTCAAATGTGTATACCGATTCTTCTGTGTCTGAAGCTTCATGTCCAATACTTTCTTGTGTGTGTGTGTGTGTGTGTGTGTGTATCTATGTGTGTGTGTGCAAGCATGAGTGTGTATGCAAATGTGTACATGTATGTATCTGCATGTGAAAGTGACTGTGTATGCATGTGTGTGCATGTGTACCTGCACATGTATGTATTTATCTTATGTATTTATCTTCATGTGTGATGATGAGTGTATATGCATATGTGCATGTGTACCTGCACACGTGTGTATCTGTGTGAAAGTGTTTGCATGTGCATATTTTTTAAAATTTTTATTTTTATTTTTATTTATTTTTTTTATTAATTTTTTATTTATTTCTGTATGTGTACGAATGTATTGTCTGCATGCAAGTCTGTGCACCCGTGTCGTGCAATGCCGCGGAGGTCAGAAGTGGGCGTCGGATTCCCCTGGAGCTGGAGTTCTCCTGGAGTTGGAGTTTCAGACGGTTCTCAGCCACCATGTGGGTGCTGGGGATCGAACCCGGGTCCTCTGCAAGAGCGGTTGGCGCTCTTAACCGCTAGGCCATCTCTCCAGCCCCAATTTTTATTTTATTTTTTTTGGTCTTTTCGAGACAGGGTCTCCCTGTAGCCCAGCTGTCCTGGAATTCACTCTGTAGACCAGGCTCGCCTTGAACTCACAAAGATCTGCCTGCCTCTGCCTACCAAGTGCTAGGATTAAAGGCATGTGCCACCATGCCCAGCACTCTATTTTTTTATTGTTTTATATATACATTTTTTTAATTTTTTAATTTTATTTTCGTATGTGTATGAATGTACTGTCTGCATGTAGGTTTGTGCACCCGTGTTGTGCAATGCCACAGAGGTCAGAAGAGGGTCTTGGATTCCCCTGGAACTGGAGATCTCCTGGAATTGGAATTACAGACGGTTCTCAGCTGCCATGTGGGTGCTGGGGTTCGAACCCGGGTCCTCTGCAAGAGCAGTCGGCGCTCTCAACCGCTAGGCCATCTCTCCAGCCCATATACTTTTATACAAGATTATGTTACAAATCAAATTTAAACCTGTGTCCCCCTCCCTACCCCCCACCCCATCAGACCTCATACATTCTGCCAAACATGTTTTTCATATTTTCTATAGGGAGACAGGGTCTTCCTATAGCCCCAGCTGGCCTGGAACTCACTCTGTAGACCAGGCTGGCCTTGAACTCACGGAGCTCTGCCTGCCTCTGCCTCCTGAGTGCTAGGATTAAAGGCGTGCACCACCACGCCCGGCTTAAAGATGGTTCTTAGCTGCTATGTGGGTGCTGGGAATTGAACTGGGGTCTTCTGCAAGAGCAGTCTGCACTCTTAACTGCTGAGCCCTCTCTCCAGCCCCATGTGTGTACATGTTAACCTGCATGTGTATGTGTATGTGTCTGTATGTGAACGTGTGTGTATGTGTACCTGCACGTGTGCCTGTGTGTGAAAGCATGTGTATGTATATGTTTACATGTGTACCTGCAGATGTATGTTTGTGTGAATGTGGAAGCCAAAGGATAGCCTAAGGTATTATTCTTCAAGAACCATTCAGCTCATTTGAAACAAGGTCCCTGTCCCAAAGAAACTTTCCTTCTATGGCAGGGACACTCATGGCGGAGCATGCACCTACGCCCCAGCACCACAGAGCCCCATTCACCTTCTCTGCCACTTCTAAGCTTCATCCAGCACTTTAGGCAATAC
The DNA here is from genome assembly GCA_009823505.1 of Rhizomys pruinosus. Lineage (NCBI taxonomy): Eukaryota > Metazoa > Chordata > Mammalia > Rodentia > Spalacidae > Rhizomys > Rhizomys pruinosus. The sequence goes on along the minus strand of VZQC01002229.1, from coordinate 220,347 downwards.
AAGCAGAGAGTTCTCCGTTCTAAGTTAAAACTAGAGAATTTTAATGGAGTTGCTTACAAAATAATGGCAAAGAAACACACACTTAAGTCACGCACGTAGCCACAGTCGGATCTCAAGGTCCAAATATGGCCGCTGCAGTGAGTTTCCAAGCAGCCCCTTTGCCCTTCCCCCCATGTTGGTCAAAGGAAGACAAGAGAGAGTCCAGCTTCAAGCGGCCTGCCCTTTACATGGCTCCACCCCTCTCAAAGTCCCAGAATTCCATAGTTCTGTGCACTTTGCATGAAGATTGTCAGCACCATGGGAATACTGGCTGCGCAGGGAACTTAACTCCTTCCACCCAGCTGCTTCAGGTCCTGAGCTTGTTTCAAAGAAGAAATCCCTCCCACAGTCCCTCACTGACCCCGAGCTCGCCAAGTCTGTAGGCTAGCTGACTCATAAACCGCAGTGATCTGCCCGTCTCTATACTCCATGCTCTGGGATACGAGCACAGGTTGCCACCATGCCTGGCTTTTTACAAGGGTTCTGGGGCTCAAACCGAGGTCTCTGTGCTTACACATAAAACACTTTACTGGCTCAGAAGTCTCCCCAGTTTCCCCATAAGTTTCTTGAAGCACTTACTTCGGGTCCCACAGAGATAGCAGCCCCCCTGATTAGGCTTTTCTTGAATTAATTCAGGCTTCGCAATGCACCTAAGTATTTGAAGCGGGAGCCTAGAAGTCATTAGGTGGTTCTTCTTTCTCATCCGTCCATCTTTTAGTGCTACCTCCCTCTATTGATTCGATCTCTATTGCCTTTGTCATTTATTGCATGAATAACTGCAGTTGCCTCCTTCTCAAGTCTGATCTCACCCTATTCTAATCTATCCTTCACACAGTGTCAGATGGATCCTCCTAAAACATAAAATTATTCATGGCAGTTTCCCAACTAAAACTCTGCAATAGCACTTCATTGTGGTGATAAAAACAGAAAGCGGCAGCTGGAGAGAGGGTCTAGTGGTTAAGAGCGCCGACTGCTCTTGCAGAGGACCCGGGTTTGATTCCCAGCACCCACATGGCAGCTGAGAACCATCTTTAACTCCAGTTCCAGGGGAATCTGACACCCTCTTCTGACCTCCATGGCACTGCACGACATGGGTGCACAAACCTACATGCAGATAGTACATTCATACACATACAAAATAAATAAAAAATTTTTTTAATTTATAAAATAATTTCTTTAAAAACACACACACAAAGCCACACTGAGGAGGGTCAGTCTTTGTTTTCTGGCTGGAGATTTCTGCTTGCCTCTTCATGCTCGCTCCACATCATCCCTCAACTTTTACCCAGAGCTCGAGCCCTTAGAAATTGATTGCAGTTCTTTGACTCTACTGTGCTCTTACGTCCTTCCAGTGACATGTGGCTTCCAATTTTTTTTTAATTTTTTATTTATTTAGTTATGTGTATGAGTGTACTGTCTACATGTAGGTCTGTGCACCCATGTCGTGCAATGCCGCGGAGGTCAGAAGAGGGTCTCGGATTCCCCTGGAGCTGGAGTTCTCCTGGAATTGGAGTTACAGACGAGACGGTTCTCAGCCGCCATGTGGGTGCTGGGGATCAAACCCGGGTCCTCTGCAAGAGCGGTAGGTGCTCTTAACCGCTAGGCCATCTCTCCAGCCCGGCTTCCAATTTTTTTTAAAGGGGTCGTGTTTCTTCTTTCTTCTTCAGACCTGTTCAGCTTGGCTAACTTTTAATGACTCGTTGTGGGTCAGTTCCTATGTTACCTCCTCTGCTGAGATTCTCCTGACCTCTTTGTGGGCCCCATTAGAAATGATTATGTATGTTCTCAAACTAGCCAAAATGTACTTCATCTATGCACTTATCACACCATACAGTCACTCCTCTATACCCACAGGTTCCATGTCCAATGGCTTAACCAATCATAAAAAAAATATCTGAAAAGAGAAGTTGTAACTGTACTGAACATGTACAAGCTTTTTCTTGTCACTCTTGCTTGAACAATATAATATACAACTGTTCATATATCATTAACCTTGTATTGGGTATTATAAGCCATTTACAGATCATTTAAGTAAAGGATACAGGAAGGATGTTCTATCTAAATACTACTTGGTTTTCTGTAAGGGGCTTGGACATCTGTGGATCTGGGGGGTCCAAAGTGGTCTGGGATCCATTTTCTCACAACTACTAAAGGATTACTATTTTCCATTGCTCATTTAAGCATTTTCTCTTCTCTAGACTATGAGTTCCATAACAGCAGAAACTGGATATTCAGTCTTTATATACCTTATAAAGTAACATAGCCTGGAATAGAGTAAATGCTTAAAACCATGTGTTGGATGAACACATGCAGGAAATCCTGGATTATCTCACTTAATCCTCAGAAGATCTTCTAGGCAAATAGTAGTCCTATTTTTCAGATGAGAACACTGAGATATGGAAAGTTTAAATAGCTGGCTCGGTACCACTCAAATACCAAGTCATCAAGCCATGTGGGTCTGAGCAAACCTTGTACAGATTTGGCATGGATCCTGGAACTGACTTCTATTTACTGACACTCCAAGACAGTTTCTGATGTGGGATGGTTCTGGCTAGGTTACAAGAATGGTAATGAAGAATTCGTGTTAAGGAGCTTGGGTGGGAACTGACCTGAATCATAAGCCCAGCAGTAGAATCTGAAGTCCAGTGGATGGACGGGCATTGTATTGTCATCTATGTTAGTCCCTGAACTTCAATCAATGTAAAAAATACTGCCAGCCAACCCACTGGCTGACACTTACCGAGACACTGTTTATGCTTGGCTTATTGAGGAATATAAAACAAGCAATGGCCTTTTAGATAAAGCTCCCCCCCCCCAATTTATGTCTTTCCCCCCATATGTTATACTCCATATGCTTCTTTTCCACCAGGTTGAGGGAAAGATGCTGGAACCTTCCCTGTTCACATATGATTGGTGACTGACTGTTCATCACACCCCTACTTTAACAGAGGACTGAACTATTGCCAATGACCAGTGATTCTGCCTGCTGTTGCCCTGTTCGTTCATGCATTGCTGGGTCCACATTGTCCTTTCTCCTTACACAAGGAAATGGGTTCTTGTGACCTCCCCCCTTGTCTTAGTATGTGACCACCTTCTCTGGCAGGCTTCCCCTACTTTGGGTTAGGAAATCTCGACTTGTTCAGTGCAGGGTTTTGAGACAAAAGGATGTTCTTGCCACCTCTCACTCCCTTTTCTTTGGCACTGATTGAGTTGTGTTTCGAACTGAACATTGCTCTCACTCAGTGGAAAAATCCCATCCACTCCTCCCCATGGCATTAAAGAATGAGAAATAAGAGATCTTTTTCACTCTTTAGGATAAATAGCATTCTCTTTAGAACTTTTATCAGAGATGCACTTATTCTCTTACGAGTACTCTCTACCTACTATGTGCCCAGTTCTCTAGTGCTACTGTTTAGTAACAACGATAACACCATAACAAAAAGACAAAGTTTTTCTGGGCTGGAGAGATAGCCTAGTGGTTAAGAGTGCCGAATGTTCTTGCAGAGGACCCAGGTTCAATTCCCGGCACCCACATGGCGGCTCAGTCTTTAGTTCCAGTTCCAGGAGAATCCGATGCCCTCTTCTGACCTCCACGGCATTGCACAATACGGGTGCACAAACCTACATGCAGACAGTACATTCATACACATAAAAAAAAAAACCCACAAAGTTTCTGTCCATGTAGAGTACCTAGGGTCTTTTGGGAGACAAGGAAGAGGGTATGAAGTATTGTGCCCATGGTGTTAACATTTTAGATAATGTTGCCTAATTGAGAAAATGGATTGGGAATTACTGCACACAATGAAATAACATTTATGTCCCCTTTGTCCATTATATTAGTTACTTATTACTGTAACAAAATACCTGACAGCTAAGGAAGGAAGGTTTCTGGTCATAGACTGGGATTGGTCCATTGTAGTTGGTCAGGTATGGTAGCAGGAATGTAAAGCCACTGGTGATGTTGCCTCTGCAGACAAGAGACAAGAGAGATGAATGATTTTACTCAGCTCATTTGCTCTTTCATTTAGTCCCAGACCCTGGTAGGTCTTCTCTCATTTAAACCTTTCTGGCAATTTCCTGACAGACATACCCAAAGACATATCCATGGTGACTCTAAATCCAGGGAAGTTGATAGTGAAGTTTATCCATCACCCATGTTGATAATTGTGGGCTGTATTTTTGTTTAGAGCTCACTGAGAAGAAAGGGATGCCTAGTAGGCATCCACCTATAGCCCATAGGATTTTATTATAAAGGTAAATCAATAGACACAGGGATATTTTGTCTTCTTAGTCGAAGTGCTCTATCAAGGTCTGCTGAATTTTACAGAGAGAGAGAGAGAGAGAGAGAGAGAGAGAGAGAGAGAGAGAGAGAGAAAGAGAGAACCCTTCCTCTAGGGTTAAGGGAGACTTGATAGTGTCCTAAAAGAATAGAAGAGTTTATGTTAACAGGTGGGGGAAAAGACATTTGGGAGACAAGATAGTGCCATGGAAAAAAGGAAAATAACAGCACATGGACAGGAAAGATGAGACACTGAATAGTGTTAAGGTGAAAGAGTTTCAACATGGAAGGGTCCAAGGCTGGACTGCGATGACTGAGAGATAGAAGAGAAAGCAGCTGGAGTCTCTATGCTATGGGGAGTTCTTCCAAGTTCTATGCTATTCATGAGAAAAACTCTGTATTAGTTACTTTTCCATTGCTGTGATAAAATATCATGACTAAGGCAACTTATAGAAGGAAGAGTTTATTGGGCTGACAGTTCCAAAGAATAAAAATCCATTGTGGTGGGGAGGCAGCCAGAGCAGGGAGCTCGGTGCTCACAGCCTCAAACAGGCACAGGAAGGAAGAGACAGACTGGAAATGGGCATCGTTATGTGCTCTCAAATCTCGACCCCAGTAATGTATTTCCACCAGCAAGGCCACACTTGCTGAGGTTCCGTAATCCTCCCAGACAGTGCCACCAAGTGTTGAAATACTTGGAGCCCATGGAGGACTCTGCATTTGAAACTACCACAAGCCCTAAGGACCAGTCATTTGAAGAACCTGAAGTGCAATGCACCTGTTACCCAGAAGGCACATAGTAGGTGTTCATGGAGAGCTTGCACGAATTAGGAATTGGTGTTAAGAAGGGATGGGCAAAGACGTACAGCTTTAAAATTCTTAATCATGAAATGTTAATCTGCACAAGTGATAAAGGTCCTTAGATCTACATGTATACCCATCTATCCTCATTCTTTACAAATGAGGACGCAGGAGGACCAGATGTATGAATGAAGAGTGTGAGTTGACAGAGAGTGAGAAACTTCATATTCCTCTCGTTTCCCTCTATCTTATCACCCAGGGCATATATATTACAATTAATCTTGTCATAAATTAAAGAGGAGGCTGGACTCTCAAGGTGTTCCAGTAAGGCTTCAAAGGCTCCTGTGCCTTTTGGGTATTTAATTTCACATGTAACTTAGTTTTCTTTAACTAGATCTCAAGATCCTCCAGGGCAAGGATTTACTGTCCATTTACTGATATCCTCAATTCTGCGTTGACTGTGAATGTCTTTTTTCTTGGAAGGTGAAGATGTGCACATCCAGCAATGTTCGCTAACCTCTTACTCATGTGCAATTGGACCCTGCCTATTGTCATTAGGGGGTAATCCCAGCAACTAAGGTCTTTCATGTAAAAACAGACGGCTTCCTCTGAGATAGGGAGAGGGAACTTGAGAGTCTAAGAATTCTTATAGCACATGACAGCTGTTCTTTAAGCCTTTCACACCTGTCAAATGGTCTTCCAAATGACTTTCTGTCACCTAACTGATTGCCTTAAGATGGGGGCTGGTTATGGTCTTCACTGTCACCTGCTCCAGAGGCAAACTCAAGTGTGTCATACAGGTTCCCACACAGCCCTTCAGGCCTGGGCCTTGAGAGCTGAGTGCTTTTTGAAACTGAGCTTCAGATACAGAACATTGTGATGAACTAGCCAGAGCTGGGCTTTATACTGCTCCCTGTATGCCCCCATGTAATTTGGCATGTCAAAATTTTGATGCACCTAGTTTATTACAGTTCCAGTACTTTAACCAAAACCCATAGAAAATACAATCCAACTCGGCCCAACAACAGACAGGCCTAGCCAAGCCTAACCAATGAAATCTCAGCCTTTATAATCCACATCAAACAAACGACTCCTTGGATATCTGAAGCAATGCTCCCTGACTTGTCAAGCTAAAAGCCTGTCTCCTGCCGGCATCTTTCACCCAGCCTGAACCAATAGCATTAAAGCAAAGCCATGGGATTCAGTGTAACCAGGCATTAACCCAAAGCATGGAAGCTCATTCTGGGCTCCAAGCTTTTGTCTCCTGATGTTCCTAGAGAGAGGTTCACTACTGTGCTCCTCACAGCTCTTCCCCTGGTAGGGGTACTTCTATTTGGAAGATATCCAGCTAATTCCCCTATTATTTTTTGAATATGAAATGTTCTCTGTGGGCTCCTGTGTCTAAATACTTGGTCTCAAGCTGGTAGCCTTGTTTGGAGAGGTCATAGAACCTGTTAGAATCATAATCTAGCTGACAGACATAGGGAATAGGCTTGAGGATTAGGAGCTGCCCAACTCCCACCCCATATTTGCTTCTGATACCCCAGGCCAAATTGAGCTTCAGCTGCAGCAAACCAGGCCCAGCTGCCATCCTTTGCCACCACAGTGGACTGTATCCCCTAAACCGTGGGTCCAGATAAATCCTTCTTCCCTTCAATTACTGTTTTCAGGAACTGTATTACAGCAAGAAGAAAATTAACATGGAGGATAGTCACATCCAGATCCGCTTTTATAGTATTAACTCCTGCCATTCCCCTCTGCTCCCTCCCTCCCCTGCTTGCTCCCTTTAGGGATGTAAGTAGGCAGTTTTCTCTTAATTTTTAACATCAGTGTGCTGGATAGCTTTAGTGTCAACTTGACACACCTGGGTTGAGGGAGCCTCAGTTGAGGAATTGGCTCCATTGGACTGGCCTGTGGCCACATCTGTGGAGTATTCTCTTGATGGTTGAGCAGTGTGGGAGGGCCCAGCCCCCACAAGAGTGGTGCCATCCTGGGCAGGTTGTTGTGTACTGTATAAGAAGGCGGGCTGGGCATGAGCCGGGGAGCAAGCCAGTGGACAGCATTCCTCCATGGTCTGTGCTTCAGCTCCTGCCTCCAGGTTCCTGCCCTGAGTTCCTGCCTTGTGCTACCTGAGTGATGAACTGTGAACCAGGAGATGTAAGTTGAATAAACCCTTTCCTCCCCAAGTTGGTGTCGGTCAGAGTGTTTTGTCACAGCAATGGAAGACAAACTAGGAGAATCAGTATCATAAAAATTACAAATCAGATTTATTGCTACCCACAGTCAACTCGTAACCCATATTAGTAAACATTGTGTCCACAGTGGCAACAAATGAAAAAGGGAGTGTGGAAAGCGATTGTATGCATGCTGGAGGGCATTTAGCCTTCTGGGATTTAATGAGACTTGACTTAACAGTGTAACTAAGAGTTCTGAGTTCTGTTGTTTCCTCGCATGATCTTGAATACAGAAATTAAGCAACTTCTCCAGAACATGTCCTCCTCATCTACAGAATGGTTTTGCGTCACTGCATGACAATTCCTACAACCCCACTAGAAATAAGAACGTGCTTATCCTCTCAGAGTTTCTGAGAGTCAGGGCTCAGGCAGGATCTTTAGATGGGTCATCTGATTAGGGTACTATGACAGTGCTGCACCCTCATCTGAAGGCTTGGGTGAGGAGGGAGCTGCTTCTATTCCTGTGATTACTTATTAAGGTTCTTACTGGATGCTGACTGGGGATACCCCTCAAATTTTAGAGCTATGTCCAGCCTTCTCTCCAGGTGACCCTTTCCATAGTCAGTTGACAGTGTACTCTTTGCTCCTTCAAGGTCAGTAGGGGCCCTTGATCCTTCAGTCTATTAATAAGAAATCTTATATAACATTACATAATTGTATGATGACATCATACAGTCTGCCATTAAAATGTAACCTAGTTAAGAAAGTGGCATTCTCTCACTTAGGCATTGCTTAGCAGCAGATCTAGGGGAGGAGGTTACACGGGCGGTGACTCAATGGGTCACATTAGGGAGCATCTACTATTACAGAACCCACTGCATTGAGGGAGAGTGAGAATTCAGTGAAACATTGATTCCGCTACACATGAGGCAAAAGTTCCAAGAAGCTTAGAGAAGAGATCTCAAAGATAGAGGGCGGAGTAAGAGTACAGAAGACAATGCAGAAAGCTAAGCTGGGACCAGGCAGATGTTGCTGCTGAAAACCTGTCTTTGGAAATATTATGCACCTTTCTTTGGGTTTATCTCTTGTGATTTGAAGAAACAGATCTTCCGGGGGGGGGCGATGGTGCATGGGGGGAGATATAAAAAAATTATCTAATATAAAGAAACAATATTTAATAACAAAAAAAAAAACAAAAAAAAAATAAAAATTTTATATAAAAAAAACAAAATAAAAAATGAGAAATTTTTTTTTAAAGCTTTTCAGTGCCTTAGGTTGACTAGAAGAATAGGTATTTTTTTAATTTTATTTATTTCTGTATGTGTATGAATGTACTGTCTGCATGTAGGTTGGTGCACCTGTGTAATGCCACGGAGGTCAGAAGAGGGTGTCAGATTCCCCTGGAACTGGAGTTAAAGGTGGTTCTCAGCCACTATGTGGGTGCTGGGGATCGAACCCAGGTCCTCTGCAAGAGTGTTCAGCGCTCTTAACTGCTAGGCCATCTCTCCAGGCCCAAGAATAGGTATTTTTGAGGCAAAGAGATGTCATTGAGGAGTTTCTTCTATGTACTATTTTCTAATGTATTTCTTTCTTTCTTTTTTTTTTTTTTTTTACTCTTCCCCAGAATCCTCAGCTAGGTTTTTAGCTTCTCCATCTTTTCTCCCTGACGGCTAACCATTTATTTATGTAGAAACTACCTTGCAGTAAATTTAAAGATCAGTAAATTAGAGGGGAGAGATGTTGGTGGCACCGAAGGAGTTGTTGATGTCTTCCTTCCCGGAGGTATCAAGAAGCCAAAAGGAAAAGAAATGAAGAATTTGTGGGAAGAATAGAATAGAGAAGAGAAATGAGTTGGTTTTGTAGAGATTAGTACTAGGCATTTGACCTTTTCAAAACTGTGAGTCTTTACCAAGCCTAGGGCCAAATATCTTTTAGAAAATAGCCTTTCCATACTTCTTAAAGAAGATCATTTATATATATATATATATATCCCTGGTGTTAGAAAATTTACGGTAGCTTTTCTTTCCACCAGAGGCTAAATGAATGGTCATTCATCATTGATGAGAGACAGTCTTCCATTGTGTGGTGAGGCATTTTAATTTAGAGCTGCTAGGATGATAGTATTTTCCTTTGTAGCCCGTACAGAGTTTTAACAATAAGTTAAGTACCTAGAGAATCATACCACACAGAAAGAGTTCAGGCTGTCCAAACACCAAAGTTCAAGCTGCCACTCTGCCATTAGTAAGCTTCATGACTCTAAGCGGTTGCTAAATCAGCCTGTTTCTCATGTCCCTTATTCTTCATGTGAGAATTTTTAATAAATATTAGCAGCTTTTGAGCTCATGAAGAGAATAAGAAGGCACAATTCAACCTAGGACATAAGTAACACTCAGATATTTGAGAATATGCAGAGAAATAATAAGTAAACAGACATTTTTGGCTAATAATTTTGATTTTAAGTCAGGTCTCACTCCATAGCTCAAGATGTTCTGGAACTCAATGGATAGCCCAGGATGGCCTGAGATTCGTGGTGATCCTCCTGCCTCAGCCTCCTGAGTGCTGAGATGATAGTTATAACTATAGTTAAATAGTTACATGTAGAATCCATCTCCGTGCCTCTCGCTCAGCTAATAAATTCTGAACCATATGCAAATCTAGCCCAACCTTTACTTCTTAAATGTGTTCAAAATTATAAGAAAATATATCACTGTCATGGGAAAGCATGTAATCAAAGAATGCAGATAGTAATTTCCCACTGAAAATAATTACACCCTTAATTAAGAGAAAATCACAGCCTCTTGTTTCTGGAAGATACATCAGTGGTCATCAGATCTAATCCCCTCATTTACTGATGAGGATTGGGTCTAGACTGAGAGGGGCTAGGTGACTCACCCAAGGTCATAGAGTGAATGGACGGCAGAGATGGAGTAAGATGGAGGGCCCAGGTCTCCCACTCGGGGCTCCTTCATTGGAGGAAAGGATATGTAAGACTGATCCCCATTGGAGGAAAGGATATGTAAGACTGATCCCCAGAAAAGGTTGGTGACAATAGGAACTAGTTTTTATACCCAAAATAATGATTCTTTTTAAAAAATAAAAAATGTTTCCCACAATGAATTTGATTATTTAATTTCACTTATTTGGAAAGATGGCTTGGAACTGCCAAAAAATGCCACAACTTCTACAGGGATGATTCTAGACTCTGGGGGAAGAGTTTATATTTTCTAAACTGAACTTCATTAAAGCACTTGTACACATTTTTTTTTTGTACACATGTTTCTTGAGAAGACATCTAAAAATGGCCTCGCATAGGGTTCAGTCCTGGAGCCCCTTCCAGTTAAGATTGTCATCAGTGACTTGGCTACTGCAGGAGCATGTCCATTAAGTTCTTAGAGTTCTTCCACTTGAATTTCAAGTGGAGCTTTGGGGGATGCTATTAGAATTGGCAATGGCCTCAACAAATTGGACAGGTAATCAGGAGCTAACGGGAAGAAGCTTGATAAAGACAAGGAAGTCAAGAGCACAGAGAACATTAAAACAAGGAAACTCGGAGGCATGGGAATGGCTGGTCAGGCTGAGAACAGATAAGGATCTGCGGGCAACCACGAGACTCAGGTTAACAGGGTGCAACTGTGCATCACAACCAGCATTTGCTACAGCGCACATTGACGTATTTATTTTGGAGTCCTGTGTGTTATGAGAAGGAGAAACTATGATTTTGAAGCATACATGGCCATTTAACCCTAAATAGATTTCCTTATAACAGAATTGCCTCCAGCAAAAAAGTAACCTAAAACTTGCCACAATATATGTCTCATTCTTTTCTGTTAAACTGGGCAGGCAAGGAGTTTGGTCTTACCTACATTACCTACTTTCTAGGTAGGTTCCTTTATAGTTCCATAATTGGTTCCTAGAAGAACAGCGAAACCTGGTCACTCCTTGGCCCTAAGCTCCTTGTACTCAAGTCATAGTTCAGAATGGCTCAGAAGTATTGAATATTGCTGCTCTTACCATTGTGAAACAAACATGTCCTTGGAATGTTTGAACATTCTGTCTATATGCAATAGCTTTCCACTTAAAGATGGGCCCAGCATAGAGAACCATCATCCATCAGCCATGAGAAGGTGTAGTTATGAAGCCAGTTAAGTACCCAGAACCAGAGACAGCACGAGTAGCAGAGAGATGGTATCGGTGGGAGAGAGAAAGTAGGTTTAACCAAGGAAGAATGAGACAGGGCAGAGGGACGTATCTGGCCTGTCACTTAGTACTGTCCTAATTCCATTCAGTCCTAAACTGGATTTCCATTGACTTATCTAACTTAATAGCAAGAACTATGTATATAGAGTTGGTCTTGAGGAGTACAGAATGGCTCGTTGTCCAAAGGTACAGTGAACAGAAGAACTAGCACTGGACCTTGTTTACATGCCTTCGCCAACTTTTTTTTTTTCTTTCAACTCAACTGATTTGCCTCAGACACTATTTTCATAAAGGCAAGAAAAGTTAAGAGGTAAATAGGGAGAAAAAGTGAAGGAAGGTGAACAGTGTGAATCTAGTAAGTGGACAGGGATGGAGAAGAAAAGAGAAAATGAGGAGAAAAGGGAGAAGGAGAAAGTGAGATGCAACAATAATAAGAGCTAAGGACGGAAATCAAGGCTGTGCTGGAAGGAAGAGAAATGTCAAAGCAGCACCAGCCATGGTGTGCTCTGCTAAGAGCAATGTGGTCGTTGACTGCATATCCTCCTTCTGGGGCACTCTCTTATTTTTTCCAGTTCTACTTTAGTATTGCATCCTGCTGAGAACTTCAGAAGCCATAAAATCAGGAAAAAAAGTTATGAATGTCCATTAGAAAATGAGAGAATACAGCCGGGCATGGTGGCGCACGACTTTAATCCTAGCACTTGGGAGGCAGAGGCAGGTGGATCTTTGTGAGTTCAAGGCCAGCCTGGTCTACAGAGGGAGTTCCAGGAGAACAGGGGCTACAGGGAGACCTTGTCTTGAAAAGACCAAAAAAGAAAGAAAATGAGAGAATACATGGGGTAATGTAAAGGAAATGGGACATTGGAGCAGTGACCCATTAGTGGTTTGGGGGTGTGAAAAGGAACTGCTGGGAAGAGAAGAACGCTTCAGGTACTGGGGCCAATGCTCTCCATGTCCGTTACAACCTCTCACCTAGCAGGATCTTGTGGTTTTTATGTAGCACTAGGCTCTTCTGTCAGCATGTTGCCTCTGTCTGTGAGTCAGGAATTGCTCTGCAGATTCTGCAGGGGTCTTTAGTGGAAGGAGCGTGAAGCAACCCAGACTGCCTTTCCTGGAAAGACCATGGTTTCAAGGGAGACAAAGGGTCAGAAGTTTGAGACTGCAAATATTGGCTTAGTGACCTTAGACAAGTTATACAACTCTTCCCGACATCACCTGCTCTTCAGTAAATGGAGAAAATATCATTTGCCTCATGGGAATACAGGACTTTCTCAGCATATAGGACAGTGGGTGTTTCATAACTGTCACCTTTTAAGTCTCTTTATGTTCCCATGGAGTACAGCAAGAACACAGATGAGTGTTAACTTTCTCTATGAACTGTCATACTTTGGGAAGCTTGGCATGGCAGACTGAGGTCAGAGGTAGTGTCCAGAAAATTCAGAGACATTCAATTGCTATAGGCAGGGATAGGACAGGGATTACTTTGCTAAGATAACCAGGAATAGCCCATTACCTAAGGGATAAGATTTACCAGAAGCTCTTTTCATCTTCATTTGCAACGTGGATCTTTGATGTTAAAGATCTGCTCTGGAATTTAGATTTTGAACACAGAACCATTGTGAAATGAGAGTTTCAAGGGCTGGAGAGATGACTCAGTGGTGGGAACACTGGCTACTTTTGCAAAGGAACAGGGTCCAGTTTCTAGAATCCACATGGCAGCTAACAACCATCCATAACTCCAGTTCCAAGGGATCTAATGCCCTCTTCTGGCCCCCACAGGCATTGCATACAACAGTGCACTTACATACATGTAGGCAAAAAACTGATAAACATTTTTTTTTTTTTGGTCTTTTCCAGACAGGGTCTCCCTGTAGCCCCAGCTCTCCTGGAACTCAGTCTGTAGACCAGGCTGGCCTTGAACTCACAAAGATCCGCCTGCCTCTGCCATTCTTTTAAGAGAGTGAGAGAATTCAGAGATGGGCTGGATTTGCATATAATTGGATACCCATTAAATTTGCAAGTTAATAAAAGTCAATACAGCTCTTGTATTTATGACTGAGGCCCAGATTGAAAACAAGGAGGCTTATAATGGCCATCCTTGGAACCAAGACTTGCCTTTGCTCCAGTGTTTCTTGATGCAGTCCGTGGTCAGTGCTCAGTGGTTGTCTCTGCCAGTGATGCCTGCCTGTCTGTGTGTGTGTGCCCATAACACTCTGTGAACATGGATATAACTTGGCTTGATTTAATCCTTACAGAGCTTGAGGTATTGTGGGATTCTTTGCAGTGTCTTACACAAACTTCTTTCAGTTACTTTGTGAATCATAGTGTTAAAACAGGGTCAGGAGAGGTGTCCCTGTCTGGACACTTGCCTCTTAGGTGCTTAAAGCCACTGATGCACTTTTAGGCGAGTTTTGTTGAGCAGAATTTGTTGTTTTCTCCTACGTCATCTTTGGCTCAGGTCAAGGAGTACATAACTCTCACCATCTGGGACAGCAAAGATGACAGCAGGTCTCTTCTGGAGAGCAGAAACCTTCCTTTCCACTTCAGTGAGAAATCTAGTCTTATTTCTTTAAATTTCCTTTTCCTCTCAGATATGCATACTTACATGCAGGCCAGTACCATCATTTGGGCTTAAACTCTTGACAAAGCTCTGTCTCAGTTAGAGAAATAATTTGCTGGTTATTAGAAAGTAATTAATTACAATTAATTAATGCACCAAGTAGACACAAAGGAGGGAGTGTCTCAACATCATTGATGATCTGTCTGAATAGGCTGCTTAATCTTTACAGCTGCTGTGTATATACTAAAGCCCCAGGGAAAGAAACTGGTGAATCTTTTCATCAAGCTTCTATTTACTCTTAGATTATGAAGGATAATAAGTTGTTAGTTTAGGGAAGGCTTCGTGTTGTGATTATTGTTATCACTTTGAGAAAATGCTGACTAAGCTGTGAACTATTTGCTACAAATGCGAACTGTATGGAAATGACATTTCTAATTGCTGGTGGATGCCAAAACTTTGCCGGTGAAAGATTAGCTCCCTTAAGAAAGCCAAATGATACTTTTCTTAGGAAATATACACAGGTGCATAATTAAATGTCTTGATGTTTTTTAGTTAGCATAAAAGTAATGGTTTCATCAAACCATGTTTGTTCTTCTTGATCTTCCTACCCTCATTAGCAACCCCTTCACTTTCACATCCTCTGTTAACCTCTTTCCTTCTCCAATCGCTAAGATCTCTCCCCATTCTAGTTTAATGATTTATGTCCATACTGTCATACACATATGTGCATAAATAAATTTAAAATCTAGCCGGGTGTGGTGGTGCACACCTTTAATCCTACCACTTGGGAGGCAGAGGCAGGTGGATCTTTGTGAGTTCAAGGCCAGCCTGGTCTACAGAGTGAATTCCAGGACAGCTGGGGCTACAGGGAGACCCTGTCTCGAAAAGACAAAAAAATAAAATAAAATAAAATAAATAAAATAAATTTCTAAGCCTAGGGAATAATCTGCGGAAGAGGGGGCGCGGTAGAATGTAAGGGCTGCGATTGGGGTGAATGGTGAAACTACAACAATGTAGTCTGGACACTCATTTGATCAACCTGATTGAACATACAACCCCTCACCCCCTGCTGGAAGGTGGGGCTGTGGGGGTTTGGGCACAACAGCCTGCAAATTGGTTTTACATGAAGGATGCTTGTACTCATGGATTATCACTTATAGCTAAAAAATGAAAAAAAAACTGAGAGAAATATACAGGACAGTTATGGCAGAATGCATGATCTCGGTTGGGGTAGGGGTGGGGGGGGAAGGGAAAGGGAAATATGCCTGAACTGAATTGGAAAATGATGTATGAAATGCACAAAGCATCAATAAAAAAAATGTTAAAAAAAATCTACAATCTGTGTACCAGGGAAAAAAACCACATTGCTTTTATTTGAGTCTGGCTTCTTTTTTTTTTTTTTTTAATGAGTGTACTGTCTGCATGTAGGTTTGTGCACCCGTGTCGTGCAATGCCTCGGAGGTCAGAAGAGGGTCTCGGATTCCCCTGGAACTGGAGTTCTCCTGGGACTGGAATTACAGATGGTTCTTAGCCGCCATGTGGGTGCTGGGGATCGAACCTGGGTCCTCTGCAAGAGCAGTCAGTGCTCTTAATCGCTAAGCTATCTCTCCAGCCCCAAGTCTGGCTTCTTTGCTTAACACAATGATCTTCACTTCCATCGTCTTCCTGCAGATGGACATCAAGGTATCACTTTTCTTGGGATTGGAGAGCACTGGCTGCTCTTGCACCCATGTGGCAGCTAACAGCCATCCAAAATTCCAGTTCCTGGGGAATCCAATGTCTTCTTCTGACAGGCATTGCATGGCATGGGTGCCCTTACATGAGTGGATGCAATACACTCATACACATGAAATAAAAATAATCAATAAAAGATTTTTAAAAGATTTCATCTTTCTTTATGGTTGAACAAAGCTCCATTATGTATATGTATCACATTTCCTTATCCATATATGGGCATAGACATCTAGGCCCCTCCTTTCTTTTTAGCCAATATAAATAGTGCGGTGAGAAACATGTACACGCAACTATCTCTGGAGGACACAAGTTCTTTTGATTTTACACCCACGAATAGCAGAGCTGAGTCGTAGTTCAGTTTTCTTATTACTTTTCAATACTCATATTTTGTTTTATTTATTTATTTTTTGGTCTTTTTTGAGACAGGGTCTCCCTGTAGCCCCGGCTGACCTGGAATTCTCTCTGTAGACCAGGCTAGCCTTGAACTCACAAAGATCCACCTGCCTCTGCCTCCCAAGTGCTAGGATTAAAGGCATGTGCCACCACGCCCGGCTCAATACTCATATTTTAACATGCTCAGGATGGGCCAAGTGTCATGGTTGAAAGTATGTGGGGGGGGAGGGGGTGTGGTCATGAAGGGAGGTTCATGAATGTAAGGTTTACTTACATTCAATGTAAGCATCAGCTGCTCGAACCTGAATCAGTTCCTCATCAGTCACTCAAACCTGCGTGTGGCCCAGTTGACTGAATAAGCTCAATGAGAACAAGGGTGTACTATCCAACACCCTGACTTACAATTCTTCTACGTGGCCATACTTCTCCTATTCACATCTACAGTTTGGAACTCTCACTGGAATCCTGAATTCTATACCCACCTTCTTTTTTAGATTTCTTCTAGGGTGTATGGTAGGCATCTCAAACTTGCTTCACCTTCAAATCTGATGTGTTTCTCTGTAATTCTTGTTTTCTAGTCTCTATGTCTCACGTTAGTTGATATTTACTGAGAGCTTTCCAATCACCAAATACTATCTACCGTAAGTGCTTCATAGACATTAAGTTAACTTAATATTCGTAATACCCCTATGAAGTAGGTGTTATTATGAGCCCCGTTTTACAGAGGGTGAAGCTGAGGCACAGAGGAAATTGGACTGGGGATGACAGCATGGCTGCTGCTTGCTTGGCACCTGCTAGTCACAGTAGGGCCGAGCCATGTGTGTCAGTCATATGGCCATGCCTCACTGTAAGAGAGGCTGGAAAATGGATTTCACCTGTGTTCACAGTGTTCCCAAGTGGAAGAGCTGCACATTCATCTCAGACCATTACAGTATCAATGTTTGCGTTGGCTCCAACCCAATTCCTTATTCTACACAGGTCCTGTCTTGGTAAATAGCAGGCACAAACCTGATCTCAGCTCTTTTCCTCTCCCTTCCTCTTCTTCTCCCTCTCCAAAAGCAAATCAGTCAGCAAATCCTTTCATCTTCCAAACATACATTGCATCTGGCCGATTCAGGGCTCTTCTCCTCACTTACTTCTGTAACTGCTCTGACTGCCCAGGGTCAGTTCCTTCTGCAGCAGACCAAATGATCCTTTCAGAATACAGAAGTTCACACCAGTCATTTGCTTCAAAGCCTGCAATAGCTTTCCACCAGACCAGAATATCCAGAGCTTTGCTGTGGCATCTCTTTACCTTGCCAGGCTCAGTGTCTGTAACTCTCCCTCGAGTCTCCCTCTCTAGCCATACTGGCTGAGATATGCTGTTCCTTCTGCACCCCAAGCAACGTCTCCTCACAAAACCATTACTCTTTCAGGGTCTTCCTTCTCTAAATCTCAACGTACACCATCTTCTTTCCCACCTTTGAGTATCTTAATAGCAGAGTTCTCACTGATCTTTGACTGCACAACCACATGCATCACAGCAATATTGTGGTCAACAGTGGAGCCACGCGTCGGATGGAGGTTTCAAAAGATTTTACTGCCAGGGCTAGAGAGATGGCTCAGCAGTTAAGAGCACTGGCTGCTCTTACAGAGGAGCCAGGTTTGGTTTCCAACACCCACATGACAACTAACAACCATCTGCAACTACAGTTCCAGGAAATCCAGCACCCTTTTCTGATCTTTGCAGGCATTGCACACACATGGTGAACTTACATACATGCATGAAAAGCACTCATACACACAAAATTAAAATAAATTCCTTAAATTTTTTAGCTGGGCGTGGTGGCGTACACCTTTAATGCTACCACTCGGGAGGCAGAGGCAGGTGGATCTTTTTGAGTTCAAGGCCAACCTGGTGTACAGAGTGAGTTCCAGGCCAGCTGGGACTATAGGGAGACCCTGACTCAAAAAGACAAAAAAAAAGTAGTAATATTAAAAATACTTAAAAAATTTTTTAAAGATTTTATTACCCAGTGACATGTTCACCATCTTGGTGTTTACAATTATATCTTATGATGTTCCTATAATGAGGAATCACCTAACAACACATTCCTCAGAAGACATCCTGTGGTTAACTGATAGATAATTTTATATTGGCTAATTATCTCTCTCTCTCCTGTAGAATGTGAACTTCTAGATAGCAGGGACTAGTCATCACCATCCCCCAAACCAAGTAGCTACATTAGTCTCTTTTCTGCTATTATAACTGAATACTACAGACTAAGTAATTCATAAATGGTTTTATTCAATTCATGGCAAGTTCACATTTGGGCAGCTGAATCTGGTGGGGTCCTTCTCATTGGTGAAGACTCTTCAGAGCCCAGAAGTAGCATAGATCATCACGAATTGCAAGTATCCTAGCTCAGGTCTCACACCCTCTGCTTGTAAAGCCATAATCCCATTGGATCAGGGAGCTACCTTTATGGTTTGTTTTCAACATTAAATGCTGTAGTTGGATTAAACTTCTATCCTTGAGATACTTCACACTGGGGATTAAATTTCAAGATAAGTTTTGGTGGAGGTATTCAAATCATCATGGCGATCTTTGCTGAATGAATGAAGAAAAGAACTAGTATTCTAAGGACAGGTTTAAGTAGACACCAGTCCTGTCTGAGTTTCTTTCTCTACCAAAATGCCAGAGATAGGAAATACCTTTCCCAGCATAACATGGGGATTCAGCACACATTCACCTCCTCGCTGCTGTTTGACTGCCTAAATGAAGCAGAACATTGTTTAAAGTGAACAAATGGCTGGATCCAAGGCAGCAAGTGACGAAGCCCTCGTTCACATAGATGATTGTCCTTCCATGCTTCTTGTAGACCTTTTCATGGCTGACTTTATATGCTATTTCCAACAGGCGTTGCAAAGGCTGGGTGGCTGTTGATTCCAATTAAGAAAGTCTCTTAGCAGAAGAGCATGGGGAGGGTGGGGGGGGGTAAGCACAGCTGCCTGCTGCATTCCCATCTTCCTCTGCTTCTTCTGCTATCCTGAGCTGATAAAACACTCCCTGGGGAAGGGAGGGGAGGAGAGTGAGGAGAGTAAGGCCGGTATCTAGTCCTCACCCAGGGAAACTCTTAAGGGGGGGGGGTGTCTATGGATATTCTTCTTTTGTAAGCCTTGGAGAAAATGCAAATGGCCCCAGACCATTTCAATCTCCTCTCTGTGTGAAGACTTCACCTCCATATCCCTTAAAATTCTACAGTTTTAAACCTCCTCAGCCATCGACAGCCCATCAAACTCTAGAATAAGCATTATGCTGTGTGAGCAGTGTCCTCTCTTAGCACACACACCTGAGTAGAACCTAGTACTCCCCTACGAGGATGAATGCCTTGCAGTCACGACTCTTTGGTTGAAAAGAAGGGTCCAGGGGTCATAGTAGATTCGTTATGAAATTATTGCCCAAGTCCTGCTAAACTTTCCCACAGCTTCCAGTATCACTCATCTTAAAAATACAGACTGCCCTGTCCGCTGTGCCATGGAGCTCTAGAAAAAAACAAACAAACAAGAAAGTAGTACTGGATTAAGAAAATGAGGTCTTCAGCGGTAGATCCTGAGAGGAAATGCAGAAAAAAAGCCACTTCCACCATCCCAGCCTCATACATCGCCCCAGCCTTGTTCTACGTGCCTAAAATTATATCTGCTTGCCCAAATTTACTTGTCCTTCTTCCCAGTGCACACAGATGGAATCTATTTCCCAGCCTCTCTTACAGTGAGACAGGGCCACATGATTGACATAGGACTCTGTGTGACTGTGACTGGCAGGTGCCAAGGAAGCAGAGGTCATGGTGTCACTTTCAAGCCTGACCCATAAAATCTCCCCCAAGCAAGTCCAACCATCAACTATGCTCTCTTTTCATCTCACTATCTGGAATGTAAACACTTCCCAGAGACCTTGAAAGATAGAGGAACGGAGTTTCCATTCCACAAGGCTGCACGCAGGAGCCCACTCTGCCAACCTCAGTAGAGTCATGATAAAGACATGAAGCAGAGGTCAAATTCTGTTGTGTTATAAGCATACATTTTACAGATTGGGACAGTAGTTAGCCTACCATAGGTAACACACATAATGCTATAACTTGTTCTTTAGTATACAGATTTCTTCTTCTCCATTTTATTATAAGGTCTTTGAAAGCAGAGTCTACATAGCCCCTTCCCTGCCCCTGATAGGACCTCCCTCAGAGGCTAGCACAGGACATGTGACCAGTAGACAGTGGATGGTCAGAGACTTTATTTCTACCTCTTATTCTAGGGTGTGATAAAACAGGAGTAGGGGACAGAGCTAAATCATATATGAGTTTTTCATTTTGCCTGAAATCCATGCCAGATTTGAAGGATCTCTTATGTATATAAACAGCTCAGGACTGACATGGTCAGTGAAGTGTGACACACATTTTTTTATTATCCGTAAATGGATTATCTGCTGTGACCCCGCTCTTCCATCGTTTCAGCACCTTCCTCCTGTCAGCAGCTGTGTCGTGGGTACTGAGAAGGGGCCCAGAGCCAAGAAAGAATCAGAAACAGATGGGGGTGGGCTTGGGGGCGGTGCTTGTGTCAGTAAGTGGGTATGAGTTGTGAATACATTCTGCAAGTCTAATAAAATGGCGATTATCTTTTCTACTATTATAAGCATCTTCCCATTGATCTATTGTGATATATAATCAGTGTTGACAATGGGATCATGTCAGTGAAGACTAGCCAGGGTGCTGAATAAGCCCTGTCATGGAAGGAAGGGAAAACTACTTCAAAATGAGAATTTATCTATTCGGTATGAGATCTCTTTGAGTAAAAAAAAGGCATTTTGTTTCCAGTAGCCTGCAGCAGGTCAGGCAGGGGACATGTGCTAAATATTAAAATCCTCATTAGAAAAAGGGAAGAGTTTTACCCTGCAGTTCCTGATGACAGCAGAGTGTACCCTGCCAGTTTCCTCCCTAGCTCAGGGCAGTGTCCTCATGAACCCCATGACCACTCCATATCACACACTCTATGATTTCAGATTCATTTTGGAAAAGAAAATGATTGACCAGTGATTCTCAAATATGAGGACTTCTGAGGCTGGTTAAAACTCAGATCTGGATTCCGCTACCCCAGAAATGCTGATTCAGCATGTCCGGAGAGAAGCCTGATCATTATCCTTTGTAATTAAGTTCCCAAGGGGGTGCTGCTACTGGTGGTGCTGGCGGTAGTTTAGGGGCCACTCACTTTGTGAACCACCGGTCTGAGTCTTTCAACCTCACTCCCACTGAGAAAGGAATCTGGCAAATTGCACAGGGCTGCGGTCTTCAAAGGTGAAAGTTCCAGAAGTGGGGCTCCTTTCCTATTAAGAGAGGTTGAACCCCAGTGCTCAGGGCAGTCAGTGAACGGCCACATCACACCACGGACCCACCTTGCTGTCTCCTTTGCTGCTTCCAGTAGACAGTTTGAGTATCCTTTACCAAAAAGAAAAAAAAAGAAAGAAAGAAAGAAAGAAAAAAAACAGACTTGTGCATAGATTTGGAGTCAGTTCAGATTTTGAATATTTGCGGTATATTCCCCCATTTCTCAGGAGTAAAATAAAGAGCTTTCAATAAATGACTCTCAGACTCTCAATTCCAGCATCCCATAGGATAATACTGTCTGTTGTATAGATTATATCCTGCTCTGGGATAGAGTTGTAGAAGAATTTTAATGGTGAGCAGGTGATTTTGATACAAGTCTGACATTCTCTTAGCTGGTTTCAGAGCCTGATCAGACAGTTAGCATGTAGCTTCTCCCAGGGGGTCACGCCTGGTCTGTCTGCCTCTCTTCCAGCCCTCCACCCTCACAGTTTGCCTTGATCCTCTACTATGTGCATATCACATTCTATTCACTATGCTTGGCACAAAGTCGCTTCATCTCTCGTTAACTTCTGCTTAATTGGGCTGAAGATGAGGCCCAAACAACTGCAGGATACATGGAAATTCACTGGCGAAAGTATAAACCACAAATTAGGAGCATTTTTTAAGAAACCCCTGCCCACCCCCCACTCCCCAGGAAATGTTAACTGTGGAAGCCCAAAAAGGATTACATTCCTGGAAAGTGACTTAGTCAGCAGCCCACAGGAGGGTCAGTAAGGTGTAGGTTTCACTGGTGACTGTTTTCTGGTGTATTTACTTTTAAGGCTGGCTCAGCCCCATTTTCCTGTGAGTTCTACAGACTCACATGTACTTTCTACTCATAAATGATGCGGGAAGAAGATTTCTGTCCCCTTTACGAGATAGTCTTTTATTTTGTAAACCAGAAAGAAGTAACAAAATGAGGCAGGGATTTGGATACTGCCTCTTTCCTGGGAACACTTGGATTTTAGCCTTAAAGGTGGTAGAAGAGTGGAGGCGGCCCCGGACAGGGATTAAAGTATTACCTGAGGTTCCCATTTTATTCAGCTTGATAGGTGCATTAGTTACGTTTCTCACAGCTGTGACAAGATACCTGATGTTGGTTAAAGAAAGGGGGTTTTAGTTATTTATGGTTTGAGAAATTTCAGGCCATAGTCAGCGGCTGCCATTCTGGCCCTAAGTTGAGGGAGACCATCACTTGGCAGGAACACAGGGAGGAGGTGGCCATTCACCACAGGGAGAGTAGCAGAGAGGAGGGACAGTAGTTAGTTTCCTCAGTACTATGACAAAATAACTGGCTGGAGGAAGGATCTATTTCTGCTTCCGTTTTCACAGGGGCATTCACTGAGGCAGAGGTGGCTTTTGTTCCTGGTGGAGGGAGCATTGAGAGGCTCGCTCACTTCCCAGAGAAGAACCAGCTCAAGCCCAAACCAGGGCTGCATTATATTCCTCAAAGCCCACCACCCCAGGACCCCAGGACTGTACTTTCTACCCCCAAAGCCCCACCGCCTAAAGGTTCTAGCGCCTGTCCTCAATAGTGCTGCCAGCTGGGGACCAGCCTTCAGACAGGAGTCTGTAGGGAGTACATTTCGCATTCAAGCCCTAATAGGAAGGGCAGAGAGTTGAGACGAGACCCAGCCTAGGATGGGCCACCCCCAGGGATCTACTTTTTCAAGTTAGGCCCTACCATCTCCAGGTTCCCAGAATGCCCCCAAATACCACCACCTGCTTGGCCCCAGACCTTGAACATGTAAGTCTGTGGGGGACCTGTCATATTCAAACCACAGTGGTAGGGATAGACACGGACTTTTAGATGTGTGACTCTACTAACTTCACCCTAATTTTATTCTGGCTTTTTCCAACTTTGAACTAAAAGCACTGGAATCATATTTTTTTCCTTCTTTTCTAAACTTCATTTGAAGCTTTCAATTGGTAGAGCTGTTTTTTTCAATTCAATTGTCATTTCCAATGAATATTTTTTTTTTCAGTTAAATGGCTTTAGCTAAGTTGAGAGGCAATTTAGTTAAGGTGAGGGCCACTGAGGCAATTTAGTCATTTAATTCCACTGTGCGGTCCAGACATGAACCCAAAGCCTGGGGACTGACGCCTTTTTGTTAATTAATTCTCCATGTCAGACATCTGGAAACCAGCCTCTTCTGCCTGATCTGAGTTGACTAATTAATTAAGCTGTGTTTGTAAACAGGCATTCTCTCCCCCAGCACTTTCTTCATCATCTGTTTCTTCAGCCACAGGCTGGTGACCCTACTTAATGGCAAACTACCTCGCCAACTATTCTATTCTCCAACAGGCTCTGGACAGTTCCTTTGGAGTCTGCCAAGTCCAAGCACTGGAAGGAGGTCAATAAGGATTTGTATTCAATTAAGTCATTTATTAATTATGTGGCCTAAGGCAAATTGCCACACATCTCAAAATATCAGCTTTTCCCCCATTTCCTCCTGCAAAATCTGCCTTTTAGCATACTGACCGGCACTCTCTAATATTAGCCATGCTGGTCTGCTGGTCTGAGTGACCACTCATAGTGTCTTGCCTTTGTGTTAAACACTGGCCAGTTTTTTGTTTTTTTGCTTGTTTTGTTTTTTGGTGGTTTTTTTTTTTTTTTTGGTGTTTTTAAGATAGGGTCTTCCTGTAGCCCCAGCTGTCCTGGAACTCATCAAGTAGACAAGGCTGGCCTTGAACCCACAGAGATCCGCCCGCCTCTGCCTCCTGAGTGCTGAGATTAAAGGCATGTGCCAACATGCCCAGCTAGTTTTAAGCAACTTCTGCTTACATCAAAACATTGACCTTTTTCCAACTCTTTAGAAGTAAGCTGGCAACTGTTGTCACCCTTGTATTTTATAGAAAGAGACTCTATTATCTCCAAAAAGAGTATGGACAAGGTCCTGTGGCTGGTGGGAGACAGAGCATGATCATATTTTCACATGCTTTTTGATTTTGCTTTGAGAACAGGTATCCCCCTGACCTTCAGTGGGTGATATGAAACTAGGCGCTAAACGTTTGGGTTGTAGCAGAGGGAGAGTTACAGGAGGGTTGCCCAAAATAGTAGCTCATTAAAGAAATTAGTGATAATCACTGATGTCGGAGGTGTTGAAACACCTGATAGGGAAACATGATCCAATATGAAGGAACTTGCAGTCTGGCCACTAAATCCTTTCTATAGCACCTTCCCCTCCAGCCCACTGACCTGGGCTAGATTGTAAGTATGTTGTTAGCAAGTGAGGCAGCTCAAAGTTATTCACTGATTTCTTTTTTTTTAATTTTATTTATTCTTTATGTGTATGACCGTACTGTCTGCATGCAGGTCTGTGCACCCATGTCGTGCAGTGCCACGGAGGTCAGAAGAGGGTGTCAGATTCCCCTGGAACTGGAGTTAAAGGTGGTTCTCAGCCACCATGTGGGTGCCACAGGTTGATGCAGGTCTGCTTCTTCGAACAGCCCTGTGAGGTTAGGAGAAAGCTGCGTACACATACATATAGACAGAAGGATAGACATAAAATTACATGTCTCCCACTTTGATGATAAAGCATCTGAGATCAGAGGCTAAAGTCACATTCACAGGCTCATCAGGGGTAGGACTGGGCCTAAAATCCAGGACTTCCCAATCTATGTTTAGTACCATTTCACCAAGACTACAATTAAGAAAGGCTTATGTCAGCACTGTACTTACATCCAAAGAGCTCTGAAGAACTTTCCGTTATTTTGTCTCTTAATTCTGTTTCTTTTTTCCCCTCCTCTCATTTGTGTGTGTGTGTGTGTGTGTGTGTGTGTATACATGTGTGTGTACCTGTATGTTTGCATGTTCCTGTGGTTGTGCGTATGCACTGCACATGTGTGCACCTGTATTTGGAGGTCAGAGGACAACCTTGGATGATGATCCACCTTTCCTTGAAATGGATTCTCCCACTGGAGGCTAAACTACCTGGCCACAGAGCCCCAGGATCCACTTGACCCCACCTCCCCAGGGATAGGATTCCTAGTCGTACCACCATGCCCAGATTGTTAAAGCAGGTTCTAGGGATCGAACTCAGATCCTCATGCTTGTAAGCAAAGCACTTAGCTAAATGAACTATTTCCCCAACCCCTCCTCTCACTCTTAATTTCTTGTCTTTGGTATATATAACCTTTTTCCCCCAAAGGATAGATTTCAGTCAATTTCTGCTATCTGGGGCAACCACCCTAAAACTTGCTCGAAGCTTCCACTTTCCTACTCTGCCTTCCTTTGGTCAGCCATTCGAGCTAGGATTAGCTCTGAGGTTCCTGGGAGAGTTTTACATGCTTCCCTCACTGGCAGCTACACCAAGTCTGAATAACCCAACAGCCTCACTCCTGTGTCTGCTGTGGACCCTGGCTTTGAGCAGGGCCCAAGTCTGTGTTTGCTCATCCTCAAGGAGGCTAGCCCAGTGCTCAGCCTTTTCAGCCGCATTTCAAGAGGATAGGGCTTGTGGTACCACTCACTGCTCATCATGTCTCTACAAGTGTCCCATTTCTTTGATGTCCTGTAGGCAGAGCAAGTCACAACGCCAAATTCAGAGTCAATGTGACACGGGATTCTAGGAAGGCATCGGGAGAGAGTTCCCCCGTGGAGATGATATTCACTTGTGTTCGTCCAGCTAATATTTGTTCAGTGCCTTCTGTGGGATTCTTTCCTACCATTTCCACTCATCCTGTGTCAGGCATTAGAGATATAAGAAAATATAATCAGTCCTTGCCAAGGTCTCACGGTCTAGTGGAAAACCAGGCACATAGCAATGAAGTGTTGCGCTCTATAGCTGATTGAGCGGTTGGGATGCATGCAAGGAATTTTGGAAGCACTAAGGAAAAATAGCATAACCTGAATCCATCCCAGAGCTATGGGAAACCAAGGCTTCTTGGTGAGTATCAGTGCTTCTTGGGCTGAATCCTCAAAGTGGAGTGTGTCTAGAACACAAGGGGTTTGAAATAGATAAATCCAGCATGAGTAAAGGCACTCAGTCAGAACACACTATAGCATAGTGTGTTTCTATAAGCAAAATGCAAAGGCTGGGTGGCTGAAGAGAAAAACCCCAAGGAATCATAGGCAGGAAGGAAAAAAAGAAAGAGAAGGAAGAGCAGAAGGAGAAAGAGAGGAAACGGAAGCGGAAAGATAAAGGGAAAGGGTGGGGAACAAATGTCTACTTTTCCAGGAAGTTCTGCAGGTAGAGGAGGGACCACTACCCTGGGAGAAGGCTGAGGAGGGGGCAGGGGTATGGAGGGGGTATGGAGAAAGGTAAGGATGGAAGCAGGAAAAGCAGGCAGAAAGCTGTGTGTGAGAGAATGGATGTGGGGCAGGACACTTCCCTACCATTTCCCCCTCCAAAGCTGAGGAAGGCATTTTAGTGGGGTGGGGGGCATTGGGCATCCTAATCTGGCATAGCATAGTCTAGAATATTTGGGAAAAACTATTTTCTACATAATTATCAAGTACTCTTGATCCCTAAGTTGACACAGTAGATGAGAGACCCCAAGAGTTTGTTATTATAAGGTATTTTAACTGTTTTTATTTATTTAGTGTGTTCATGTGTAGAGAGGCCTACTTGTGCTATATAGCATGCATTTGGATGTCAGACGACAACCTATAAGAGTCAGTTTTCTCCTCTCGCCATGCGGGTCGCAGGAGTCAAATCCAGGTGGTCAGGTATGGCAGCACACAACTTTACCCACTGAATCATCTTATCAACCCTTTCAACTGTATTGATGAGGAATATGGGAACTGTGTCCTGAATTGATAAAGTACCTTAGGGAGAAGAGTAAGTACCTTTCCGGACACAGCTCTCTCGGGATGTTCTCCCGTTATGCCTATGGTCTTATCAGTATCTTTAACAACTCTAACTTCTTCCACTAGAGCTCCATTAATGCCTCAGTAATTCCATGCGTCTGCCATGTGCAGTCCCTATTTGTTCTCATATATATTCACAACCTTATGGCTCGGATTTCCTGAATGATCGCACTTGCGATGCTGCTGCTTCAATGTCCCCAAAAGCACATTCATGATTATTAGTGCTTACATTCAGACATGTGGCCCGGAAAACGTTGTCATTGCACTTATGCAATACGTCCCTTCTCCTGTGTGCCTCTCATTACTTTGTGTTTGACACTTTCACATGAGCACCTGCAGTGATTAAAAATAAACAAAACAGCTCTCTGCAGACTCATCTGGCAAGGTCCTGGTCTGATCCAGCTAGATTTTTCTAGTTCTGA
The DNA here is from genome assembly GCA_009823505.1 of Rhizomys pruinosus. NCBI lineage: Eukaryota > Metazoa > Chordata > Mammalia > Rodentia > Spalacidae > Rhizomys > Rhizomys pruinosus. The sequence continues at coordinate 192,543 of VZQC01002229.1, read as the reverse complement.
AAAAGATTTGCATGAGAACCTGACTTTGCTGGTTTAGTTGGCTTATTACATGTGTGAACATTTGCCTCACTTTTCAATAGTGTCTTGAGATACACTTGAAAATTGAGCCAAACTAGTATGGCTGAGATCAATAGGCAGATCTCTGCATATTTTAAAAAATTAACCTTTTCTTTCTTTTCTTTTCTTTTTGGTCTTTTCGAGACAGGGTCTCCCTGTAGCCCCAGCTGTCTTGGAACTCACTCGGTAGACCAGGCTGGCCTTGAACTCACAAAGATCCGCCTGCCTCTGCCTCCCAAGTGCTAGGATTAAAGGCATGTGCCACCACGTCTGGCTACAAAATTAACCTTTTCTTTAAACATATTCAAACTATTTGGAATTCAGAGGAGGAGCATGAAGAAGAGTGAGGTGGTTCAGGAAGTCCCAGGCAGAGCACATTGGGAAATCAGCACCCTTTGAAGAGCAGTAAAATCACCTCTGGCTCTAAGAGGTTGCTGTGATAACTGAGTGCCTTCTGGGTGGTGGTACTGTTTCTTATTGGTATAGTTCATCTTTCTTCCTGCTGCTTCAGATACCTGGGACTTCCAGTGCCAGGGCAGGTACCAGGTGCAGCTCAGCTACTATGGAGAACAGGAAAGATGAGCTGCTTGGCTCAGGGCCAGGTACTGGGAATCGTTGCTGTACATTTGATGCTGTTTCTGCACATACGTTATCTGTGCCTATCTGATATTTGAGGTGACACACAGGAAAAGTGAAGGGCAAATCTTTCCTGTCTAGATTCAAGCCTTGTTTCTGCTTCTTGCTTGCCTAGGTCAGGGTGATAGGAAAGATTCTGGTCAGGAGCTTTTGGTCCTGTGGAAGGATATGTGGAAAGGCTAGAAGGGGAAATGAAGGCCTGCAGGTGGATAGAACTGGCAACAGGGCTTGGTTCATGGGCCAAGTAGTAAGGGAATGAAATAAGACCAGTAAGAGTCTGACTGACATCTAAACAACCTACTCAAAGCCTGGGGCCAGGCAGAGGGCACAGCCTCGAGTTACGATGGGACCAACAACTCTAGCAGTTTCTCCAGGTCTCTGAGAGCTTCTCCTTTTGTTCCCGTCCAGGGAGACACATGTTTAGCAATGGCTATGGAACCTGCTCATCGCTGGTGACTCAATTTACCTTTTGGCTCCTTCATAATTCAGAGAAATTTGACACTGCAAATGGTAATCCCATTCACATAGCCACCACCTCTTACTCAGAACTCATCAGGTTCCTAGCATTCTACAAAGCATTTCATAGACATTATTTCACTTACTATTCACCAAAACCCCATGGAGATATTAGTTATTATCTGCTGCCCTTTATCAATGAGATAGATAAAGAGTTCATCATGAGGACCACTTTAATAATAAAGAGTAGACACAGGATGTGAACCAGCCTAAGCAGAAGTTAAACATCATGATATTGGGTTGCCTCAACAGAACAGAGTGGGAAATGTTTGAGCTCCAGAAGAGCCATGGCAAACTAAGATTCAATGATGCCATTTATCATGTTCCTTTCTCTAACTTGTACTTAAGTTTTGTGGCCACGGGCTTCATTCTTCTTTCTCCCCATGGGTAGTTAGTTTCTTCATAATCAACACACGATGGCTGCCCAGTGGGCTTTTCTGTTGCTTATGTTACAAAAGTGATATCAAGGGCATTCTTCTTTGTCTTAAATGCCCAAATCCAAAAGATTGGACCCCGCCAGTTGGGTGTCCTCCTTCTCAGCCATTTACATGTGACTCGATCCAGGTACACATAGAGATATGATACCATGGAACTTTCACACAGTCCTGTGGCTGGCACTGAGAAAAGAACGCACAAATGAAGGAAAGATGTAGAGGAGAGGATGAGTTAAAGGAGAGAGGCAGGGGATGTCTGGTTGATAGACAAACAGTAGTTATCTACAACATAGACTCTGAAACTTAAGACAACTTGCCCAGAGTCACATGCACCCAACATTGACAAAGGCAGGATTTTAGTTAGGACTTTTGACTGTTGTAGCCTCTGTTCTTAACTAAACACATCAAACCAGAATGTACTGGAGAAAACAAATGACTTCATACATACGCACATGCACCTGTTCCCTTCATACATGTAGACATGAACATTAGGGAACACTTGGCCAAGATGGTGCTTGCATCCAGGAAGCAAGTCACAGCTCAGCGTATTCTGACATCACACACCTTCCCTGTCCCTTACAGCTGTCATCTGAGGTTAGAGGTGACAAGTGATGACAATGAGCGCTAGCCCTTATGACTGAAGCCTATGGCTTAGTTCCCAAAGTGTATTACACCAGCACCCCCAGGCCCACCCTTGATCAGTCAGCTAGCCAGCAATGTCCTTGGGCATGGTACCCACATGTCCATGGCAACACACTACAGAAGGAAGTTGGTGCGTAGCTTGAGAGGCCCCTCAGAGCATCCAGCCCGTGCCACGAGATGGCTGGGGATCAGGTGAGGTGTGGTAGGAGGGAACTCTGGAAGGGAGCACACCGATGGGCAAGGCAGAGCTGGGCTCTGCATTGGGCTCCTCTAAGTTCCACATAGGGGACTTGGGATTGGCTTTGCAAAGAGGACAAAGTAAAGCATGGGAGGTTTGGAGTCCTTGGGACTAGAAGGAAAACGTGTGGACTCCCTCAGCTGCTTTAAGCCTGTTTATCAAATTGTTTACAGAGTGCTTTAAAACGAAAAGATTAAAGCCTTTCGTAAAGCATCTATCCAGGGAGGGGATTATGGGGCAGATAGCACCCGATTCAATCATATGCTTTGGCTTCAAAGCCTTTGGTAAAAACCAAAAAAGTAGTAATTTTTATTATTGTGATTTCTGCTTTTATTTACTTGAATAAAAATATTGAACGAAACCAAAATAATTGCATAGAACTTGTCCTGACATTCAGAAATAAATCGAGTTATGAGCTTGGCACATTACAGTTTGCTTTCTCCTTGCTATTTGGGAACAGACATTATTTTTCTAAGACTGAGTTAGGTTCATTTAATGAACTGTGCTATTGTCTTTAATAGTAATAATTAGAAGAAGATGGAGGCTACAAAGAAAAGTATCAAATACCTGCAGAATTGGTGAATCAGGCACAGAGAAGTTAAGTAACTCACCAAGGGTCACACAGCCTTTCAGTAGACTGCCAACTGCTACCATTCTTCCCGAGTGGCCCTACCACAAACTTCAGTGCCACATGCCGTGTACCCCTTCACCGTAACTATAAGTGCTGAAATGACCAGAAAGAAATGGGCTTCTGGAGTCAAACTGTCAAAGGATAAAAGTCTTGGTCCCAGGGTTGAAAGATGGCTCAGTGCTTCAAGTTTGCCCTATAAATGTAAACACATGAGTTTCCAATCTTCAGAATCCTTGCCAAAGCCTGGTGGACACAGCACTGCCTGTGATCCCAGCTCAGGGGAGGCAGGGAGAGGAGATCCCCACCCAGAGCAAGCCGCCAGGCTAGACAAACCACAACGGTGACCTCTGGGTTCAGTAAGTGGGCCTCCTTCAATATATAAGGTGGAGAGCAGTCAAGGAGGAAACCCAACATTGATCCACCAAACATGTGTCCCCACAAAAGCACATTCAGACACACACATGCACACCACATACATATGAAAAAAAAGAAAGGGGGTACCTTGATGAACAGCCAGATTTTTCAGGCTATATCATGGGCAGTTAGCAGTATAGCAATGTCTACCTTTGGGCGAGTTAGTGACAGTGAACCAATTGGACTCTGAACAGCTGCCTGGCACGGAGCCTAAGCCCTAACAGCTGCAATTACTGCAGTATTAGCACGTCTCTGTTGGGGGTGTTATCTGAAATGACCGTAACTGCCTGCCGCCTGGTACATGGGAAAGCAACAACTTGTGTTCCTGCTCCACTTCTACTCCCCCTCCACCCTCCCCCTCATTCCGCTCCTTCACTCTCTCCAAAGCAGGAGGTGTAGAGGAAGGAGTAATCCACAGCGAGGATCACTAAGAGAATGGTGACTGGGCCAGCAGCAGCAGTAGATGCACACAGCTCCCTAGGAGCCCAGTGCCCTCAGAAGAGAGGTAGTACCAGCCAGGAGTAGCCTCTGAGGCCACAGATGGCAACTGAGTTCTCAGTGAGAGGACCACACAGGTCCAGCAAGAATGGTGCTCAGAGCCACTCAGCCCCAGTCGGTGAATGACAAAGCAGTAACAGGCCCAAGGCAGTGATGGATCAAATTTAAATATGGAAATTATTTTCAAGCACATTTTTCAAAGTCTAGATTTCTAAACCTAGACGTGACTGGGTATGCAAATGATTGGCAGAAAGAGCGGCAAGCCGTGCCGGTGGCCTTGTTAGATGCTCACTGCGGCAAAACACGCCAGAACACTCACACAGTTCACAGCAGCTGGGCCTGCGTGCAGGCCAACTTTATCGTCAGAGTGGCTGAAGAAAAGCAGAGGGGAGATGGGTGGGAAGCACCGTCCTCTTCACAAAAGGACAAGCAATGTCTAGTGGAGACTTTGTGGAGGGTGTGTGTCATCAATCACTAATTGACCAATATACTTGTGCAAGGCAGTACAAAGGACAAGAAAAGGAACAAAGAATACAATCCCAACCCGCAGATCTGAAAGACCAACCTATCCAGAGACGTGAATTCACTTATCAGAGTAAAACGCACATTTTAATGTGCTAGCCAAAGGCAGAGGTCAGCTCACAAGAATTGTTATGGAAGATAAAATAACAACAGGTCGTGTGTGTGTGTGTGTGTGTGTGTGTGATTTTTTTTTCTGAGCTGGGTGATCATAGAAGATACCCAATTCCCAGCACCCACATGGTGGCTAAGAACCGCCTTTAACTCCAGTTCCAGGGGAATCCGACGCCCTCTTCTGACCTCTGCAGCATTGCACGACAAGGGTGCAGCAACCTACATGCAGACAGTACACTCATACATACAAAAAATAATAAATTAAAAAAATTTTTTTTCTTTAACATTTTTTTTATTGATGCTTTGTGCATTTCATACATCATTTTCCAATTCAGTTCAGGCACATTTCCCTTTCCCTTCCCCCCCACCCCCACCCCAACCGAGATCATGCATTCTGCCATGACTGTCCTGCATATTTCTCTCAGTTTTTTTTTCCATTTTTTAGCTATAAGTGATAATCCATGAGTACAAGCATCTTCATCATAAAACCCAATTTGCAGGCTGTTTGTGCCTAAACCCCACAGCCCCACCTTCCAGCGTGTGGTGAGGGGTTGTATGTTCAATCAGGTTAATCAAATGAGGGTCCAGACTACATTGCTGTAGTTTCACCATTCACCCCAATCGCAGCCCTTACATTCTACCACGCCCCTCTTCGCAGATTATTCCCTGGGCTTAGAAAGGGCACAGGTGGATGAGAAGCAGAAACAGTCCCACACTCTCTGGCTGCTTGTCTTTGGATTCTGGTCAATTCTGCTGGTTTCCTTTCATGGGCTGACAGTTCTTTTAATGAAAGTCACATCCACTTCAATAGTCCACGCTGGCTTCAGTTTATAACTGTGGAGTGAGCACAGAAGCCTGCAGCATCATCTGCACTCACAGTGGCAGGGTCCCCATCCCTGCTGGGTGAGCCTCGGGCACATGGAGTTTTGTTCATTGGCACTGGAAGTGGCATCCCTGAGTTTTATTCCATGTATGGAACATGCTAATAAGGCAGTTGTGGCAGTAATGTCCTTTCCTCCCTGTGAGAGGAGAGGCACTGGGAAGTAGCCCTGAGGGTCCAGGCTTGGAACTTAGTAGGCTGGCCTCAGGGGACAGGCAGGGCTTCAAACCACAGGCCATTGCTCTACCCAGGACATAGTATCAAGAGCCGTCCTCAGTGCAGAAAAGATACCCAAGAAGGACAGAAAAGAAGATAGATCCTTCTAGAAACATGGAAGCATACATACATGCTAGCAGAGGGCTGAGCAGAGGAAGGACTGTGGAATAGCACATAGCAGAGCTGCATCTGGCATACACAGAACATAAAAAAAAATACATGTAAAAGTAGTCTAATGAAGGACATTTAGGGAAGTGGGTAGATTTTAAAAACTAGTAAGCTAGGGCAGAAGGACACATGGTGACATGTGCCTGTTATCCCAGCACTTGAGAGGTGATGACAAGGTGATCAGAAGAAAAGGGGAGGCAAATGGGGGAGAAATATTAAAAAGACACATTTGTAGGCAGGCACAGTGGCCCATACCTATAATCCTACTGTAATCCTAGCCCTTGGGAATCTTAACTTTAGGAAGATAACAAATTCCAGGAAAGCCTGAGCTACATAAGATGAGAGAGAGAGAGAGAGAGAGAGAGAGAGAGAGAGAGAGAGAGAGAGAGACTTTAAGTCAGAAGAAAGAAAAAGTAAAATTTGGAGCCTGGACATAGAAAAAAAAAGACCAAAAAAAGCCCAGAGACAAGACTCAGATTGAAAACAATATTTCCATCATGTTTGAGGGCGAACTGGCCACTCTCAGTCTGCAGCAGGAGTAGATAAGACAAACAGTACATTGGGAACGGGGAAGGGTGTGACCAGAGGGAATAGAGCAACTCTGAGTGACTAACAGCTGTGGAAAGGCGCTGGCGCTCATTGTGAGTCAAAGAGATGAAAATTAGAAGTCAGGTAGACTGGCGGCCATTTCACAGGGAGCCAGCGTCGGTGTTGGTGACCATGGGAGCAGAGGGCTCTGCTCATAAAATGTTGATTACTGCAAATTTCTATATTCTAGTGACATCCAGAATATTTTTCAAAAACCACATATATAGCCCCTTACTCTGCTTTTTCACTATTGGAAACTGATGGGTTAAAAACAACAAGGGGTGTGTGTGTGTGTGTGTGTGTGTGTGTGTGTGTGTGTGTGTGGTTTTAAATATCTTAAACATTTACCTATAGAGACAATGCTAAATAAATGAAGGCACAGTATTCATCACAATGCATGCTACTCTCTATGCTATTTCAAAGAATTAGAGGGCAAGGGCAATGGCCCAGTCACTTAAGTGCTTACCACACAAGCCTAAGGACCTGAGTTTGAATCTTCAGCACACACACGAAAATCTGTAATCCCAGCACTGCAGAGACAGAGGTGGGCAGGTCCCCGGGGTTCATGGCCGGCCACCCTAGCCTAACCAGTGAGCCCCAGGTCCCAGAGAGAGATGCTGTCAAAAATGCCAGCATTTAGTGGGGAGAGACTAAAGAAGATCTCTAATCTCGGCTCCAAATGCGCACACACATGCACACACACTTGAACACATACCACACACACACACACACACACACACACACACATACACACACCTGCATACATGAGTTAGGTGGAAAGAAGTTTATGTAACAACATAGGAAAAACAAGTGGTAGGTAAATGTGTGTGATGATGTGATTTCACACACACACACACACACACATGCACACACACAGTTACATATATCCCCTTCTTTGGACATATGCAGATATACTTTGGATGGATACAGGAAGTGCCTAGCCATATAAATGTTCACTTGTTTGCAAAGGACGACCAGCAGTGGATACAGAAAAATTGAGATTGAACCAAATGAAGTACTGTCACGGACTCAAGTCATAAAAATCCTACAGTTTAAGATGTGCAGCTGAAGAAGTGGAAAATAGGGATGCTCTGAGATCAGAGGTCCGCTTCAGGGTCTCAGGTCTGCTTAGGACAGCAAAGAGGAGTTGGAGAAGGTGGCTGAACTTGAAAAAAAGTTCTCCGAGGGGAAAACAAGGAATATAGGATTCTCTGCCCATCTCTCTCTCTCTCTCTCTCTCTCTTTTTTTTTTTGTCCTGGAACTTGCTCTATAGTCCAGGCTGGCCTTGAACTCACAAAGATCTGCCTGCCTCTGCCTCCCAAGTGCTAGGATTAAAGGCGTGCGCCACCATCCCCAGCAACAGCCCATCTCTTAAGCTTATTCATAGAAATAATAATGGGTAGCTTTAAATTTCTCATTTTAAAAATCAGATGAAGGCTTCAAATAAGCATCAAGTGTATTGTGCTACATCAAGATGTCACATCAAGCAAGAAACACAAACGCTTTGATTTTGGAAAAATAACCTTTGACGCCCAGAGAGCCTTTAATAAGTGCTTTTGTTCCAGGATCTTAAAAAAAATGACTTTCTGTGGTCATGAGAGAAGCGGACCAGAAAGACTGATGTCTTTTGCTTGTCGGTGTTAGAAGCACCCTGAAAGTAGTACCTGCCCGTTCCCTACCCTGTTCCTCAGTGACACAGTAGTGCACGCCGCTCTGCATGTCCACTGCTCCTGGTGAAGGGACAGACTCCGGGGCTTTCAAGAAGAACACGATCCCTATGGTCTCCCCTCTGTGTGACGGTAATAACAGAAATCTGTTAGCAGAAGGACGACTTTGCAGTCTCAAATTACTACAAGCTGGGCCCCCTAGAATGTCTACCAGGGGACCACCGGGGGCTGAGGCTGCTGTGACATGCTCTAGGTTAACAGGAACAGTTCCTTCCGAGGAGAATTTCCCAGCTGAGCAGGTGTCCATGTAGTGCCAAAGGAACCAGAAACAAGAACCCTAAAGAAAGGAGTCCATGTTTTTCTGAGAAAATGAAGCTAAGTTATTTTTTATTCTCTCTTGAGAAAGATGCTTTCCACTCTCAGGAGATCTGTTTAACTGTGAGCATAGGAGGTAACTGGAATTTTATGGACAGATGTTGCTATTAAATGTGCCTGTGGTAATGATGTTTGTTTAGTGTTCATCTCTGAGGAATTCCAAGGTGCTTTACAGACATTCTCATCATTCTTTTTCGGGGTTTTATTTTTCCCATTCATACTTTAATCTTGACTGTAAATGCTTCGTTCAGCTTTTCACTTTGGATTTTCTCAAGAATAACTCCAGTTAACCTCATTTCTTACCACTCTCTGCATTTCTAGTTTATGTACTTGTGACTCTTCTGAGTACAAGACCTCCCTCTTTACTGTTCTTTGCTTGTCTTTCAGTGTTTTCCATTTGTAATATTTTCCTTGTATTTTATTCCTCTTGAAGGAAGATTTTTCTTGATACATTCCTCATTATTCGACATGAGTATATCTCTCTATGTTTAGTTTTAGGTGTTTATAACCTGTCTTGCTCCATAGAGAACCTGGAGTAGAGCTGGTAGAGCATTTGACATCAGTCTTTCTGGTCCACCTTTCTCGTTGCCACAGAAAAGTCTTTTATTTCTTATTTTTAAATAAGTACTTTGGAACAAAAGTGCTTATTAAAGCCTCTTTGGGCATCAGAGCCCTGCATCTGATCCCCATCACTGAAAAATAAAACTAATTTGACATATTTATCTGAGCATATCATCTAACAAGAATCTGATAATCTTAGAACATTAAAAAAAGTACTTCTTTTAGTTCTCCCTGAATTTGTTCCTTGAGGAAACAAAGGTGGAAAAGAATCATGGTTAAGACAAAAGAATCTGATCGTTTTATAAATTTAATCATGGGCTCTGAAACACTAAGAGATACTTTGGAGCTGGGGTAATGGTGCACACCTTTAATCCCAGCACTTGGGAAGCAGAGGCCGGCGAATCTCTGTGAGTTCAAGGCTCGCCTGTTCTACATTGCAAGTTCCAGGCCAACTGGGGCTACAGGCAGACCATGTCTCAAAAAGACAAAGAGCAAAAATAAAAAAGAGACACATTTGGAACTTAGTTTAGAAAACAACTCACTGGCAAAGTTACAAAAAAATGCCATTAAAGAGGAAGGAGATAACATGAAATTGATTGATTTGTAGTTCTAGGAAGAGGTAAGCACAGGGGTGGGGGACACAGAGGGAGCCTTGATTTGTAGTATTTAGCAATTATATGGTGCCCAGAGTCAGCACAAGCCACCCATCCAATACCACCAAGCAAGGATGTGGAAAGATGATGAACTTAAGTAAAGTTTCCCTTGGGGATGATAAAGAGTGGATAATGATTGACAAGAGAACTTTAGGGAGAAGAGAACTGAGCATCTTCAGGGGTGGAGGACTCTTTGCACAAATATCTGTCACTTGGGTTGCCAGACCCAGTTCAAAAATAAGATCTTTGGGAAGCATTTTTCTGAGCTTTCTAAAAGTGATTACTTCTACTCTAAATGCCAGAATCATTATTTATGCCCCCATGAGGGCAATGGCCAAGGCCTCACTTGATGTCAGTCAAATTTGTCCCCTCCTGGCCATCTTTGGAAGGATGACAGAGTCTTACTTTTTCATTGTCAAAGAATTGTGACAACATTCAGGAAAGTCAGGTGCTCAGCCTCTGGTCATGACACTGCATTCAGTGTTCACTTATCCTGACATTTTGGAAATCCTCGAATCTCTTTGTAGAATGAAACATTAACAGGGAGTCTATCTCACAGGCTAGTTATGACGATGAATGGTATTATTAGAGACATCCAGAGCCTAGCATATTTCAGTCCCCCAAAACATCACCTGGTCCTGTAGTCTCTGGCCCACCACTCGGTGCCTGCCACACACTGGCATGTAATTAGTGATGGAGCTGAATTAATGTAAGACATGATCCAGCTAGCCTGGTGGATTGTTGGGGAAGTGTGTGACGGGAAAACTGTGTGAACAAATTGTTGTTGGAGCAATAAGAATGGCATATGTAATAAAAATCAGCAGATCATAGAATTATAGGATCAGAATTGAATTTTCCTGCTGAGTAAGATGAACACAGGGCAGAGTATCATCATCTGTGGCCTCCCCTCACCCCATGTCCTAGACACTGTAAGTCTATAAAAACCCCATTTGTTATTACAATAGCTTTTATAGACTGCTGTTGATTGAAATATCTCCTATTCAGTACAGTTGCTTTTGAAAAGAATCTAAATTCTAGACTTTNCAGCAGATCATAGAATTATAGGATCAGAATTGAATTTTCCTGCTGAGTAAGATGAACACAGGGCAGAGTATCATCATCTGTGGCCTCCCCTCACCCCATGTCCTAGACACTGTAAGTCTATAAAAACCCCATTTGTTATTACAATAGCTTTTATAGACTGCTGTTGATTGAAATATCTCCTATTCAGTACAGTTGCTTTTGAAAAGAATCTAAATTCTAGACTTTAGGGATAAATGCGGTTGAAATTCATTCCATTTGGTTTAATCCATCACCCTCTGTAATTTACATCTCTTCCCAACTTGATTCTTCAAGGCATGAATTCCTCTGTCCTCGCCAGGCTTTTGTTGTCTGCAATTCAGTGAGCGCAAGTTCAGTTCTGTTTCCTCAAACACTATACAGGTCACTTCTAAGAACAGAGTCCCCAGACATACCACTAAAGACCTCTTTCTGTGTTAGCAATGATTCATTAAACAATCTTTTCAGATATAGATTTTAAACTCCTTCTCAGTTTTTCAGAGTATGCAGTAATCCATGTCGTAGTTCATCTTGTTCACAAGAATGTCAGGAAAAACTTGGCCAAAATCCTCTGTCTGCTGCATCTTTTTCCCACAGATGCAGTAAGTCTGTTAGCAAAGAAAATGTCACTGTTTGTTGTAGTCTGTCCCTGATTGACCTGAGTTGAACTTCACAAATCTAATAACTTGCTCTTCGAAGTGAGCAAAGAACTCATGATCCGTGGAACTGAAGTTAACCCCTTGGCCTAAGCTCACTGCACAGACCTTGAACATCTAGGTGAGCTATTTCGGCACCATTCTGAGGACAGGGAGGAGTTGTTGACATTTTTGAATGACAGTGTATGCTAAAGTTCTGGCTTAGGCTGTGCGTGCATGCGCATGTGTGCAGATAGACATTGGCTACCTTCCTTATTGGCGTTCCACAATATTTTCTGAAATAAGATCTTTCACTGAACCAGGTACTTAAAAATTAGTCTATATTGACTGGCCTGATAATTATTGGGATCCATCTAACCTGTCTGTCTCTGTAGAGCTGGGACTATGGCATACTAGGGGTCTGAAATCAGTCCCCAGCACTGAAAGTTGAGTTTAAGAAAGCCATCTGCCTAGCACTCGGGAGGCAGAGGCAGGCGGATCTTTGTGAGCTCAAGGCCAGCCTGGTCCTCAGAGTGAGTTCCAGGACAGCTGAGACTGCAGGGAGACCCTTTCTCGAAACAAACAAACAAACAAAAAAAGCCATCTGGCAGCAGACTCGGGGTAGTGACATCATGTGAGCTCAGGAATTCCTGAAGAAACCTGAGGATGGGCTCTCTCTGGCATAGGTTAGACAGAGAAGAATAAATTAGTACTTAAAAGAAAAAAGGTCAAAAAGAACTGTTGAAAAGGTGATAGGACTGGAAAAAAATACTTTAGGGATTTTCAATCTTTTCCAAATTTTTGAACATGTGTAGCATAATGTTGGTTTGGCCACTGGGGTAAATATGCCTACTTGGGGGAAGGATGTGACTCAGCATCGGGAGCCTCTGGGGTTATTTTTCTCTCCTCCAAGTTCCATATGAGGATGCTAATTTCTCCACATATCTGGGAAGTCACTTGGAGGTTTCTGCTATAGAAATGAATAGCCTTATCAACATGAGATAAATGCATTTGGAACAAAGTCAAGATCAATATTTCATTGAAGACAGTCTCCACCTTATGATAGTTTGACTTCTGGTTTTACAACTTCATGATGAAGTAAAAGTTATGGGCACTTCTTATAATTATATCATCTGTGTTTCTAGGTGTGTGTGTGTGTCTGTCTGTCTGTCTGTCTATGTGTGTGTCTGTGTGTTTCTGTGTGATGGGGGAGGATACAGATGCAGAGGACATAGGATGACCTTAGGGATCATTCCCTAAGATCTATCCACCTTGTTTTGGAGACAAGGTCTCTCTCATGGGGACCTGAGATTCACCCATTAGGCTAGGCTGTCTGGCTAGTGAATTTCTAGGATCCTTTTTCATATGTGTCCCCTTCACTGGGATTATTATAAAATACCATGTTCAGCATTGTATGTAAGTGGTGGAGATTAAACTCAGGTCCCCATTTTTCTATGACAGCGTTTTTACCAATGAGCTATTTCCCTAGCCCTTGTCTCGTGTGTGTGTGTGTGTGTGTGTGTGTGTGTGTGTGTGTGTAGCCATACTTTAAACCTGGATCTTTTCTTGGACTGGTGATGCTAGGTGACAGCAGTGAACAACAAGTTCATAAGGGCAAACAAGCAATACTCCACAGTGTACTGTGCTCCTAACCTACCATGTTCTGTAAGGTAAAGAGTATTCAATAAACTTTCAAATTATATGTTAAGGTGATTATACATTTATTGGGTCACATCCCTAACAGAGGTCAAGGTATATCTGTACAAATAAACATATCTGATCCCAGAATCAAAATATCATTTGCAACTTAGAAAAAAAAACCAAGCCAGAAGTTGGGTGAATGACAACGAAACACAAGTCCCAAGTACTGTGCAAGATATCCCCAAACAGAAAATCATTGCCTATGTTATATCACTTAATAAAACAAGGCAGTGATTACATGTTCCTAATGTAGGCATCAAAGTAAAGTGACCAGCTTTGTGGGATAAGTTAGAAGGAGGAAGTAACCATATGGTCTATTTGCTTTTATTTATTTATCTATTTATTTTATTGAGTTTTTTATGTGTTTCATACATAATTTTTCAGTCAGTCTTAATTGCCATTATTCCTTCTTCTCTCCCGGCACCCTCCCTTTCCCTGACCAGAGTGCACACCTTCTGTCATTCCTGCTAGAGTCCATTGTGCGAAGTTACTGTCCCTGCTCACTCCTCAGCTTCAGTCCCTGAGGAGCAGTCTGTTTTCTCTTTACTTTGATTGTTTCTTTGGCTGTACAGAAGCTTTTTAGTTTAATGAGGTCCCATTTGTTGATTGTCGACCTTATTTCCTACACAACTACTGTCTGATTTAGAAAGTCTTTTCCTACACTTATATCTTGTAGGTTACCTATCTAACATTTTCAGATTTTCAGGTTTCATACTGAGGTCTTTGATCCATATAGAGTTGACTTCTGCAAGGTGAAAGATAAGGGGTTTAGTTTCATTCTTCTACAAGTAGTGATCCAGTTTTGCCAGCACCATTTGCTGAACATACTCCCTTTCCTCCATTTTTCTTGGCCCCTTTGTCAAATATCAGGTGGCTGAAATTGCATATACTCAAGATTGGGGCTTGCAATTTTGTTCCATGGATCCATGGGTCTATTTTTGTGGCAGTACTATGCTGTTTTATGACTATAATACTGTAGTAGAGTTTGAAATCTGGTATAGTAATTCCCCCTGCATCACCCTTTGTGCTCAGGGTTGCTTTGGCTATCCAGGGTCTTATGGGGTTTTTTCCATATGAATTTTAGGATTTTTTTCTAATTCTGTGAAGAAAGTCATGGGAATTTTGATTGGGATTGCATTGAATCTGTATATTATTTTGGGTAGGATGGTCATTTTGCTATATTAATTCTTCCAATCCATGAGGTCCTTCCATCTTCTGGTGTCTTCCTCAATCTCTTTCTTCAAAGATTTAAATTTTTCATTGCAGAGATCTTTAATTTCTTTGGTAAGGTTTGTTCCGAGATATTTTTTGAGGCTATTATGAATGGGAAAGTCTCCACATCCTCCTCCAATTGCTTGTTGTTGGTATATAGAAAGGCTACTGATTTTTGTAGATTAAATTTTTAACCAGCCACTTTACTGAAACTGTTAATAATTTCTAGGAGTTTTCTGGTGGAATTTTTGGCATCCCTTAGGTATAATAATCATATCATCTGCAAAAAGGGATAGTTTGACCTCTACTTTTCCAATTAGTACTCCTTTAATTTCCTTTTCTTGTCTTATTGCTCTAGCAAGTATTTCAAGCACTATATTAAAGAGGAGTGGAGATAGTGGCCAGCCTTGCAGGGTTCCTGACTTTAAGGAGAATTCTTCTAATTTTTCTCCATTTAGAATGATGTTGGCTGTGGGTTTGTTGTATGTAGCTTTAATTATGTTGAGGTATGTTCACGCCAGTCCAGTTCCCTCTAGGACTATAAACATAAAGTCATGATGAATTCTATCAAAGGCCTTTTCTGCATCAATTGAGATGACCATGTGGTTTTTATCTTTGAGTCCATTTATGTGATTTATAACATTTATTGATTTACATACGTTGAACCACCCGTGCATCTTGGGAATAAATCTTACTTGATCATGACCTTTTTGATGTGTGCCTGTATGTGGTTTTCAAGTGTTTTGTTGAGAGTTTTTGCACCCATGTTCATTAAAGAAATGGTTCTATAGTTTTCTTTTTTGATTGTATCTTTGCCTGGTTTGGGTATTAGAGTGATGCTGGCTTCATAGAGGGAATTTGGAAGATTTCCCTCTGTTTCTATCCTTTAAGTAATATTAGTTGTAGGTCCTCTTTAAATGTATAGTAGGATTCTGCCATAAATCCATCTGGGCACGGGCTACTTTTAGTTGGGAGGTTTAATATTACTTAGTATTACTGTTTAAATTAAATTTTTTTTGTCTTTTTGAGACAGGGTCTCCCTGTAGTCCCAGCTGGCCTGGAACTCACTTTGTACACCAGGCTGGCCTTGAACTCACAGAGATCCACCTGCCTCTGCCTCATGAGTGCTGGGATTAAAAAGGCGTGCGCCACCACACTTTGTCTTTTTGAGACAGGGTCTCCCTGTAGTCCCAGCTGGCCTGGAACTCACTTTGTACACCAGGCTGGCCTTGAACTCACAGAGATCCACCTGCCTCTGCCTCATGAGTGCTGGGATTAAAGGCATGCACCACCACACCCAGCCTGTTTAAATTTCTTTATATGTTATGGGTCTGGTGAAGCTGTTGATCTCTTCTTGGTTAAGCTTTGATGATTCCCATGATTTCAGATACTCATCCGTTTCTTTTAGGTTCTCAAATTTAATAGAGTATAGGTTTTTAAATTATTCCTGTATAATGTTCTGGATTTTTTAATTATCTGTTGTGACTTTTCCTCTTTCATCTCTAATTTTGTTGATTTGGAGTTGTTCGTTCTTTCTTTTTGTTAACTGGGCTAAGGGTCTGTCTATCTTATTTATCCTTTCAAAGAACCAGCTCTTGGGCTCATTGATTCTTTGTATTGTCTTCTTTGTTTCTATTTCATTCATCTATGCTCTGATATTTTTTTTTTTCGTTTTTCTTATTTTCTGTTGGGTTTTTGATTCATTTGTTGTCTTTCAAGTGTCTTGAGTTGCAATGTTAAGTCAATTATTTGTGCTCTTTCTGTTTTTGTTTTTTTAATGTAGGCACTTAGAGCTATAAATTTCCCTCTTAGGGCTGCTTTTAAAGTGTCCCAGAGATTTTGTTGTTTTGTATTGTCCTTTTTGTTTAATTGCAAAAATACTTTTATTTTATTTTGGTCTTTTTTGAAACAGGGTCTCCCTTTAGTCCTAGCTGGCCTGGAACTCACTATGTAGACCAGGCTGGCCTTAAACTCACAGAGATCTGCCTGCCTCTGCCTCCTGAGTGTTAGGATTAAAAACGTGCACCTCTATGCCTTGCTTTTATTTCTTTCTTAATTTCTCCTTTGACCCATTCATTATTCAGGAGTGTGTTGTTCAATCTCCATGAGTTCATATAGTTACTAGGGGTGCTTCTAGTGTTGGTATTAAGCTTTATTGCATTATGGTCTGATAGAATACATGGAATTATTTCCTTTTTTGTATTTGTTGATGTTTGCTCTGTGCCCCAGTATATGGTTAATTTTGGAGAAAGATTCAGGGGGTGCTGAATAGAAAATAGGTTCTTTGGTACTTGGGTGGAATATTTTGTAGATGTCTGTTGGGTGTATTTGGTATATTGTATTGTTCTCAGATGTCTCTCTGTTTATTCTTTGTCCAATTGACCTGTCTAATGGACACAGTGGTATGTTGAAGTCCCCTACTACTAGTGTGTTGGGATTAATCTGTGGCTTAAAGTCCTGTAGAATTATGTTCAGTGCACCAGAGTTTGGTGCACATATATATTCATGATTTTGATGATAAGAATGAAGTCACCCTATTCATCTCTTTGGCTAGTTTCTGGTCTGCTGTTTGGTCTGTTTGGTCTGCTATTAGAATAGCAACTCCTGCTTTTTGGTACCATTTTCTTGGAAAAATTTTCTCTACCCTTTAACCTTAAGATAGTGTCTGTCCTTGAATGTGAGATGGCTTTCTTGCAGACAACAAAAAGATGCATTTTGTTTCTTAGTCTGCTTCTCTTGATTGGGGAGCTCAGTCCACTGATATTTAAAGTTATTACCGATAGATGTATATTTCCTCCCATCATTTTAGTTGCTGTTTGCATTCTTGGTCTAGGTTTATATTTCCACAGTTATACCTTCATCAACTACTTTCTGTTGCCACTTGGGTATAGTTGTTCCTTTATTCTGCTCTTTGTATTGCTTCAAGTATTCTCCGAAAATCTGGTTTTATGCACATGAATTCTTTCAGCCTATTTATGTCATGAAAGATTTTCCTTTCTCCTTCAACTATAATAGACATTTTTTTCTGGGCAAAGTATTCTGGGTTGGCATCTATAGTCATTTAGAACTGAGAATACATTGGTCCAAGCTCTTCTGGCTTTCATAGTTTGCATTGAAAAGTCAGTTGTAATTCTGGTGGATTTTCCTTTATATGTGACTTGTTTTTCTTTTGTAGTATTCTCTCTTTGTTTTGAATATCTAGTGTTTTTACTTTGATATAGTGTGGGGAATTTCTTTTCTGGTCCTGAATATTTGGTGTTCTATGTGCTTCTTGTACTATGTGTTGTGCTTTCTTAATTTGGGGAAATTTTCTTCTACAATCCTGTTGAAGATCTGGTCAATACCATTATCCTGAGTTGCTTTTCCTTCCTCTATACCTATGATGTGTAGGTTTGATATTTTCATGGTGTACCACATTTCCTGATTATTCCATTCTTGTGGCTTTTTAATTTTTTTTTTATAATATGTGCTTGAGCAGTCCAATTCTTCTACTTATTTTCCAGTTTTGATATTCTATTTTCTACTTCATTCATTCTGTTACTGAGCCTTTTTCCCATCCTTTCCATATGGCTTATTGAGTGTTCCACTTCCTTTTTCATTTCAGCATGAGTTTTCTTCAGATTTCTATCTCCTTTGTTAATTCAGTCTAAAGTTTATCATATTATTTCAATTTATCACTGTCTTCTTTTAGTTTTTGATTTGTTTGTTTGCATATTCTTTAAGTTCCTTGAATTCTTCAATCATGTCTATGATAGTTCTTTTTTTAATATTTTTTATTATTAATTTTATTTATTTCTGCATGTGTATGAATGTACTGTCTGCATGCAAGTTTTTGCACCCGTGTCGTGCAATGCCGCGGAGGTCAGAAGAGGGTCTCGGATTCCCCTGGAGCTGGAGTTCTCCTGGAATTGGAGTTTCAGACGGTTCTTGGCCACCATGTGGGTGCCGGGGATCGAACCCAGGTCCTCTGCAAGAGCAGTCGGTGCTCTTAACCACTAGGCCATCTCTCCAGCCCTATGATAGTTCTTTTAAATTATGTGTCCTGGGTTACACCAAGAGGTCCTCATTGTAGCACTCTTCTCCAGGATTGCTAGTGTTTAGTGGAGACATATTATTTGTTTTTTCATGTTATTGTTTTTTGTTATGATTTTAGCATATGGCTTTCTTTTGTTGTCTGTGATTCTGGTTTGAAAGTCCAGTGTTTCTTTGTTGGATTGAAGGCTGGCTTTGCTTGTATTCTTCAGATGCCTTTGTAGTCTTCTTATTAGGTATGAAAAGCTGGTTGTGCTAGGCTTCGGGGTTTTACTTCTGGTTTTGTATTGGAGAGACAAGCTAATTCTCGCTCTACAGGGCTGGTTGCAAACATCTGAATCTGGGTCCAGGTCAGGGAAGCCTCGCCTGTCTATTTGCTTTTTGATGCTGTGATTAAACATTGACCAAAAGAAACTTGGAGAGGAAAGGGTTTATTTCATCTTACAACTCCCAGGTCACATGCTGAGGCAAGTCAGGGAAGGCACTTAAGACAGGAACCTGGAGGCAGGAACTGAAGCAGAGACCCTGGAGGAACATTGTTTACTGCCTTGCTTCCCAGGCTTTCTCAGTTACCTTTTGTATACAGCTCAGGTCCACCCACCTAGAGATAGAACTGCCCATTGTGGGATGGGCCCTCCTGCATCAATGAACAGCTAAGAAAATACTGCACAGGCATGACCACAGGCTAGTCTGATGGAAGAAATTCTCCAATTGAGGTTCCTTCTTCCAAAGTGATTGCATTTTGTGTCAAGTTGACAACAAGTAGGAAGCATAACATACTTAGGTACAAACAAAAGTGAATATAAGAAAAGAAGGTGTTTGCATGTGGCATTGGTGCAGAAGGAAATCCATGGATATTTGCTTGAAACTTTAGTAACTACTGCTAATGTGCTGCTTTTCATTGATTTTTGGAGTTACATAAACTAAGTAGTTTTGAAAGCTGGCTATCTCACTTGTTCTACTGTGTTACCCTTATTGCATGGAAGAAAGTGTAGACTTGGAAAATTCCATGCTTTCTTGGGATAATTGAAGATGCTCAATTATAGAAAATTAAAAGGTATTCTTTCTTTATCCTTTAAACTCATTGGCATAGTGAGAGCAAGAACCTAGTAGTAAAGTTATATGAGTTACTTCATGAAAACAGGGATGAATGGCTCTTCTAAAAGGAAGTTGAACCCAAACAATATTCCTGGTGATTGACATTGGCAAATCTGCCTTATATAATTTGGGGAACAAATACCTTTAAGTTAGAATGATGGTGACGATTATATTTTCCTGGTGATAAGGTACAAAATCTTTCTGGCCCAAGCTAGATTCTTGCAGAGAGACCTATCTGGTTCATCCCAGGGTGTCTGCCCAGCCCAGCAGGTACAGCTTTGTACCGACACACCGATAATCACCAGCCCAACCATATTCCCTTCGCTAAACAAGCTGTGTCTGTATTCTTCATCTCGGTTTAATTTTGTTTCAATGTAGAGATATACAGTTCTGTACATAGTTGCCCACAAGACTTCTGTTATAATCCAGAGTACACTCAGCTATCTCAGTTGCTGTACACATTCTCTTTGCCTCTCTCAGTATTATGTTCCTTGTTATGTGTTAGTTAGAAAGCAAACAAATAAACCAGATAGCCACAAGGACTCAGAAAATTTAAACATTCTCATAGCACTGGATACAGGCTTCCATTTTAGCACTTATCTCACAGTCTATAGACAGTTGTCTGTAGTTCTAACTGCTTCCCTTAATGTGAGCTTGATGGAGGATAGAGAGATGACTCATTGGAGTTTATCAGGGTGCCTAGACCATAGTAGATCCTCATTCAGCATTGGGTAAGAAAATGAATGGACTGCATTTCTTGGATGGACATAGTCATCTCATTTTAACCAGATGCTTTCAAGAGTATTCTCTCTATTATGTACTATGCTGGCATCTGTTTGCCCTTGTTAACACTTCCTGGGAAGAATCAAAGCATGGGGGAGAGGCTGTGCCTGCTGGTTGCTGAGTCCTTCTGCTCATCTTTGTGCAGGTGGGGAAATGGAAAGACAAGTCCCTGCAGATGAAATACTACGTGTGGCCCCGAATGTGTCCCGAGACTGAAGAACAGGAGGATGACCATCTGAGCATCGTGACCCTGGAGGAGGCGCCATTTGTCATCGTGGAAAGTGTAGACCCACTAAGTGGAACGTGCATGAGGAACACCGTCCCCTGTCAGAAGCGCATTATCTCTGAGTATGATGCCCCCCCCACCCCCCATGGTTCCGGATAGTCTGGGAGAGAGCCAGAGTTGCTATTAGCACATGGCAGACCTGGAATTAGACACCCTGTGCAAATGGGCTATGGGATCACTGGTACCTTGTAATCAGATGCGTGGCTCCACCTAAACCAATACCTGAGATGATTGTTAGCTAAGCTAAGGTTCCTTTCAACTTGCTCACTTTACCATCTGAGACCTCCAGTTTACAGAGTTTTGTTTCATTGAGTGCTGAAATACTGTGGTGTTTGTTGTTATGTGTTTGCCAGCATGTCACTACATATTGAGATTAGAGCCTTTTTAAAATGAATCCACTCAAACTATGCTGTTAGAAGATAAGATAATGATGCTCTTTGGTAGGGATTCAAAGAGAAGTAACTGGAGGGGAGACTGTTAAACCTCTCAGAATCTAGTAGTTTTATTTGTACCCTGAATTCAGGTTCTGGTTAAAACCATGAACTCAGTGAAAAATCCATTGAACTGAACCTGTAGGATATGCATCATTTCTCATGAATATTATATTCCAAAGGAGCATTAAACATTGTAGAAAATGTGACTCAATGCACTGAGACAATAAAAATATTATTATTCTAGGTATGATTTGTTTTCTCAGGATTAAACTGAATAAACTGTACTGCAAGGAGGGAGGCTGTTTTGAGGTTGGAGTTTTAATGAAAAGAGTAATATTTTGCTTCTTGTACAAAGTCTTGCTTTGTTTGTTTGTTCTTTTAACTGGTTAGGAATAAAACGGATGAAGAACCAGGATATATCAAAAAGTGCTGCAAGGGGTTCTGTATCGACATCCTAAAGAAAATTTCTAAGTCTGTGAAGTTCACTTATGACCTCTACCTGGTGACCAATGGAAAACATGGGAAGAAAATCAACGGAACCTGGAACGGCATGATTGGAGAGGTCGGTGTGAAGCGGCAAGGTCATGATGCAGTCATTTCCACCACGCACTCATTCTCACTACCTTTTACGTATTTTTAAAGCCTCCTCTTGTGAGTTTCAGAAAATATAAGATAGTAAATAGAGGACTGGGGAGATGGCTCAGTCGGTAGGTAGAGTGCTTCCCTGAGAAGGCTGAGGACCTGAGTTCGATCTCCAGAACTCACATAACAATCCAGATTCAGTGGCATATGCTTGTAATCCCAATCCTGGGAGGTAGAGACAGGAGGACCCTTGAGGTATGCTGGCCACTTAGTTTGCCTTAATTGATAAACTCTATGCTAATGAAAGACCCTGTCTCAAAGGAGGTGGATGGCGTACCTGAGGATAATGCCAAAAGTGTTCTCTTGGCCACATACACACACACACACACACACACACACACAGAGACAGAGACAGAGAGACAGAGACCGAGGGACAGAGAGAAATGCTCAGAAAAATTGTTGATCCCACTCTAGAAATGAAATTACTTCCTGGGCATTAGTATTTTCCTTGTGGTAGACTTGCCTTCTAGAATGTTCTAATTGGGGTATTGTACTTTCACCTTTCTTTCCAGGTGGTCATGAAGAGGGCCTACATGGCAGTGGGGTCACTCACTATCAACGAGGAGCGATCAGAGGTGGTTGACTTCTCGGTGCCCTTCATAGAGACTGGCATCAGTGTCATGGTGTCACGGAGCAATGGGACGGTCTCGCCTTCTGCCTTCTTAGGTAAATCGTGTGTTTGCTGATTGCACAGAATGGACTCAAGGACAAGTAGAATGAATGCGGAACAACGGGTTTGTCAAAAGCTTAACTCAGATGGGGAATTCATTTTGGGAATTCAATTGTTCTCCAACTCAGAAACAAAAGAGCATCCAGAAGTCAGGAAGGCATGGTGCTCTGAAAGAAAACACTGCTGGATCAGTCATTAGAACCTCCACCCAGACTCCTTTTTATTATTTATTAGTAGCCTTCATCTGACCTCCAGAAAATTGCTCCTTCCTGAGACTCAGTTTTCTTCATCCACCGAAGAAGACATCTCAACTAGCTGATTTGTGGTTGCTTCTTGCTGCAATAACTTTTAATACTGGATATGATTGAAAGACTTGCTTATTTTTTAAATATCATCAAGAATTGAGCTTAGCAATAACCCCCAAAAGTTTTTCTGTTTTCACATGAGTTTTCTAAGGCCTTTCTAGCCAGACCTAGCCTTGCTCTTCCTCCACCCCAGCACACCCCATCTTTCCCAATAACATTCTTTATTTCCCTTTTCTCCAGAATAACTTAAATGTCAAAAGCAGACTTGACATAAGACTGGATGAGATAAGGCCAAGACTTCAATTAGATGAGGTCTTTTGTGAGCTCATACCCCATATTTTTTGAAGGAGCTATGGTGTCAGGGGGTAGAAATAAAATGTAACCTTGAAAACAGAGCATTAGGCCAGGAGACAGGAAGCCTGGTTTGGTAGGAAACAATCTATAAGTCCTTGGATCAGTCACAATCAGTCCAAGGGACAAAAGCATGTTTTCAATGGGAATATTAGAACAGACAGTGAGTAACCTTTCTTGAAGCTCTGTCCATAAAGAACTAATGCAAGCTGGGCATGGTGGCACACGCCTTTAATCCTAGCACTTGGGAGGCAGAGGGAGGCAGATCTCTGTGAATTCAAGGCCAGCCTGGTCTACAGAGTGAGTTCCAGGACAGCTGGGGCTACAGGGGGACCCTGTCTCAAAAAGACCAAAAAATAAATAAAATTAAAAAAAGAACTAATGCAATTAATTCAGCACTAAGTAGAATTATAGATTCCATAAAACTTTTCAATAAATTACTCAAGTTTTTTAGCCAGTCTTCTTATGTAGAATAAACTAAATCCTGGCCCTACTAATTTATATGAAACATTATTATGCAGACAGTACTGAATATTTTCATCTTCGTAGCTTCTGGGTATAATTTATTTGCATGTTTCCTTGATAAGGATGATTGAAACATTAAAAGACACAAAAATACATTCTAATTCTAATCCTGTCAGTATAACTCATTAGCCCTGGAATAACAAAGATCTCAGGCAGCATCTCTTCCTGTGAATGTCTGGAAAAGGAGTGGTTTATTAGTTATAGAAATTCTAGAAGCCAGCATTCACTCAATAGCAACAGTGTGACATGTTGGGCTTCAGTGTGCATGCTTTGGCTATATTAACTCATTGATTCCACTTTATGACCATGAACTTAGTTTACTTCTTTGTAAAGTAAGTACAGCAATCCCATAAAGAAAGGTCCGTTGACAGGATTAGGAACAAGCGTGAGTACATTATACATTGTAAAAAACCAATACTGGGGGCTGGAGAGATAGCCTAGCTGTTAAGAGCACTGACTGCTCTTACAGAGGACCCGGGTTCGATCCCCAGCACCCACATGGCGGCCGAGAACCATCTGAAACTCCCAATTCCAGGAGAACTCCAGTTCCAGGGGGATCCGAGACCCTCTTCTGACCTCCGCGGCATTGCACAGCACGGGTGCACAGACCTGCATGCAGACAGTACATTCATACACATACCAAAATTAATTAATTAATTAATTAATTAATTAAAAAAAACCCAATACTGATATTTTGTATGTTTTCCCTGAGCTTGATTGGGGACGGAGCACTACAGAACTGCGATTTTCATTCAGCTTTTGCCCAGTCATAGAGAACATGAAATCTGGGTAGGATGTCTACCAATTCTAGTCAAGGGTAGAGGAGGTTTTTGCCACACCACCCAGAGAAGCTTCAAATTGTACCATGGATACTTGATTCCCTGTTGCCATTGAAAGGTTTTGCATTTCACAGTTGTGTGTTAGGCTCTGGGGCTTTGGTAAGGGTTTTCAAAAATAGATTAAGTGACTGGGCTTTTATAATCCCTTCAGAAGTTCAATAATAAAGTGGATTTCAGAGTAAGAAATATATTTTCTAATTTTCATCCTGTTTTTCCCCTCCCAACTTCATCTTTATTAATGATTTGGAAGATGGAGAAAACAGCATGTTAATTCACTTATTATGAGTTTACAATGCGACGTGACAGCTAAAAAGGCCAGGACTATTTTGGGACACAATTGAGGGAGCACTGTATTATGGGACAGAATAACGATTATTCCTTTGTATCTAAACCATCATAGAGATGGCTTTTCGAATAAAGTTTTCAGTTTATGGGCACCTTTAAGCCAGTGAGATTTGGTGCAAGTAGATGAGATTCAGCAAAATGATGAAAGATATTCAAGAGAACATGCATAGAACATTCTTGCCATCTTGTCTGGTCTTAGTGCATCAACCCTGTCACTTGGTAATAGGAGACAGACTGTAATTGCATTGTGACTCACAAGGTATGCATGCTCCTTTTTTACCTGTTAAATCCCCAGTTGCAGATACTGATATTCAATGCAGATGGAATCTTGAAAATATTTACTGATGTATTGTATACTCTCATGATATCTAATGATATCTAGTATAACATCAAAATGGATTGAAAAAGTAAATATAGGCTAGAAACTAAGAGAAAATGATGCAAAGATGAAGGCGAATTCACTGTACATCACTATTATTGAACCAGTTCAGCTGTAAAATAATAGCTAAATTGGATGAACATTTGGCTCCAAGGCTCACAACCATTGGAGAAAGCTTTGGGGCTTTCCACGTTACATTATGGCCATATAGACAAGGACAGAAACCAGGTCAGTTTAACATCACTTATGTCATAGTTGGTCTTTCCTCCAATTGTACTTTTTACTGAAAGACTCAGGTATCGATCCACTCATGACAGAAACTGCCCCCCCATTAAACCCGATCAAGTTTACAAGCAGCACGGGTTCTTCTTCATGTATTTGAAATAGAATAATCTTTATATGCCGTTCAGGAGTGGAGCTGCTGGAGTTGTATCTTATTTCTCCCTAGTGCAAGTTCTGGTTCTCTGAAGGCCTGTAATGCATTTGTGCTTTGTTCTCCTCAAAATAGGTGTTTGATTAAGCAGATGTTGATAGAAATGATTAGCTCTGGGGGCTGGAGAGATAGCCTAGTGGTTAAGAGCGCTGACCGCTCTTACAGAGGACCCGGGTTCGATCCCCAGCACCCACATGGCAGCCGAGAACCGTCTGAAGCTCCAATTCCAGGAGAACTCCAGTTCCAGGAGAATCCGACACCCTCTTGTGACCTCCGCGGCATTGCATGACACGGGTGCACAGACCTGCATGCAGACAGTACATTCATACACATACAGAAATAAATAAAATAAAATAAAATAAATGATTAGCTCTGTTTGTTCTCTGTTTTGACCCTGAGCTCTGTTTTGCTTTCCTTGCCAGAGCCATTCAGTGCTGACGTGTGGGTTATGATGTTCGTGATGCTGCTCATCGTCTCTGCTGTGGCTGTCTTTGTCTTTGAATACTTCAGCCCCGTGGGTTATAACAGGTGCCTTGCTGATGGCAGAGGTAAAGCAGCCTGGAATAGCTGCATCTTTGAATTTTCTTCTAGTTCATGATTCTAAATCATTGTACCCCTTGCTTGTTATCTGCAACCCTGTAATTTCTGTTGCAGTTGGGAGCTGCTGTTATTTCTGGTTCCTAACTTAGCAACTCTTTAGAAATGCCCAATTAAAATGTTTGACTCTCTGTGTCCTCTTTTGGATCATATAAGCCCCAAGCCCAGGTCTCCCCCACCTTGGTAAATGAACAGAAAGATTGATAGAGATGTTAACATAGCATGTCCCATAACCACAGGCTTGGGCAGTCTGTCTGTTAAAACAGATATGAGGAGCAGGGCAGTTTGTATGCACATCTTAAATATAAATAAAAGAGTTTGCCTCTAGGTGCACACAGGTGAGTGTGGCTGTTAGAGCCTCCCATAGCAGAAGGATAGCTACTGAGACACAGGATTGCCAAAGTATATGCCCTTGGGTCAAGCCCCTTGCAAGGGAATATAGAAGCTGCATATTTAAACTATAATAGACATAGAAGGCCTGTTCTCACTCATAGCTGCTGTGGAACTGGTCTAGTTTCCTGGATATATAGACATCACTATTAGAAAACTGCCCATATATTTGAAGCACTATTGATACTTTTAAAGAGTTCATCATATGTCTAAAGAGGCCCAGGATCCTGGTTAACAGGTGTTCAAAAAAATCCCTCAAAACTCCAAGATTAAGAAATATATCAGTCTTCTTCTAGAGTGGACGTTTTTCTGGATTCATACTTCCAAGAGTACAGATTCTTAATCTTGGTTAATAATAAGATTTGCTTATGGTGCAAAGACAAGTACTTGGACTAGGCTGATATCTTATTTACTAAACCTAGGATGAGGCTTAGTGGTTTACCTTGAGCTCATGGAGAATAACTAGATTCACTTCACAATCTGTTTAATAAGAACCTTTTGGGTGGTCACAGGCAGTGTTCGGTAAGCACATCCCTCATTCTTTGGCAGGCTTCAGTCCAAGCTGAGGATTACTGCATCCCCAATGCATTGTGATGCAACCTTTATATTTGGTTATGTTTTCTTGGACGTAGTTCTTCAAGTCTCCACAGTATGGTATGATCAGTGGATTCCCACCTGGGCTAAGGGATAGAATAAACACTCTATATCACCAAATAAGGGATTCTAGTAAGTGAACCACCTGAGAATTATGTAAGTATAGATTTCAAGAGCTGAAGTTGGTGTAGACAACCCTCTCACCCTGGAAAATTATAAAACCAGAATATAATAATCCAGATTCACAAAATCAGAGCAAGCACTTACAATTACTCATGACACCTTAGGATGGGTCTCTTCACAGAGGAATTCAACAAAGTGTCACTCTAAATATCAGGTCTCCTTGGAGCATTTTACAGCTTACAAAACTTTGATTTAAAAACAACTTACTAGTTACACATCTGTTGCATTATATCAGGTCCACATATATAGATGTGTGTGCACAGTTGAGATCAAGTTCAAGATGCTCGGTCCCTAATGATGTAGCTGGCTTAGCAGATGTTCTCAGGATCACAGCAAACATTGTAAAACTGGTGTTAATATGTTGTAAAACTCCATGAGCAGATGTTCATTTCTGCAGTGGAAGGTTGAATAAAGATTCAGGTAACAAACAAGATTTCTCCCTTACCAATCAGGAACAACAGACAGGTCATCAGTCCCCCTTATAGGCAGAAGCCCTGGTCCTCTGTGAACCTAGGATGGAGGGACACCTGTCAAAAACATCTATCTTTTTTTATATATATAACATTTTTTTATTGATGCTTTGTGCATTTCATACATCATTTTCCAATTCAGTTCAGGCATATTTCCCTTTCCCTTCCCCCCCACCCCCACCCCAACCGAGATCATGCATTCTGCCATAACTGTCCTGCATATTTCTCTCAGTTTTTTTTTCATTTTTTAGCTATAAGTGATAATCCATGAGTAAAGCGTCCTTCATGTAAAACCAATTTGCAGGCTGTTGTGCCCAAACCCCCACAGCCCCACCTTCCAGCGGGGGGTGAGGGGTTGTATGTTCAATCAGGTTGATCAAATGAGTGTCCAGACTACATTGCTGTAGTTTCACCATTCACCCCAATCGCAGCCCTTACATTCTACCATGCCCCCTCTTCCGCAGATTATTCCCTAGGCTTAGAAAAGGGGCACAGGTGGATGAGAAGCAAAACAGTCCACTCTCTCTGGAGCTGTTGTCTTGGACTCTGGTCAATTCTGGCTGTTTCCTTTCATGGGCTGACAGTTTGTCCAGGAATAACCTTTCGATCCTACTAATGAAGCACAAGCAATTAGATATATAGGTATTTAAACAGCATTAATAGTTATGGTAGGTTACTTTGGTATAGACACATATGTTTAGATGATATGTTGATCCATGAATTACATTCCAGAATAAACCCTACAATCTACAGGAACACATAGAGACTAAACAACACCCTCCTGAATAATGAGTGGGTCAAGGAAGAAATAAAGAAAGAAATAAAAACATTCCTGGAACTGAATGACAATGATAAAACAACACAGCAAAATCTAAAGCAATCCTAAGAGGGAAGTTTATAGCTCTAAGTGCCTACATTAAAAAAACAGAAAGAGCACAAGCGAATGATCTAACACTGCAGTTAAAAATACTTGAGAGACAACAACAAATGAACCCTAGACGGAGCAGACAAGAAGAAATAACAAAAATCAGAGCAGAGATCAATGAAATAGAAACAAAGAAAACCATACAAAAAATCAATGAATCCAACATTTATCTTTTTTTTTAACATCAGATGTGCATGGCCAGGCCAGGATTCAGTGACCTCCTACCGGGGCTTCACTGTGTTCTGTTATACAGAAGCCACTACTGTCACAAAGCTACTTAGGAAAGGTTGGCATTGGAGGGGTTGGGGAATCAAGGGTATCTTTGAAACATTGGCTGATGCTAGAAACCAAAGGAAACTTAGTCAAAAGTACATTCAAAGTCATCCAATATGGAGATATATGGCAGTGGTTAAAAAAAATTAAAAACCTGGGGCTGGAGAGATGGCTCAGTGGTTAAGAGCACCAACTGCTCTTGCAGAGGACCCAAGTTTGATTCTGAGCACCTACATGATGGCTAAGAACCATCTTTAACTCCAGTTCCAGGGGAATCCAACACCCTCTTCTGACCTCCACGGCATTGCACGACACGGGTGCACCAACCTACATGCAGAGAGTACACTCAAACACATAAAAAATAATAAATTAAAAAAAATTAAAAATTTTAAAAACCTCACACAATTCTTGGGACACTCCTTAAGTGGGTACAAATATAAAATTTAGGAAAAAACATTAAGTGTGGCCATATTGGGATCATTGGCCTATGTTTCTCAATTTTCACCTGCTCTTAGTGATCATGTATGAAGCTAGGAAGTATAATTGGAGGACGCTCACACACATATTTCAGGACTCCAGATTTTCTTTTAGGCAGCCTTCCTCTGTCTTCCTCAGGTTACCAGAAAACATACAAGCTCTTGTATTATAAAGCTGCCATTAAAAGGCCTTATTGGAGAGGTGTCTCGCTCTCAGCAGGCACTTTCTGGTTCTGTGGACTGGTACATTGAAATAGATCCAGTGATTCTGGCCTAACTTTCTCCCCTCAAACTTTTATCACACCAGAACCAGGCGGTCCTTCTTTCACCATTGGCAAAGCGATTTGGTTGCTGTGGGGTCTGGTGTTTAATAACTCCGTACCTGTGCAGAACCCGAAGGGAACCACCTCCAAGATCATGGTGTCAGTATGGGCCTTCTTTGCTGTCATTTTTCTGGCCAGCTACACTGCCAACTTAGCAGCCTTCATGATCCAAGAGGAATATGTGGACCAGGTTTCTGGCCTGAGCGACAAGAAGGTAAGAGACCCATTTAAAAACCTTTCCTCTTTCTCTCAACCCTGAACCATACTAAAAGTTCTCGTGAACGTGCTAATTTTCTAGATGTTTAGAATCAGCCATTCTTTCTTGTGTTTTCTTCAATTGGGACAAGGGTGCAGAAGTTGGTTTCCCTACTGAAATAATACTACTTCGTGTTCGCCTTCTGATTCATAAAAGGTTGTCATAAGGGCGCCCTGGGCTGCAAATAAGAGGCTTGGTATGCTAGCGGGGCTCTCTGAGTATGGGGCAGTTCTTGTTGGATTCAGTTGGGTGGCCTCATCGCTCAGGGCTGCCTGTTTGGTGTGTTATTAGAGGGCCGCCCCTTTGTACCCACACTGAGGGGACTAGAGCATTACAACCTAATTTTCCTCCCAGTGGTGTTTGGCTGTGGGCTCTCCTTTTGTTCCTCTGCACACTCGTGTGTTCCTAGGGCTGAGCAGGAGGGTTGTTCACATTGTGTCTTAGAGAGAAGTGTTATTTAATGAGATGATTGCCCCTGTGTGCTGCAGGTGAGTGGGTTGCCCCCCACACCAATTCCAGTCCTCCCTACAGACCTGGCAGCACAAAGAGGAAGGGAAGTGTCCCTGGTTTCATGGGTGAGGAGGTACAAAACCCATTCCGAGTGCTTGTGGCTTTCTAGGTTGCCCCAAAGCACCTCAGTTTCCATGGGAGACCTGTCCCCTGGAAGTGCGACTACTGCAGTGGTGTCAGACTGTAAAGACAGTGTTTATAGATTGTATGGGAAAACTCAGGACCAAAGGCATAAGACTCACTTACAATAGATTTCCTATTCTTTGCTTCCTTAATATTTATGAAGTGTCACTTCTCATTTCCACTTCCAGGATGAACCCCTGAGATATAGGGAGATGTGCATTTAGAATAATGGGTAATGCTTCATCACCTGGATGGGGCACCTCAAGGTAAAGCTGTGATGAGAGGTCACTTATCTTGGCTCAAAGACCAGTTTCTCCACCCACCATTCTTCATTCATCAAGAATATCAGGAGTATATGTGAAAGAGAAACGGTTCCTTAAGTGAATGTTATACATTTTGTACATATGAGTCTATGTACAAGCGTGTCTGTGGGGGGTAATGTACCTCTGTATGTGTGTGTGTGTGTGAGAGAGAGAGAGAGATTCACTATATTTATGTTTTCTTGTTTTCTCTTTCTCTAATTTGTCTTCTATTTTTATGCCTTTTGTATTTTAAATTTTCTTTTGTATTTTCTTCTCCCTTCTTACAGTGTTTCTTACTGTTCCAGCCCATGATTTAATTTATATTTATTTATATACACATCCATTTATTACTTAATTCATCTTAAAACCTTTCTCATGTGGTTCCATCAATATCCCTTGTCATGATGATATTAACAAGAATTTGAGTGAGATGCCTACCAACCTCTACCATCACCTTCACTTTTTTTAAATTTAATTAATTAATTTTTTTTATGTGTATGAATGTACTGTCTGCATGTAGGTCTGTGCACCCGTGTCATGTAATGCTGCAGAGGTCAGAAGAGGGCGTTGGACTCCCCTGGAACTGGAGTTCTCCTGGAATTGGAATTACAGACAGTTCTCAGCCGCCATGTGGGTGCTGGGGGTCAAACCCGGGTCCTCTGCAACAGCAGTCGGTGCTCTTAACCATTAGGCCATCCCTCCAGCCCCTCACCTTCACTTTTTATTTTCACTATTTCTATATCTTAGGCAGAACTGGGGCCAAATATAACTACTTCTTTGGGGTTCAGTGCTTAGACATGAGATCGATAAGATTAAGGTAGATCATACCTACCTTAAATTATGTTTGTGGCAGAATCTTGATAGGCCATTCTATCATATATAGATTTATCAGAGGAATGGCACACTGTGCTCACATCAAAATGTGGCCAAGACGTCACAAATCATGTCCTCAACCAAATATGGGAGGTGCGTGGCACATTGCATGGATATGGAAATTGAGTAGTAGACCAGATCTCCGAAGAAGAATGCAGCAGTGTTTGCCAAGGTCACACTGCTCTGTTTAGCAGTGGTATGGTGATCTGTAGCCCTTCTTGAGACTGTCATCTGGTACATGAGGAGAATCTACCATATTTATCACAACATGTCCTTCAAATGTCTCTGAAGCTTGGTCTCACCATCGAGTTCATGTGTCTCACACCTTCACGCCCCCCAGAAACAAATGCAATGCATTTGTTTGAACTAAGTAGAGTTGTGATAGAGGGAGATTAAGTCCTGAGGGAGTATTCTAGGCTCCTTAGCAGAGAAAGCGTGCATCTGTCTGTCCTCTTCAGCATGTTGTTTGTGCTTCAGAAAGTTCAGTCTCATCATCACTTCTTTTGTACATAATCAGCACAGCTGTTCGACTTTTCTTCTGTGCCGATGTGGCTTCTGTGGGCTTTATCGATGACACCCAGCTCCCCAGCATCTCTGACCAGTGCTTCAGTTCCTGGCTTCTACAACCTCAGCTTCTCATCTCTTCTGACCTTGCCGCCATCCACAAATCAGCCCGGGACGGTTATTTTCCCCAGTTCTTATTTATCAAATTTCTAATGAAACTTCAGGCTCAGATTATAGATCATTGTGGAGCTCTCCTGGGCTCATGTGAACATCCAGTTGGTCCCTCCCCTGTCACAGCAATGACTTATCCCTGTATTCCAACACTTGTCTTCCATAATCTGTGTAATGACCTACAGACTTATACCTAAAAGTATTTCTTTCTGACTGTGAATGCTGCCATTAGTAGCCATAATTTTGTCATCATTAAGACAAAAAAAAATTGTGAATAGAGGGGAAGAGAGACTATATGTACTTATGATCCTCTGGTACCTATAGTAGACTCAACGCTACAGGAAAGGAGAGCCCCACACTGCATGAGCCCTTTAACAGCTGCCTAATTTGTAAACGATTGAAAATGGTTATCCGATATACTTCAGAACACTACAAATGACAAAATAGTAAAGTGTAAGCATCCTACCAGAAAGTGTCAATGTAATTTACATAATTATAGAAAACATTTAAGTAACTAACGACACATTAGTGTCAGAAACAGTTATAGAAATCAGAGGAGAGTATTTTGAATGTGTACTTAAAATGTCAAAATCCATATTAGTTTTACTTCAAAACACCTAAAGAAAACAGAATTTTGACACTGGCGTGGTAATGTATGTGAGGAGCTGTGCTATTTAAATTTATAAACAGAAAAATAGTACATACATTTTAACAATTCCATTGAGACTAGATGAGATGAGTTTGAAGATTTTTTTTTTCAATATAATTACATTTTCCTAAAGGAAAGTAACATTACAATGGGGAAGTGGCTCCAAGCTTATTAGGACTATCACAGATGACATTCCCTCCACAGTGTTCACATCAAGTAGTAAACATCTCAGAATGATGATGAAAAGATACTTGGAGCTATTAGATTTATAGCTTTTTTTAATTTTATTTATTTTTGTATGTGTTGAGTGTACTGTCTGCATGTAGGTTTGTGCACCCGTGTCGTGCAATGCCGCGGAGGTCAGAAGAGGGTGTTGGACTCCCCTGGAACTGGAGTTCTCCTGGAATTGGAGTTTCAGACGGTTCTCAGCCGCCTTGTGGGTGCTGGGGATCGAACCCGGGTCCTCTGCAAGAGCGGTCGGCGCCCTTAACCGCTAGGCCATCTCTCCAGCCTTAGATTTGTAGCTTTTTAAAGTTTTGCTTTAATGGTTTGGCAAAAACAGGAAGCATTGAGATTTCTTTTATGTTAAGGTGAACAACCAGAATGTTTGGAATTATGTTTCCATGAAAGCCTACTTCTGTGCTACTTTTCTGGGTGGTTTTCACTCACGGTGGGATATGACAGTGAGCTGAGCATTATCCCACTATATAATGGAACCAGATGTGGACACAAGTTGTGACAGCCCTACTGTATATTACTTTGGAACTCCCAATAGGAACAGGCTGTAAGGAAGATGAAGGGACGTCTCTGAGCAAAACCTCCACCTGCTTGTTCTTATGTTTCTCACCTATGCAGATGGAGGGACACATGTTTGCTGGGTACTAAGTACAGTATCATTACCATATATGTGCTGTTTGTACAATAATTCTACCAAGTGTGGCTATATCCCCACTTCCTATAAAGACGCTATAACTCTGAGAAGATTAGTAACTTCCCTAAAGTCGGCCAGATGGAGTGACTGAGCCAAAGTTGAAGTCACTGAGTCTTTGAGTCTAAAACCACTCTGTTGAGATGTTTCCCCTTGGAGCTAATCCCAGGCAAAGTTACAACAAAGGTAAAGATTACCAAATTGGTTATTTTTCTTGTTGTTGTCACAGAGTATCAGAGAGAAGCAATGTAAGAAGGAAGGGTTTGGAAACTGACACAGTCCCTC
Organism: Rhizomys pruinosus; assembly: GCA_009823505.1. Lineage (NCBI taxonomy): Eukaryota > Metazoa > Chordata > Mammalia > Rodentia > Spalacidae > Rhizomys > Rhizomys pruinosus. The sequence goes on along the minus strand of VZQC01002229.1, from coordinate 158,174 downwards.
ACAGCAGAGCAGAGTGTGCCGGCCACATTTCCTCTGCACTCAGGAGCAGAAAGCAGACAGGAACTGGGGCCCAGCTATAAAACCTCAAGTCCTAGCCCCAACAACCCACTTCAGCCAGGGAGGTACCACTTCCTAAAGATCCTACAGTCTTACAAAACATTGCCACCAGCTGGGGAAATCACGAGTGCAAACTGTAGTCCTATGGGGGCAGAACAATTGGTATCGACACCCCTGCCTCTACCCTAATGATTCTTAGTTAATTCTCTATCCTTTCATTTGTTTTGGTTCTGCTTAATCCAGCTTTTCTCTGGGCACATTATATGGCCACAGTTATTACTATTGCTGATAAAGATTATCATTGTCACTATTATTACTGAGGATACAACAACACTAATATTTCAGCTAACATTTTTTTGAGCTCCTTAAACCAGGCATAATGCCAAATACATTGCATAAATTATCTTATGTAATGGTACTATTAATATCTTTATTTTAGATGAGAGAATTGAATCTTAGAGGTTAAGTAACTTGCCCTTATGATATGCTTGGGTACCTATCACACACCCCCAAAAAAGTGTGTCACCTATGTAGACCACCATGATGCTTTCTGATCCCCATTTTCTTATCCTCCTATACAACCTATCAAACTTGAAGAAGGTAGATCATTTTCCTGTACAAGAAATTAAGCTATCTAATTAATCAAGTCATAATAACTAGATGGCACCTTAACATTTGCAGTTTTTGATCTGTCTTTCAGGGGTATTACTTAAATAGACAGTAACATCGACTTGGGCAGGCTAATGGCTTTCAAATTGACTTTAGCCTGGGGCATAGAGTAACCCTAACTTCAAAGCCATTGTAGGATGATAAGAAAGAGGAGGGTCACTGATGCAGACAGTCTTAGTACGGTTGGATTGAAGGGAACTGTGGGGACATGAGATGACTATAGGCAGAGCATGCTGGCTGTGTGGCGATCAGGCTCTCCAGGGTGCCTGGCCATGTTCTGCTTCACAGTTTCCACCACCACTGTGACACCCTCGAATTACATTTTGTAGTTCTTTCCCTAAAGGAACTAGAGGAACTTTATTAACAATCTGCTCATCTATTCAAGGACAGCAGCTCTCTTTGCCTTGCAACATTAGTTTTTGGCAAATGTGCTACCATTGTGCTGTCTCCTAGTCTTGCTGCTGGCAACAGTGGAATACCAAACAGGACAGCCATGTAACACATAAATAAGTGAGGACCTCATGGAAGGCGCTTTTCTTTGTCTTTTATTTATTTTTTTTTGTTTGGAGATAATTCTTTTTTATAATACTATTATTTTTATTGAATTGTTTGTGTCTCATATATAATTTCTTCAGTCAGTCTTAATTGTCATTATACCTGCTTCTCCCTTGGCATCCTCTCTTACCCTCCCCAGAGTTCACACCTTCTGTCATTCCTGCTAGAGTCCACTGTGCCAAACCACTCTCCCCACTAGCTCCTCAGTGCCAGCTCCTCCCTCGAGCTTTAGTCAGCCTATCCAGAGTCTCTTTTCTAGAGAAGGCCAGGTCTTCCTCACCTGACAACCATCTGCTGCCAATATTTCCTCGGCCAAGGCTGGGCTCTGCTACCCGTTTCTGCAGTTCTGTTTTGGGTTTTTATCTGGATGAGTTCGCATGGGTCTTGTGCATGCTGACAACAGAGCTATAGGTTCCTATGAACAGGAGCTTGTGGGATTCATTTCCATTTGCTCTCGTATCACCTCCCTCGCTTTTACAATCTTTCTACAATGTTCCCTGAGCCTTGGGTGGGTGAAGCTGAATATAGGCAGCCTGTCCATGGAACCACACTCTGCAGACTCCTAATTTTCATGGTTTGGCCGTTTAGGCCCTTTTGGGTTCCTGGTCTCCTGTTGCATGGAGGAGCTTCCTTAACGAGAGTCCTTGGGCCCTTATTCTGTGATGCTTGTGTCTTCTGTGTAGAGGTCGTATTGTAGATGTGTCACCTAGGCATGAGCAATTCACAGACCATGTCTGTGTGTGTCCAGTTGTGGGACTCTGTACTATTCTCATCTAAAGCAAGAGAAGCTTCTTTTCTGAGTACTGTCTGAGATATTTATCTGTAAATATAAGGATACTCCTTTTGGATTTAGTACAATGTTACCTTCGCCTAGGGATATGTCTAATTTGTGGAATTATCTAAGATCTATGACCTCTCCAGATGTGTGCATCTGGCCATGTTAACATTACTACACATGAGTTTCCTCCCACTGAGTGGGCTTTAGTCCAATTGGTTAGCCACTGATTTCCCCCAGGATAGAACCGCCGCTATTGCACCCATGTCATATGCTGCGCTGGTCATTGATGTAAATTTTTGGTCTTGAGGCTGATGTTGGACCATTGATTGATGATCTCCCTTAGAAGACTGCATAGTTCTCTCCACAGCTATGGGAGCTAGCCTTCATGGGTGGTGGCTTCCAGGTCAGATCCAGCTCTGATCCAGCTTCATTGCTCAAGATCCAGTCTTCAAAGTATGTCCTGTCCTCAGCAATAGGGCCTTATCTTCAGGCTCTGGGAGGCAAACAAGGGCTTTGGCAATAGCCTGTGCAATTTTGGGAGTCTCTTGAACTACCCTGGCCAACAACTCAAAGGAAGGTTTTTCTTGTCTGGTATTCTTTCTTGATATGCAGCCTTTATCTTTGCATATGGACTGATGTAGAGATACTGTGTATATAATTTGTCAATAGATTTAGACTAATATGATTTCTCAGGTTTTTTTTAATCCTAGCAAGGCATTATTTGTCTATCCTCTTTACCTGTCTAGTCCTTCCTCCAAGCCTTCTCCATGCCTTCTCCATTTAAAGTGTCCTCATTTCTCCCTTGAAATGGGGCCAGTCTCCTATGGCCCCATTTAGGTTCTCTTAGGTTCCTTTTTTACCCTTTATCATCCACTTCTCTTAGGTTCCTTTTTTACCCTTTATCATCCCCTTCCTTCTTTAACCCTTCCACCCCTTCCCATTTAGATACCGATTCTATCCATTCCTCCCTTAGTAATACCTGTCACCTACTAGCAGAAGGGGCTTTTCCAGACAAATGATCAGTCTGGGTTTCCAATAATTCTCATAAGATCTGAAAGCCACTTTTCATCCTCTTGGGATTAGGCAGGTATCATGGTTTGAATGTCTTCTGCCAAATGAAGGTGGAAATTTAACTGACGTTGTAGCAATATTAAAAAGTGATTGGGTCGTGGGGGCTGTGCACTTGTGAAGAGATCAATGCCACTATCTCAAAAGTGAGCTAGTCACCACAGGCTTTGTTATGAATGCAAGTTCATCTTCGTCAACTCCTTTGCCATCTTCTGCTATGCCCTCAGGCTTCCTGCACAATATGAAGCACTCTGCCATTTTGACAGAGGCAGATGCTAACACCAAACCCTAGAACTTGCCAGCCTCCAGAACTGTGAGAAATAAATTCCTCTTCTTTATAAATCACCCAGTCTGTATTATTCTGCTATAGCAACATAAAATGAAGTAAGACAGCAGGGTATGACTTTCAAATCAACATGCAAACAAATAAATCAATATGCATTTCAGAGGAAAGCAAGTCTGGCGATATGTATATTTATATATTTACAGGGTTACTCTCCAGAAGCAACTGGAAGGCACTGAGCAGGTGTGAAGAAATGGGGCCATGGTTTCCATTCTATAAATTTATTTTCCTTGCCCTATTAACTTTAGGCTGAAAGCCAGCAGGAGATAGCTAACCTCAAACCCAATCTGTTATACCCTGGTTCTGGCTGAGACCATCTTGGCCAAATCATGGAACACTGGCCTAAAAGTAGTTTAGTAAGAGGAGTGGCACGCATGAGTAACAGGCCAGGGCTCCAGCAATGAGGGCCTAGTGTGGACATCGAGGTGGCTGAACAAAAGGAAGGGTTTGATTCATGCACAACAGTGCTATGGACTTGTCAAGCAGTCTGTCTTTATTTTCATGTTATTTATTTATTTATTTATTTATTTACTTATTTATTTATTTATTTAGAGTCAGGGTGTCATACAGCACAGTCTGACCTTTAACTCACTATGTAGCTGAGCCTGGCCTTGAACTTGTGATCCTCCTGCCTCCTCAACCTCTACGTCCCAGCCGTGTGTCCTCTTGAGAGAACTGGTGAAGAGCAGATGTGCTGGAAATGACAGGAGTAGACTTGGATGAGAATCGGGGCAGGGACTCTTGCCCTTTTGTCTTTTAATTGTTAGATCCACCATGACCCACTCTGTGTATGGGCCACCATTCCACTACAAACTGCCTTAGTCTTGCTAGGGTGAGCCCTGCCCAGATAGATACAGGTTAAAAACAAACAAACAAGCAGCTCTTAGGTAACATTGGTTCTGTTGACTAGGGTCAGTTCCTCCACTTTTTACTCTGGTTTAGAACAAGCATACGTCTGTGTCCCCCAGGAGACATCCTTGAGCTCCTGTTCTTCTTATGTGTGTCTCCACTGAGACAGGATGTTCCTAACCTCAGTGTCAATATTCAATGGTGTTTAGGAAAAAAATCAACCTCAGGTCCCAAGCTGCAGACTCAGTGCTCACCACTAGCCTCCCAGCAAGGCTCCCAAGAGTTCTTTCTCTCTTTTCCTCTGTTCTTTGCACATCACCTGGATAGCCACCTACTTCCCAGTGTCTGATGACTTCTCACAATGGATTCCTCATCTCCTGCTGTCCCAAAGGGGCTCTAAGGAGGTAGAAATGTATCATCCCAAATCCATAGCCACATCCCAACCTTCAGACCCTGTGGATGCTGACCACATTTGGGAAAAGAAATCTTTGCAGTTATAAGTAAAATCTCAAGGTGAGCTCATCCTGGATTATCAAGGTGAATATTAAATCTTATGACAAAGGTTCTTTTTTGAATTTTTCTTATTTTTTGAGAATTTCATATATGAACATGAGTATCATTTGCATCTCTTCCAATTCCCCCAATTCCTCCCAGACCCCCTCGATTTCTTGTCCTCTTCTTTGATTATTACTGTTACATACATATGCATACATTCATAAATGCATATACACACATATCTAATGTACCAAGTCCTTTTAGTGGTGAGGGTGTGTACCTGTGTTTAGGGCTGCCCACTTAGGATTAGATAATGTCTCAAGAAGCTGGTCCCTGGAGAACACTGATTCTCCTTCTGCACCCACTGATTGCCTGTAGCTCTTCATCTTGAAATGGGACCCTGTGAAGTCCCCCCCTCCCCCGCGTATTGTCATGTCAACTGATTACGTCATTATGCGGATCTTGTTAGGCCACCATACTATGAGGATGTCATGGGTACAATATCCTTATCATGTCTAGAATTCGTTAGCTATCAACAGATAATCTTGTCCCTCTGGTTCTTTTTTTTTTAATATTTTTATTGAAGTTCATGCATTTCATACAACATTTTTCAGTCCAATTTAGATCCATTCCCTTTTCCATGCCCCCCACCCCAGCGTGGAGTTCATGCATTCTGCCATACCTGCTTTGAATCTTTTTCTCAGTCTTTTTTTTTTTTTTTTGCAGATAACATTGATGTTACTCAGTATGTCATACAATTAGGTAATTGGTGCATTTTGCAGGTATCTATGTCCAAATTTTGAACAACTCAAGGTTCCCATAGTCCAGTTGGAGAAGCTTGTATGCACAGGCATGTTGATCAATTAGGAGTCCAGACTATATTCCTGTAGTCTNCGTGTTGTGCAATGCTGCGGAGGTCAGAAGAGGGTGTCAGATTCTCCTGGAACTGGAGTTAAAGACGGTTCTCAGCCGCCATGTGGGTGCTGGGGATTGAACGCGGGTCCTCTGCAAGAGCAGTCAGCACTCTTAACCGCTAGGCTGTCTCTCCAGCCCCTATATATATTTTTTTAAAGTAACATTTTTTTATGTGTATGAATGTACTGTCTGCATGTAGGTTTGTGCACCTGTGTCATGCAATGCCATGGAGGTCAGAAGAGGGTTTCGGATTCCCCTGGAACTGGAGTTAAAGACAGTTCTCAGCTGCCATGTGGGTGCTGGGGATCGAACCCAGGTCCTCTGCAAGAGCAGTCAGCACTCTTAACCGCTAGGCCATCTCTCCAGCCCCCATGAAATGAGTATTTCTTACAACAAAATCTAACTCTTCTTTGCCTCCAACTGACCCTCTCTGCACTGAAGATCTTCAGGGAGATGTGTTACAGGAGGAAGCCAGTTCTCCTTGCCGGATAATTTTAGGGAGACAGTAAGGAGCCTCAGTTCCATGCTCACAAGTGTGTGCTCCCTTTTGCTGTGTCTTTGAGCCTGGTTAATGCATTTTCTCACAATGTGTGCTGGGCACAACCTCCTCCAAGTCCTGGTGAGATGTCATTGTCGAAGGTGATTGAACGCATGCCTCTATCAGATGTATCATGATCGCAATTCCTTTGCGGTGAAGACATTATCGATGCACTTTCTCAGATTCTGGTTTATATTGTGTAGTTCTTGTCACAGATCTCGAGGGACTTCGTTTGGTCATTAAGAACAGTTAACTCTTTTCTTACAAAAGGCCCAGGAGTCCATGCATATGTTTATATTCACTTAGCCATTGTCCACAATGAGGTAACCAGTAACGAAATAACTAGGTAACCACAGAGGTGTGTGACGAACACCCATGTGCTGTGGATGTAGAATGTAACTTTTTACCATGTAGCTCTCAGAAAGCTGTTTTCTTTCTGATGATATGAGGGGAGCCATCATTACTACTGAAGGAAGGATAAAGTCAGAGGGAGGGGAGAAGGTGGTTGTGATAACAGAGGAGGAAGATCAAAGCCATCAGAATCCTACCTTGGGCCAGTTCTACTCTCATTATTCTTTAGAAAGGTATCTTTAATCAAGATATTAGATGACCAAAGGCTTCCTGGAGCCAGAATTTTTCATGTAATTCATTAATATGCATTCAGTTTTCCCATCTGAATAGAAATGAAACTAAAATGGAAACCAGCAGCAGGCAGCTAACATTTCCAGTAAAGACAAGTCAAAGCCTAGAATGTGCAATGTTGTGTTTGATGCTTCAGCTGTCCTGAAAGTCGGAGAGGCTCAGGGGACCCGTTTGGAAATCTTGGGATCACCGAATATGTATGCCCTTTCTATGTGGGGATCTTTCCCCAAGAAGCCTCTCCCCAGCTAGGGAGAAATGAGTAGCTCTGGGGTCTCCCAATGAAATAGACTCTGTACAGACAAGTCTCCAGTTTTCAAAGCAGAGAGGTAGTCCATTTAGCTGGCTTTTAGAGACCATTTCTTCATTCCAATGTTTATTTACATGAAAGGAAACTCAAACAGTTCTGTAAAATCTTTTTCTCTCTGATTAAAAACAAAAATAAGTGTGTTAGCACCAGGCACTCTGGTGCATGGCTTTAATCCTTCAAAGGCAGAGGCAAGCAGACCTCTGTGATATCAAGGCCAGCCTGGTCTATATAGTGAGTAAAAGGCTAGCTGGGGCTACAGGGAGACCCTGTCACAAACAAAATCTACGTAAGTATTTTTGTTCAAGGAAACCGAACTTTTATGAACTTACTAAATCTCAACTTGTGGGTTGAAAATGTATTAAGAAAAAAAAAAAGAAAAGAAAATGTATTAAGAATTCCCTTCTGAATAATTAAATTTGAGTCATTTGAAACAAAGTAATGCACCATGAACCTTTATATGTGGTCAAAGGCATCAAGTCTACTTGAATCCATCTTTAGAGGTGTCAGAAAGAATGAAAGTTTTAGCCTGTACTTGCTCTGGGCTTTTTGGATATTTTGGCCTTGTTACGCTCCAAGCTGTGAAGGTGCCGAGAGAAGTTTCTCAGTGGACTGTGTGTAGCTTGTGAGTTTCTGGAGCCTTTCTGTCTAGCCGGGCATGCTCAGGAGCCAGCAGGGACTCCAGATGCCCTGTAACTGGGAAAGCTGAGCCATTTCATTTACAATTCCATGTCGAGATTTCCTTTCCAGCATGGGTCATGGTGGGCCATTTAAAGACCGCTCACCCTCTGTAAACACAGGTGTCTCAGACCTTTCCTCCCACATGTATTTTAATTGAGTCCCATTTGGGTGAGAGCATTCATTCAGAGCTTCAAGGGCACTGGCTCCAGGCCAGTCAAATCCTGAGAGCAGCCAGTGGGGAGAGGAAAACAAGCAGGCAAGCCCTCTGGCTGCAGAGGGAGTGCCAATTTTCAGAGGAATCAAGAACAGAAAGATGGGGGTCTCGGGTCCTCACTTACAAATCACAGAACACTCCTTGGGGAAGAGCTTAGGTGATAAAGTATTTATCTTGTAAGCATAAGGCCCTGAGATCAATCTCTAGAAGTTACATTAACAAAAAGCAAGACATGGTAGCATATACTTATAATCCGAGCCCTGGAGAGGCAGAGAGGCAGACCTTGGGGTCCACTGGTCTGCTAGCATGGCCTACTTGGCAAGTTGTAAGTCAGTGATAGATCCTGTCTCAGAAAGATATATGTGGGCACCACCCAAGCAAGGAACAACATTTGAGACTGTCCTCTGGCCTCTATGTGTGCACTAGAGACACACACTCAAAGAATGTCGCAGGGCTGGTCAGTTACACGTGCACAGAAAAATGTAAGTGCCAGGAAGGCAAAGAACACTGAAAAATGCAATAGTATTGCACTCGGGGACCCTTTCCACTAGATAGAGCTGTGTCCCCATCTGCAAGTGAGAACTCAGGAACCTAAACTCTCAGTATGCAACACCTGTCTAGGAAGCCAGACTAATCATAAAAGCCATCTTGGGGGCAAAGTCATTGAAAAGTGTGCTTTTCAGAGTATCTTCCCCAAGTGCACCCTGGCCAAGATATGGCGCCCATAGCAGAGATTTGAGAAGGGCTCTCAGCCAATAGGGAAACGCAGAGGGAAGGAGTAATCAACTGCACTGAAGGGTCCATAGACCAATCTTTGCACTAAGAGCATCATGGGTAACCCATGAACTTTCTTGGTAAGGAACGAATAAGTGTGAGACAGCTATAATACCAATAAGGAAGTACTTCTCCGTGGCTTTCTTTTTTTTTTTTTTTTTTTTTTTTTCTTTTCAAGACAGGGTCTCCCTGTAGCCCCAGGCTGTCCTGGAACTCGCTCTGTAGACCAGGCTGGCCTTGAACTCACAAAGATCTGCCTGCCTCTGCCTCCAAGTGCTAGGATTAAAGGCGTGCACCACCACGCCTGGCCGTGGCTTTCTATCACTACTGTCTTCTCACCCCTCAGAGAAGCAGGAACAACCCAAGTATAGAATATATCAGAGCTGAATTCACTTGGCTTTATATCTCTATACTGGATGATAGCCATTGAGATTTATTGGGCTAAATCCATCCACTTTTCTTTGCCCTTGCAATCAAAGTATTTAGTGAACATATGCTATGCAGAAGGCCAATCATCACAGCCTCTCTGGCAGGTCTGGCTTCTCAAAGTCTCAAGGGAGCAACTCGGGTTCATAACAGAGATGGTTTTCCACCTAGCTGAGGCTCACGGGACACTTGTGTGGCCTTTGTTCACCTTCGTCTAGGAGTTCCCAGCATGCACCTGCTGTCCTCTTCGGTGTGCGCACAGCGGCTTGCTCCTTCCCATGTTCCTTATTTCATGGCACTGCCTGGATGAATGAACCAGAGAAACACTGAGTGCTGATGAATGTTGAGACTTCTGTCTTCCAGACTGTAACTCATGTACTCAATATCCATCTAGAAAGGAACAGCTCTCACTCTCAGGAATCTTCCCTTTAATGGGAAAGAAAAAAAGAGGAAAGAAATGGAGAGGACAGCAGTGTACCCTTCTCCTCTTCCATCTTCATCTGAGGAGAGAGATGGACCAAGATCTATGTATACTGCTCCCGAAGTATTGTGTGATAAAGAGCCCATGAGTACACAAGGCTAAGAAGCCACCTTGATATTAAAGTTGCCAAAGGCTTAATTCTGTAAAACATCATCAGCCATCTCCCAGCTGATCGTGAACACTCCCGAGTGCTCTGAGTAAAGTAGAAGTCACTGAAGGTTTTTTTTTTTTTTTTTGCAAAAACTGATTGGCAAGAGACTCTTCAACAGCTGACTCTGCCATTTTGGGGCCAGATTCAAAAGCCATGTTGTTCTGGGTGTTAACCTGGTGCTGAAGAAAGAACACTGTGATTTCTAATGATGTCACTCAGAGTCCACAAATACAGACTCAACAAAAAGGCTAACAGTGCAGTGTTGTGAAGGACAGTGGTCAGGACTTCCAGAGCAGAGGAACCCATGGGGAGTGAGCTTCTACACACACACACACACAAGTTTATTCACTAGTGCATGCCTTCTAAGATATACCCACCCACTGCAAAGCTCACGTACACACAGAGTACAGATGTGGTCTTGACTAGAGCACTGAGCAATTTTCTGCTTTTTTTTCCTTATACTAGTAAAAGTACATTAAATTAATTGCAGCCAATTATGTACAAGTCCCTTTCTCTCTGCCAATCAGGGCTGCCTAAATGAGCAAGAGATGCTCTCACCTGCTTCCTTATGCAAACTGGTATTCAAAGACCGAAGAGCAATGTGCCCTTCAGTTCAGCAGTGAGGAGAATATGCCACTTCAGGAAGAGTAGCTTTAACCCTCTGTTGCCCCTTCTAGAGGATAAAAAGGTTTCTAGTGGTGACAGAGGCAGAGTCAGAGCCAGTGTTGGCTCCCAGCACCAAACAGGTGCACTGCCCCCCAGGTGTAGCATGAGCTCTGAGCTAGAAGGTCATCACTGAGTCAGACATAATTTGGGATGATTTTCATGTAAAACATTTGGGGAGAAAAGTTCATTTCTGATGTGTCGCTCTTGTCTGACCACTGTAAGTCCACTTTTCATGACATAGTAGGTGTCCTTACACATGCTGTCAGCCGTGGCATGAAGGTATCCAGAATATTTGCAATGAATTAAGGCTCACTATGCCATGTACACAAATGAGGCAAACACAGAAGCAATCAAGGAACACCAGGTTCTCACATCATGACAGTAACTAGAAAACACTCTGTACCATTCATCCATTCATTTGTTCAAAACTGCTGCATACAGTAAAAGGGTGATTTATTCCCCTCTTGGTAAAGACTCATTTCCGCTTTGACTACCTACCTGTTACCTTGTTCTAGAACTATACAATCTCCTCTTGATTTGGAATGTCAATCTTCCCTATCAATGCCAAGTCACTAAAAGTGGATTTTAACATAATTAAAATGGTCCTCTGACCTGAAGATGGTATAAAGTAGACATTCTGCATAGCACTGAGGTACATTCCTGACAGGGGGCTGTGGTGTTGGTATGTAATGGGGAGGGGCGGGGGAGGAGGAGAGGTAAGGATTTGGTGCTGGGAAAATAGCAACTGTCTAGTTCTTCCTCAGAGATAGTATCTATAATATGCCTCGAAAGACTTGAAGCTGGAAGTACCTTGAAAGTACATATCACCCAGCAGCAAGCACCATGTTCCAAGAAGTGTCCCCCTAGGCTACAGCCATTCAAGTAGGCTCTTTACTTCCCCAATCTGTGGTGATACCAGCACTTGCATGTGGACTGTCCTGTAAACAGGAAAAGAATCATGGTTCAGTGAAGAGTGTAAATCACTGAAAGGTTATGGTCCCCAAAGCAATCTGTCAGCTGGGCTGATTGGTCTGTGTGACTGTCATTTTCATGGAAAGCTTTGGTAGTTATTTATGTATAGCTCTGACTCAAATGTCACAACTTAAAAAAGAGAAGAGGTTTATTTAGCTCATAGATTCAGAGGATTCTGTCTGTGGTTCCTTGGTCCCAGGACTAAGATTGGACAGAAGAATACAGTAACAAAAAGTGTGTGCTGAGGCTCACTGCATGTTGGACAGGAGAGAGAGAAAGAGAGAGAGGAGAGAGAGAGAGAGAGAGAGAGAGAGAGAGAGAGAGAGAGGAGAGAGATTCAGGGTGAGTTTTCATCTCTTAGTTAATACCATCTAGAAAGTTGCTTATAGACACACCAAAAGATGTGCTTTACAAGTATTATTGGTGCTTCTGAATCTAGTCAAATTGACAACCCAAATCACCATCTCTTAAAATACATTTAAAACGATTATTATTGGTAAAATGAATTATCATTTAATCATGTGTCAGCATGATATCTTTTCAGATTGCTTCCCTTATAAGACTAGGATGCCATCCTTCACACTGAAAGAATAGGGATTTTGATTTTGTGGACATGGATCATGTATGACAGAAGAAACATGGATTCCAGAGTGGATCTTAAGGCAAAACAGTGGCCCAGGAATTGAGCACAAATACTGACAGTGAAGCTCAGGGCCTGGCACTTCTTGAAGCAACAGAAACTCTCTCAATGACTATTTATCCAACATTAGAACAGTGTCTAGTACCTCAGAGAAGTTTATTAAGTGAATGAATATTCCCAGAACATAAGCTGGTACTAACACTCAAATTCTGCTCTCTGATGGGTTAAATTGCCTTTAATTGGCTAACCAATTGCAGTACTGTTTCACCAGGGAAGTGTATTAGTACTTAGGAACAGCTGATTTATAAATGAACTATTGAGAATGTTTTGTCCTTAGGTTGGAACCTGCCTATGGAAAATTGCATTCCAAGGCCACAAATGGATTACCATTTGAATTATGTGCTCAATTGCAATGTGAGCAGTCAGGGCTCCTATCCATGCCAGTCGCTATTATGAAACCACATTAATCAACTCAAAGAGCTGGCCAGTCATTTGTGGTCACTGAGTGAGAGCCTTCCTGCTAGGCATTTTGCATTTACTTCTCCAAAACTTTTAAAGCAAATCCTACTTGAACTGCACCAAGGAGAAAGTTAAGCCAAGAAGCTATGTGACTTGACTCTGTCCTTCAACCCCAAAGGTATCTGGTTTTCCCAATTTACAAAACAAGAGTTGAAGTGTTTCCCACCTGCCACCTTTTTGTGGTGATTTAGAAGTGATTACTTGTAAAATTATCAGAACTGTGCCTTGGGCATACTAAGCCCTCAGTTAATATTAGTGCTTATGTGCTATACACAACGTAGGGTCTCTCGATAGACCATCTGACAAAGCCTCTGCTGCTTCTGAGATGATGAACATGAACTGTGAAATCCACCTGCTGTGAATCCACTTCCAATAGCACTCATTCCTCCTTCCACCACCCCCCCACGCCTATCTGCAGTGAGATTCTAGGGTGGGACCCACTGATAGATGGCGGGCAGTTGTGTTGAGGATGGAAATGCGAGGTCACTCTGCAATTCTCAAACTCCCTGGGACTAGCTCTGGATCCATGAGCTGATGAAGAAGTTGGAGAAGAGATAACCAGCTGACCCCTATGTGTAGCCAACCTTGCAGTGCCCCCAAACACCTTCTTGGGTATGCAGTAAGAGTTCAGCAAGCACTTCCAAATCTGTATCTTGTTCATCACTGAGACATAAAAGCAATTGCTTCAACTGTGAGCTTTAGCTGTGATTCCATCTGAATCCTTGGCACCAGTTCCAGCCAACTTTTCTCATAGGAGTGGACAGATTACATTATCTACACCGCCAACAAATTATCTCTCTTTCAGAATCTCTGTAAAAGCCCACCTAATTTCTTTTCCCCTAAGTCATCTTGAAGTCTTAGAGAAAAACCTTGGTGCCATGACAAATCAGTGATAAAACCAGAGAATTTGTAGCAACCGTAAGGTTTTATTTGTATATGTCACTCAAGATCTTTATTTTTTTCCATTTTTTGATAGTGTGATAACTGTACATATTTATTGGGCATAACATGATATTAGATCATCTGTACATTATATAATGATCAAATTATGGTATTCTGTTAAGTTAAATAAGCCAGGAAGAGAAAAAGATCGCTCACTAAAGATCTTACTAATATGTGAAATTAAACTGTTCTTCATAAGATTTGTTTTCAGCCGCCATGTGGGTACAGTGAACTTCTGCTCAAAACAGTCAACTTCCACATGGAGAATATTGAGAAAGACTGAGAAAGAGATGAAAAGCATGTTTGGCAGAATGCGTGAGCTCTAGTGGGGTGGGGGTATGGGGGGACATGCGTCTAGATTTGATAAAAAATATATATAAATAAATAAATTAAAAAAAATATTTGTTTGCAAAGAAATGAAACACTTTTACTTAGCTTGGTTGACAATAGAAGTTGTGTTCTTATTGATATCATAGTTGTCATTCTATAATCATTGATATCATAGTTGTCATGATATCATAGTTGATATCATAGCTGTCATGATATAATAGTTGGTATCATAGTTGTCATTCTATAATCATTGATATCATAGTTGTCATTCTATAATCAACATCTGTTCCATGTGCTACTTCGGTCTTTATATTCCTGTTTAGAAACAGCATTTCACTGCAGATGAAATCTGTGTCTACTAGGGTCCTGCAGTCTTTCTGAGCTTGGCCTTTAGCAGAGCCAGCTCCTATCCTTTCTTTCTATGGTCGTTAAAAGGGTTATTTTGCATGCTTTCTAAGTGAGCTTCATCCTTCAGTATTCTCCTGCATTACTGTTTTTTTTAATTTCTTTATTTATGTGTATGAATGTATTGTCTGTGTGTAGGTCTGTGCACTTGTGTCGTGCAATGCCGCGGAGGTCAGAAGAGGGCGTTAGACTCCCCTGGAACTGGAGTTCTCCTGGAATTGGAGTTACAGACGGTTCTCAGCTGCCACGTGGGTGCTGGGGATAGAACCCGGGTCCTCTGCAAGAGCAGTCGGTGCTCTTACCCGCTAGGCCATCTCTCCAGCCCCTACATTACTGTTTTATATACTTTAATATTTATACATGTACATGATGTTTTGATCAAATCCATCCTACATTTCATCACCTACAGTTTCTCCCCATCTCCAAACTTCTTGTGCTCTTCTATTTTTTTTTATTTAATGCCCACTGGGTCCATTTAGTATTGCTGCTATGTGTGTGGGTGTAGGACCATCCATTAGAGCATGGGGAGCCGCTCAGTGCCCAAATCCCTGAGGAAATTTGACTCCACCTTCCCAGCAGCCATCAATTGCCAGTACTTCCTCAGACAGGGAAAGAGCTTCACGAGTCCCCACCCCAGCCACACTGGGATTTTGGCTGGCCCTACCTCGTGTGGGACTAATGCATGTGGTCCCAGCTGCTGCGAGCTCCTGGGGGCATCTATGCTGTCATGTCCAGCCAGTACTGTCTTTCTCCTCCCTCTGGTTCTTACAGTCTTTCTATACTTTTTCTGTGATGACCCCTAGACCTGTGGGAAAAGGAATGTGATATTTATGTCCCATTTAGAGTGAAGCACCCCACAGTCTCTGCATGTTGATCAACTGCGATCCTGTGTATTAATTGCCATCTATTATATAAAGGGGAGCTTCTGTGATGAGAGTTGACAGATCTCACTAATCTATGGGTATAAAAACAAAAACTGAGGGGGCAGATTATTAATATGTCCTTTTAGCAGAATAATAGTATCAGGTTGTCTCTCAGGGCCTGCGACCTAGACAGCCACAGAGTTTTGAACCAGTTCATGGTAACATGGGTTCTGTTTTACACAGTGAGCTTTATTTTTTTAAATTTTTTTTTAATTTTATTTATTTCCGTATGTGTATGAATGTATTGTCTGCATGCAAGTCTGTGCACCCGTGACGTGCAATGCCACGGAGGTCAGAAGAGGGCGTCGGACTCCCCTGGAACTGGAGTTCTCCTGGAATTGGAGTTTCAGACGGCTCTCGGCCGCCATGTGGGTGCTGGGGATCGAACCCGGGTCCTCTGCAAGAGCGGTCGGCGCTCTTAACCGCTAGGCCATCACTCCAGCCCACAGTGAGCTTTAAATTCAATTAGAAAGTGATTGGTTACTCCCATAAAAATCCATGCCACTATTGCACCAGTGGGCATATCTTGCCAGGCCAGTAGTTGATTGTAGCTTACAGGGTCACAGTTGGGTAAGATTGTTAATGATGCATAGAATCTTCAAGCACTATCAAAGCTAGCCAGTAGGGAATGAAATTTCCAGATTGGTACCAGCTTGATTTCTCCATACCCTGACTCAAGTATGTAGTATCAACAGCGATCAAGTTCTATAGGGTAACCAGGCAGATTTATTGTTTTAATGTGTGTTATGGTTTGAAAGTAAAATCCTCTCCCCCCCCCACCCACACACACATAAGCTCAGAGATTTAAACATTTCTTTCCTAGCTAGTGGTGCTATTTCAGATAGTTGTGGAACCTTTAAAAGGAGGAGTCTTACTGGAAGACTTGGGTCACTGGGGTCTGGATTTGTGGTTTAATAGCCTGGGTCCTGCTTCCTTTTCTTGGCTCCAGCCACTCATCCTCGTCGTCCCCACCACGAGAGACTATATTCCTTCTTAAACCATGAGCCAAAATAAGCCCTTCCTTATTATTACTTATGTTGGGTATTTAGTAACAATAATTAAAAAGTAATAATACGTAATTCTCTTTTACAAGTATCATGTTTCTTTGTCAGTGGATTACAGAGAAGCTTGTCTCTTTTAAACTCATGACTCTGAAAATCAGAAGCCAATATTAATTAATTAATGGAGAAAGATGCTGAAATAGGCTGAAAGAGAGAGATTTTTTGGCTAGGGATATAGCTCAGTGACAGCGCACTTGCCTAGTGCTCCAATCCAATCTGATGTCATCTTAAAGAGAGGTATTACAGAAAATAACATGCCTCCCTGTGTGGTTGATAAGCTGCACCATAGGCTCAACTCCACCCATCATCTCCACCCTCTCACCATCCATTCTATTTTTCAGTGACAGAAGTACATCATTTCATAATGTTCATTTTTCAGTTCAGGGGTTGGATCCCAGGGCCGTGAACACGCTGGGCAAGCATTCATCATTGAGTTGTGCCTCCAGCTAGGAAAGCATCTTTCTATATAGCCTGGTTGGCTCTTTTTCTATGAATTACTTTCTGACTTGAAGTTTCACAAATAGTTTTAAAATAATCTAGCTTCTCTGTAATCTATTAGCAGAGAGACATGATACCCAACACTTGGAAACTTCTGAACAAGTCCCTACTAGGCAGGTGAAAAAATACCCTCCTTACTGAGTATATTTCCCTCTAATTAGGATTTTTAATATATAGGTGTGAAATGGATTCATCTATATGAGCTTCCCAAGGAGGAATTGCCATGCAGAGCAGGCTGTCTGGCCAGCAGTCTCCTTTCTTCAGTTCACATGCATCCTCCATACAAAGTCTCTTCCCTAAGCCTGGAACTTAGAACAAACCTGGGTATTACATGGGAAAATAAAGATATCATAATATTTCTCTGGTGCAAGCTTG
The DNA here is from genome assembly GCA_009823505.1 of Rhizomys pruinosus. NCBI lineage: Eukaryota > Metazoa > Chordata > Mammalia > Rodentia > Spalacidae > Rhizomys > Rhizomys pruinosus. The sequence continues at coordinate 140,903 of VZQC01002229.1, read as the reverse complement.
AAGTTGTTCTGCCAGCTTAGTCAAGGCTATGGGAACTAGATTCAAAAGGAAAGTACATCTAAGTAGTGAATTCTCAACAGCTAGGCATGCAGAAGCCTAACTGTGAGTCTCCAGGTGCACATATGGTGTAACTGGAGAAGTTCTTCAGTGGTAGATTGCTTGCCTAGGATGCCCAAAGGCCTAAGTACAATCTCCACTTCTGGAAATAAAAGATATTTAAAAGCTAGGAGAGATTGTAAAAGAAATTAATTTTCCCTGTCTTTCCCCCTCCCTGAAAAGTTCAAATCAAATCTAGACCCATGTCCCCCTCCTTGCCCCCCACTCCACCAGAGCTCATGCATTCTGCCAAACAAGTATTCCCTGTTTTTTATGCATAACAGAAATGACACGGTATTTAGCCTCATATACTAGTATTTACTATATCTCTACTCATTTGTCTCCTCATTCTAGACTGTAACCTCAGTGTGGGCAAGAATTATATCTCTTGTTCATTGATGTATTTATAGTAAGTATAATACAGTCTGACATATACAGATACTTAAACAGTTATTGAATGAATGGATGGATGGTTTAGTCAGTGAATGAATGAATGAATGAATGAATGAATGAATGAATGAATGAGAAGGCAGTTCTATAATTCACATGGCCTTCCTGGAGTAATCAAGTGCCATCTATTCTTTATTAGTCACTTGAATTTGAAAAACTGAAAGCTACTTTCATAATGAATGACTAGGGAGAAAGCTAAGGCAGAAAGGAAATATTTGATATTTATAGTGCCAGATAGAATTTTCATACCTTTTAGGTCCTGTCAAGCCATCTAAGTTGGGCAGATATTTAAGAAGAAAACGGAATAAATGAACTCTCCAACTGTGCTACGATTTTGCCTTGTCAGATCTTAAATCCCAGGATTCTTTCAGGACTTCCTGGGTGAGATATATGACTTCCTCTAAGCCCCTGATTGTCACCTGTCTCCTATTTGTGAATAGTAGAGCGAGTCTCTCTCCAGTATGCTGGTGTTGAACTTGCTTTGTCCTCCCAATAGGGAGACCCCGCTTCAGCCAAGCACTTGATATTTTCCAATACATTATTCATTTAGCAAAAGGCAGCCAACCCCAGGAGAACCATTAACACCTTCTAATTTCAGAGGGGACAGCAGATAAGTGACAAGTGACAACAAAAATAAGATCTCAAAAAAGGATTATTAAAAGTAACAGTAGTTTCTTGGGTTTTCCTGGAATAAATACATGTCAAACATCATTTCTTAAGCCGTCCATGATCTTTTGAATCTAAATTCCAATGTAGCCCCCACATCTTCCGAGGGTGTTTGTTCACTGAATGTATTTGAGTGAATGACAGCCTTTTTGTACAGTATGTATTAATGTAATTTAGAATGGTGCTCAGAAAAAAGGGTGGAAAGTAAGATTTTGTTTTTGCTTTAGTCTCTTCAGAGTATTGAATTCCATCTCTGACAACTTGGTTATTGATACTTTTGGAGTACTCACCTCATGATACATCATAATTGGAAGTCTGTATAGATGATGTCGACACAGAAGACTCCACTTGATCCTTAGTGGCTGCGGAGTAGAAATCTCTGCCTTCTCTTGCCATGAACTCTCCTGTGTTTCTTGAACAGCTTGGCTACTCAAAGCAAGTGTCGAAGCAAGAAATAAGGGAAGGCATCCCAAGGCTCAGGGGTCATTGTGGAAGATGGATCAGAAGGATTGTAGGAGCCAGAGGTAGTAGATGTCCACAGGAAACAAAGATCTTTTTCCACATAGCTGGTCAGTTAGTCATATGAACTCACAGTAGTGGCAACAGCACACAGAAGTCCAGTCCTATGCGAGCCCAAACCAGGCAAAATCCCAGCGTAGATGTGGGGACGTGGGTAAGAAAGCTCAACAGTTCCTACCTGAGGAACTGTCAGCAACTCCTAGCTACTGGGAGGGAGGAGAGCCAGTCTCTTTCAAGGATGTGACTCTTGGTAGGTTAACCAGGATCCAGCGGATGGACCCACACTGAAGGAAAGTGGGGCATACAAGAGACTCTATAGGCCTTTATATATATATAAATATATAATAAAGATAATATTATATATAGTATTATATATATTATATATATAGTATATTCTATTTTATTCTACTAGATATATAATATGAAAATAATATGCTATCATATATATATATGTATTATGATAGAATATATTAAATTGGCCAGGGGCAGTAAGGGAAGGTGAAAATAGAGGAGGGGATCTAAACACCATAAAATTATAGTTTATGAAAATCTCAAGACTTCAATTAAAAATTTTTAAAGGAAGTCAGAACACCCTTATAGCAGAAGGGTTTTTGGACAGGTCATGTCCTGACCTTCCTTTCTACTGTGTATAGTGTGGAAGTGATTCATTCCACATTTTTCCAACTCTGTTTCATAGTTCATAAGCACGCAAGGAAAAATAATGGATATTTAGAGGGAGAAACATTCATGACGAATTAAATCCAGAGAAATAGTATGTCAAGGTTACCAGTGTCTATACCACAGGGTTTTCAGAGCCCTGACCTATGAGGTCCTTTGTGAATCCCAGTGGGGATGCAGCATGCCCGGCGGGATCACCAGGCTACCTCTTGGCACTGACGCTCTATTAACTGTGACATTTCTGTGTAGAGCCAACTTGATTGACCAGAGGAAGAAGTTCTGCTGTGCTGTAAGTGGGTTGCAGTATTATAAACAGTATGTGGACATGCTGAATCTGACCAGTCGGATCAATTGTGCCTGTCCCCTGATCTGCTGATCTGCCCCTTTCTGCTTCTTCACTGACCCCAACCTCACCTAGAAGAGTCCTTTGAAGTTCAAATCCAATGACTCTGAAGTAACTTCAGTGAGGCATCTTGTACATGATGTCTTGAGAATGCCGGGGGGAGGCGGGCGTGTGGCACACCCTTTAATCCTAGCACTTGGGAGGCAGAGCGCAGGAGGATCTTTGTAGAAGTTGCAAGGCAGCTGGTCTACAGAGCGAAGTTCCAGGACAGCTGTGGCGTACAGGGAGAACCTGTCTCAAAAAAAAAAAAAAAAAAAGACCAAAAAAAAAAAAATCTTGGTAGTAATCTCCAGCAATCATCCCCAAATTATGATCCTGATGCAACGACTTCAGAGTTCCTGTTTCCATGGTGAATCTGTCTACATCTGCCACCTAAACTCTTCTTTAAAGGTCATTTCTCTTGCTTGTAACTTCAGGAAAACAAAAACAAAATCTGGAACAGTCTCCTGTACTCCCCCGATCATCGGGAGCCGGGGTATACTGAAAGGCCAGAAAGCTCTTTGTAGCAATTCCCAAACAGTAGGTTGAAGGAGCACAGCCAAGGTCACCTTGTTATGCACAGACTTGAAGGATGAAACTCCAACGCCGCTGTCCCCACACCTCTAGTTCACTTCATATTCATCTTATCATGATTGTTCCAACTCTGTCACATTTTGAGTGTGAAAGAAATATTCATAGACACTGTCCTTAACTGACAAGCTTTTACAGAATCTCAGATCTGATATGCATTTTCAAGGGGGAAAAAAATGGAGAAGGTGCTAGAAAAGATGTCCTCAACTAGTATGAGGACAGACGAACTCCTCAGAACCAGAACTCATCACGACATCACACACGACCATATTGACATGACTCTGCATTAACCAGTAAGCAGTGCACTTGGAATAGGATTTTGGCATGTGACCTGGAATGCCACATTTGTGTGGTTCAATGCATTCATTCATTACATCATTCACTCATACCAAAAGGCTAAGGAGAAAAGTTAAGCAGAGAATGGAATGGTAGCTAATGACAGGGAGATGCAATTCCTCCTCAGCTAGGGAAGAGGAGGCCTTTGTAAGAAGACCATGGGGTCTGGACTGATATTAGTGGCAGACAGTGTCTGGGGTATCTCTGGTTATCTATGGAGCAGGGACAAGGAACTGCAACTGTCAGGAGATCGGGAGGGAAACTAAGGCATGTGTGGTAGGTAGAGCAATGGCAGGAAGTCTGACCGCCCCTGTCCTTGCTCTAACCCTAAGGTTTCCACTTTGGTGCCTTTTTAATTATGATAGCACAGTCCAAGTTCTTGACAGTTTTCCAGTAGGCATCTCTTCTCCAGCCTCTTTATTGCCCCCAGTATATGCTCCAGCTGAATAATAATTTACATCTGAATGTGGCACCTTCCATGGCTTGCCCACTCACTGTGTCCATGCTTTGGACCGTATTAGTGTGCCCTGTTCACCGTGCAAGCCTTCCTTCCAACTTCGGTATACACGCCATGCTCATGGGCTTCCCTGGCTTTGCTCACACTGTAACACCTGCTCTGATGTCCTCACATGCTCTATAATAACTCATGCCAGGGTGTAGAGGCTGCTTTACCTCCCCATCCCCATCCCCTTGTGACACCCCCCTCTACTGCCCTAAGTATCCATGGACATTCCTTTCCCTCCATTTGGGAACTTGGTATGTTCATTTGTTTTTTGGCTTCTTGAGTTTACTCGTTTTCTGAGCCTGTGTTTGGTCTGTGTTGAATGTGACAATGCGGTTTACAATTATGTGTGAGGATCTTGGGTTTGAATTTTGGCCATGCTGATGCCTAGCTGCATGGATTTACTCAAATGATCTACTGAGATGTTGGTGCCCTTACCCGCTAAATGGGAATGAAGAGGGGATTCATGACTGGCCACATACAAGCTGCATGGTACATATGGTGTGATATGGGAGAGTGTTGGCTGTTGTTGGCATTAAACTATCATTATCACTTCTGGCTAATCTGTAAGGCTGGGCTTGAGTCTGTTTCCTCCTTTCATTTCAGAGTTCAACCTCATTTCCATGGCTTATGCCCACCTGATGTATATTCATTATATTTTATGGTAAGATACCTCACTTTCCCAAACACCCACAACTTCAGGGGACAGGTAATGACATAACAAATAAAGTTAATGTAGGTAATTCAAGAATAGACCCCCTTCACCTGAGTTTCCTAGCTCAGGGACCAAGCTGGCTACTGTGTAATATGCTGTGATTCATTGGTTTTATTAAATATTTTAGGAAACATTTTATTAAGATTTCTTTAACCAAATTTTATAAAATTCAAAAGAAATGATTGCTTTGCTGCATTGAGGCATTGCTGTGAGGAAACCTGATAATTAACTAAATTCCAGGAAGCCGAAGCACTGAGATTTTTTTTTTTCTGCAAGCCACAGCAGGACAGTGATGATGGGAGGGAGAATTCCAGTTGCTCCCTCACCTTCTTCCCTTGGGAGCCTTTTGGAAGAAGGCCTGTCCCACACTGAGCTCGCAGAGGCAGGGGGCTCTTCCTCAAGAGAACAGCATCCACAGCTCTGAGGGCGTATTCTAGAATTATAGCGTGGCCGGAAGCAGGAGAAGAGCAGTTCACCAGCCTTCTCACATGCAAGGGCAGGGGGTCTATGCATGCACATTTGTGTGTGCATCCACGTGGGTGTATGCATGTACATATATGTGCAGGTGTACGCCTGTATGTGCTGTGTGTGTGCATGTGTATGTGTGTATACATTACTGTGGACACTGAGTAAAGGAAGCAGGAACAACAATGAGGACATCCAGCGCTTATTGTATGACAGTGACAAAATGTCACCAGGTCCAGCAGGGGCACAGGAGGACTGGGTTGACGTTGGCATTTTAATCATACACCTGTTCCTTTTTGCCGCACTCTGTAAGGCCATTATTACCATGATTCACCCTCTTACTCGGAGTGAATTTGAATAGTATCATTTCCAATGAATGATGTATAACTAAATGTAAAAATAACTATTTGGGATTTATATGTGTGTGCTTGTTATCCTGGATGTGTGCACACGTGGGTGGGTGTGTGCACACATGTGGATGGATGTGCATTCACAAGGGTGTATGCTGATGTCTGAGGTCACTGTCAGGATATCTTTCCTCCTTTGCTTTTGAGTCAAGGTCTCTTGTTGAACTTGGCTAGTCCACCTGGACGATGAGCTCCGGGATCCGCCTACTCTAACCCAGTACTGGGGTTACAGAAGCACGCCACCGCCACCTGGCTTTTTTTTTTTTTTTTTTGCTTTTCAAGACAGGGTCTCCCTGTAGCCCCAGCTGTCCTGTCCTGGAACTCACTCTGTAGACCAGCCTGGCCTTGAACTCACAAAGATCTGCCTGTCTGCCTGCCTCTGCCTCCCAAGTGCTAAGATTAAAGGCGTGCGCCACCACGCCCAGCACTCTGGTCTTTGTGCTTTGCTATCAGGCACTTTACTGACTGGTTCATCTCCTTAGACCCAAAAGAATTATTGGTTCCTCCCAGCTCCATTCCATATTGGCACTTTCAGGAGGGTGAAATTCAACTTCCTAGCCCACCACTATGTCCACAGCCAGGTTAACCCATGGGCAGAGTCTTGAGCGACCACTTTGAGAACCATGTTTTTTTGGATATAACATTTGTAAATGAGCTGTTATTCCTTATTTCCCATTTAAGGATATGGTTGAAAATTCAGTTTCCAAAAGCTAGGTGGCTTATTGATTAAGTCGCACAGGTAGAGCTAAGATTTGACCTTAGATCTTTGAGCCAGGAAGCCATAAACACACTGAGTGTTTTGAAATTAAATTATCCTCCCACTGTAAGCAAACTCTCTCCCTGTAACTTGTCTGTAATGCGCTTAGGGCCACAGAATAGAGAAGGAGATGGTGTCCTCAGAAAGTTTACTGTGTTGGGGCTGGAGAGATGGCCTAGCGGTTAAGAGCACCGACTGCTCTTGCAGAAGACCCAGGTTCGATCCCCAGCACCCACATGGTGGCCGAGAACCGTCTGAAACTCCAATTCCAGGAGAACTCCAGTTCCAGGGGAATCCCACACCCTCTTCTGACCTCTGCGGCATTGCACGACACGGGTGCACAAATCTGCATGCAGACAGTACATTCATACACATACAAAATAAATAAAAAAATATTAAAAAAGGAAAGTTTACTGTGTTTTCATCTGACCCTCTACATTAAAAAAAACAAAAACACTTTGTTGTTTTTGTCTTTTAACTGGTGATTGTTGTTGTTGCTTTGGTTTGGTTTAGTTTGGTTTGAGGCAGGGTATCTCTGCAGCCCCAATTGGCCTGAAACTGACTATGTAGACTAGACAGGCCAGAATCCCATGGAGATCTGTATTTCTCTTCCTCCCAAGAGCTGGGATTAAGGATGTGCACCACCAGGCCTGGCTTGTTGTGGTTTTGAGATGGAGTCTTGCTATGTGTCCTTAGTCGAATGGTCTAATAGTCATTATGTAGCTCAGGCTGACCTACAGCAATCATCCCGCCTCAACCTTCAGAGAGAATTACAAGCATGTGCCACCACGCCTGGGTCATCAGGACCTCTTCCCTCTGCTATGACCTAGCAAGGATTGTGGTAGAAGAGGAAGGAGGAGGCTGCTTCCTTGAGCCACAGCCTCCCCCCTCCAGCTGATACCTAGAGGCTGAAATCCAGCACAGACCCACTCTATCCTATGGGGGTGTCAGTAGTGAATGGAAGGACACAGCAGCAGGGAGCATGGCCCAGGGCAGCATGGCCCAGGGCAGCACAGCTTGGTAAGACCATGGCAGCTGCTCTCTTGCATTATAGTTCCTAAGGAAATTGGGGAGATCAAAGAGAAAACCGTCAAAAAGACTGAATGGGAGACTCCTTTCTTCATGCTTAGAGATGAAATCTCAATTCACACAAAAAGCTGTCCAGGAATACGTATACAGCTGTAGAAAAAAAAAAAAAAAAAAAAAAAAAAAAAACTGAGAGAAAACCAGTACAATGGAATACTACTTGACAATGAAAAAGAACAGTCTACAGGTATACACAACTGCAACAACACGAAGGAATTTCAAAGGCACTTTAATAAGTTTAAATGTCAATCTCAAAAAAGTATCTACCTGGGCTGGTCACATGACTCGGTCGCTCAGGCCATGTGAGCCTGATGTCCGGAGTTCAATCCCTGGAAACCACATAAAGGTGGAAGTAGAAAACCACCAGCAACATAAAGTTGTCCTGTGACCTCCACATGCCCAGCACGGCACACGCACCCCCACACACACACACACATAGTGTAGGTATACACGCAATAATAATAAATAAAAGTTAAAAAGTTACATTGTAGCATGTGATTCCATTGATAGGCCATCTTGGAAAAGACAGAGCTCTGGGACTGAGAACAGATCATTGTGTGTAGGGTGGGGGACTACAAAGAGTAGTAAGGGGATGTTTCTCTGTGTAGGAACTGTACTATGTATCAGCGGTGCTGCTGACGAGATTCTTTGCAAGGTTAAAATTTATAGATATATTATCAATAGTGATGAAGATGATGCTAGCCGGAGTCAATAGTTTGAAAGTGGTAAGAGGCAGATTTGGGGTAGGCGAAAGGGGCTCTCTGTAGAATTCTCTTCAGCTCACAGGCTACAGACTGAAAGCCGCAGTTGGATCTTTCCTCTTGGGTTCAGAGCAGGGCTGAGTGGCATTTGGATGTCGATTCTCTCTGTGATTCAAATGTAGAATCAGGAGTGATGGAACGCATATTTATGTGTCTGATTGTCACACTCCGAAGACAAAAGCCCCCAGCTCCCTCATCTCCTGTGGCTGGAGCCCTGTGAACACGACGTCCCACCTGCACCTCTGCAAGGTCACAGGACTGACTGTTCCCAGTCTTCGTATGCTAATTGGACTCAGCTAAAGTTCCAGAGCTGTTTTTTTTTATTTATTTTTTATTTTTTTTTGTATGTATATGAATGTACTGTCTGCATGTAGGTTTGTGCACCCGTGTCGTGCAATGCCGCGGAGGTCAGAAGAGGGTCTTGGATTCCCCTGGAACTGGAGTTCTCCTGGAATTGGAGTTTCAGATGGTTCTCAGCCGCCATGTGGGTGCTGGGGATAGAACCCAGGTCCTCTGCAAGAGCAGTCGGTGCTCTTAACCGCTAGGCCATCTCTCCAGCCCCTCAGAACTGCTTTTAAGGCTGGCCCTCGACCCTAGAAGGCACTTCCTGCCCCTTCCATCTCAGCATTGCTGCTTTCCTACCTTGATCTTACTCGCCCACTCTAACTGCATTTAACCTCCCGAGGACTGGGGACCTGAGCAAGGGGTGGCTCTGTGTGGGTTCCATAACCACAGCTTGGATAGCAAAGGCAGTCTGTATTGAGATATGGGGTTTTGTTGTCAGAATCTCCTCTTGGTTGTGTCTTTAAAAGACTCCTCAAATCTGTTGACAAACCTGACTGGCAAAACCAGGTTATAGAAGTATTGAAGCAGAGGGTTCTGCTGAGGGACAGCAACTCCCCTCCACCCATGCAGACTTGACCATCAGGTAGCCTTCCAGAAATCCCAGCCTGCTGGAAGCCTCTCTGACTTGGAATTTCATGGCAAATGCTACCTCTGGTCTCCGTTTGCTGTGGTGTGTATGCCTTCACACTCTTGAAGGATGAGATAGTCCCTGTGATGCTTCACCTTGTTCTAATTTCCTCCATCCCAGTGGCCAGACCTTTATCACAGTCCTTCTCAGCTCCTATCTCCCCAGCTTGGCTTCCAGCCCGGTGAAGGTGCTGACAACAGAGGATGCTTTCTTTCTTTTTTTTTTTAATACATATGAGTATATTGCCTGAATGTGTCTAAGTGCACCTGTGGAGGTTGGAAGAAGGCATCAAACCCCCTGGAACTGGAGTTGCCATGTGGGTGCTGGGACTCAAACTCAGGTCTTCTGTAAGAGCAGCCAGTGCTCTTAACCACTGAGCCATCTCTCCATCCCCTGAGGACTCTTTCTAACACAAAAACTTAGTTTTATCATTCTGACGGAATCCTCCAGTTGCTTCCAGTAGCATCATGATGACCATGTCAACAATAAGCTAATACAGTGTTTTTCATGTGCAGGTTCTGTGCTACCTTGCTGCCTAGGAAAAATGGTTGAATATTCATACTAGCTGTGCAGGGACAAGGTACAAGTATGGGAACTGGGACACAGAGAAGTTAAATGAGTTGTACAAGGTCACACAGCTACAAAGTGGCAGAGCTAAGATGTGAACTCAGACAGAGGCTCTGCTGTTTCTCCTCTCTTTGAGTGAGAGTTCTAAACTCCACCCTGTAGATTTCAACTCCCTTTGAAGAACAAGGTTTTGCCTCCATCTCCATCCCTGTCGACGTCTAACCAATCCGGCCTGATCTATGAGGCTCTAATATCAGCAAGGTACTAGTGGTCCATGGTCACAACTGGATTTTTCACCATTCTGTGTCTTTGAGCACATCCCCATCTTTATGAGGCTCTAACAACAGCAAGGTACTAGTGGTCCATGCTTACAACTTGATTTCTGACTGTTCTGTATCTTTGAGCACATCCCCATCTCTATGAGGCTCTAATAATGACAAGGTACTAGTGGTTGGCATCACACCTGGATTTCTGACCATTCTCTGTCGTTGAGCACATCCCCATCTCTATGAGGCTCTAACAACAGCAGGGTACTAGTGGTCCGTGGTCACACCTAGATTTCTGACTGTTCTGTGTCTTTGAGCACATCCCCATCTCTGTCTAGATGCTGCTTTGCTTCTCTTGTGCAAATAGAAATCTCTCGCATGCTGTTCTCGATGCTCCAGCCTCTGTGGCATCCTCGGAGATTCCCTTTCCTTTGTGTGACCACGGACCACTAGTACCCTGCTGTGCCACAGCTCCCTTCACTTGTTCATTACCTAGGTCACACCAAGACTGCCCCCTGTCTGGGCCTTCAAATCAGCCAGGCCGCAGGGCCCCTACACACCCCACATGATCTCCGGATGCCCAGTCCATCTTACTCAGGTCTTGGCTCAGACACCACCTTCTCAGGGTGGCCTTTTCGTGGTGGTGGTCAATCAAAAGCTGTCTTTTACCAGTCACTTTTCATTCTAGTACCTAGTTCCAGTTTCTTCCCAGCATTTCATTTTCACTTTTACAAATCAGTCACTTATTGCGATGCCGACCGACTCCAGTGCTTGGTAGCTCAAAATAAGTACTACCTCATTGCATTTCACTGTGTGGAGGAGTCACTTATTTGGGTAAAGCGTGGCTGAGTGTCTCTTCTACTTAGCGTGATATTGAGAAGCCACTAAATTTTCAGCTGATGCCTGGGCTGGACTGAGCTGGACTCGAGAGTTCAAAATGGCTTTACTGGCATTTCTCGTACGATGCTTGGAGTGGCAGGAAGGCAGGCCCATCTAGGGCTGCATCCAGAAGCACTGACAAGAGGCTGTGGCCAGTTCGGTGGCCTCAGAGCTGGGGCTGGGACTGGGGATATTGGAATTTTCACACTCTAAACCAATTCCCTTGGAATGAGGGTCCAAGAACCCAAGGCAGAGGCTGCAGTGATCTTACTTATTCTCTACCCTCTCCAGTCTCAAGGTGGTATCTGGTTTTCTACAGCAAGTCATATGTTCAACCTAGAATCAAGGAGAAGCAACAGACTTTCCTGTTGATAGGAGGAATGACAAAACATGTGTGATAGGCTCACTTTAGCCTATGATACATATTTAAAATGCATACATATGTGTGTATATTTACACACACACCCTTATATTACTTATATATGTCTTCTATCACCCTCCTTTGCTATGTGAGTTCCTTGAAGGTCAGATCTTAGTCTGCAGTACTGCATCTCCAGCACTGAGAATCATGTCTATGCACAGTAGATACCAATAAATACTTTCTGAATATAAATATAAATGAAAGAACACAGGAACAGCAATATAAATACAAAACTGGATGAAGGCTTACATTTCTGACACTCCTGAAATGTCAACTCCTTGAAATAGGCTCTGATGTTTTCTGTGGGTTTTTTTTTTCTATCTTTGTCTCTTTATATATTAATACGGCCCTCTCCACTAATAGATGCTTGGTAAATATTTGCCAAGTGAATTCATGTATTTTAATTATCATAGTTAAAGAAGATAATGGGGTTTATTCCCATCACATACACAGGTATTGAATGAATGAAGCTTTTGTTACTGAACCAACAAAGCTCTGTACTTAGGAAAATCAACTGAAATATTTATTTGGCAATAAGAAAACAAAATGGATCAGACCCTGCCCACCCCTTCTTCTTTCTTTTCCTTTGTCAGGGGCTCTATGAGTGGCTCTCTTGTGAGGAGATGGCAGCCCAAACAGCCCCAGGGTCCCACAGACTGAGCCTTTCCTGGTGAGATTGGAGCCTTTGCTCCTGACCCTGGGGCCTCTGTCTCCTTGCTTGACTGCCAAGACTAATGAGATGATGATGGGAAGGGCTCGGTGTGCTGAATTCTGATCCTCCGCTCCTCTCCAGGAGGATCAAGTGAGATTACAGTTCTCTTAACATCCTTGCTTTGTGTTGCCCTTGTGCTGCTGTGAGCTTACAGTAATTGCCAGATTCAGTAGAGAGGATGGGAGCAGCCATTTGGGATGGAAGGAAGGAAGGAAAGAGCGCTCTAACCAGGTGGCCCCACTTACAGCACGTGTCTTCATTTGCCAGGAAGCCAGGGCAGATGATTCATCTGCTTGCTCTCTACCAGGCAGCCTTGAGTGACTTCCTTGACCTCTCTAGGGCTTCGATCTCCTCTTCTGTGAAATGGGATTGCTTCTTGAGTTTCCCTTCCTCTTTCTGTGTTTTTATTTCACTAATCATATTACGATTTAGTAATCCCAATCTGGGTGGTTCTTAGAAAAATATCGCAAGTTCCAGTAACTTACCACACACCAAAGGCAATAAATAAAAAATACTGTTTGTAAAATTTTTACCACTTTAAAAGCAGACTATTTTAATCTAATTGCTGGTCTTCTTGGCTTATTGGAGTGTAAGTTTTTTAAATTATTTTTTTCAAGGTCCCCCATTCCATTTTAAGACATTTTGATTTTCACAGTATAAAATGTTATTCCTCCTGAAAAGCACAGTCACCATCAATTGTCAGTAAGGTTAACCCACAGTGCCTTGCAAGCTTGGAGTGAGTTTTATCACAAATGCATTTTTTGAAGCATCAAGGTATTTAGAAGACTTTTTTCTTTGCCCCCATGAGTCTTCTTAAACATACTGTTCCTGTGAATATGAATATTAATGAAGTCCAAGTTCCAATGACAGGTTTTTTTGTTGCTTTTTTTAGATTTATTGATTATTGCTTGAGAATTCCATAATGCATATAATGCATTCAATCAAGCCCAGGACCCTTTCCCTCCCTTCCGGTCTCTTCCCTCAACCCCCAACACCTCTATTCCTTCCCAATTTTACATGTGCCCTTTTGAAAAACTCACTGAGTCCATTTAGTGCTACCAGTATGTGGCTTAGTATAGGGCTATCTACTGGAATGGGACACATCCTTAAAGAAAAAAGTCTCAGTTTTATTTAAACCTCGTATCTTTCCAACTAGGATAAGACTCTTCAAAAGAAGGACAAGTTGAATTCTGCTTCTGTTTCTGCTAATTCTGAGGTCAGGTGCCGTTGGCCCCAACAATGGCCTAGTTTAAGGGGCAAATTAGAGAACAAAGCTTTTCAATCTGAAAGAACATTACGTTAGGTAGGCCAGTCTTGGATATTAGAACTTTGTTGCCCCAGAAGCAGCTAATGTTTTTGAGTTTGATACAGTGATAAGCGCTTTCCTTCATATTATTGTACTCATTAAAATAATATTTCCAGAAAAATGGGCCTTCACAAAGCTAAGTAATTTTCCTATGTTCCTTGCAGCTGTCCTGAGGCAGGGCTGGAATTTAAATCTAAATTTCCTCCAAGACAAATTCTTTCCACATGACTCTTCGTTGCCTTTCTTCCCATTAAAGACTGGTTGGTTTCTCTATTTTGTTGTGGAAGATGCTTAAACCATAGAAGTCTTGCTCTGTTTTTTTATCTAATTTGTTTTCTAAAAAGCTTTAATTCATTTTCAGATGCTTTGCCCCAGTTGGTGGCCCATCTTTTCATGATCCTAACTGCATCTTTTAATGAGAAGTTCTGAGTTTTGATGAAGTCTAATTCATCTTTATTTTTCCTCCCTTTCCAGTGGATTGTATATGTGGTGCTGTACCTAAGAAATGTTTCTCTAATTCTGGGTCATAAAAGTTTTAGGAGCAAATATAAAAGAATATTTTTATAACTTTGGAGTAATTGCTGTTCATCTTGTGAGATGTAGAATAAGACGCATGTTGTATATGGATATCTAAATATCTTCATAGCATTCGTTTAAAACTACCTTATCCTACCAAATTGCTATCATATCCTGTATGTGTGTCTGTTAGTGGGTGCTCCCTTCTGTCCAATGTCCTCTTTGTCATTTCTAAGTCAAAGCCACAGTGCTTTGTAAGTCTTCAAGTGCTTCAGTTTTGTTCTTCTCTTTGACGATTGTGTTTGCAATTCCAGGTTCTTCATCATTTCTGTAGCTTTTATTTACTTAAAGGTACAATTATAAGACAGCATAAAGAAATCTAAAGATCATTTAAACTAAAGAAATTATGACACAAGGTTGGAAGCAGCCTATACCATAGCCCCATCAGAAGTGGGAACACTGGGTATTTGATTGCATTTAGTTAGTCAAAAATTGTTGCATGTACCTTACATGAATTGCTAAGGTTTTGTTTTTTTTTTTTAGACCTAGATTATAATAACTTATACTAGATCTGAATTGGATATAACTGTCAGTGATATTTTAGAAACTATTTTGAGATCTAGATTATCTTAATCAATGTTTGCATTCACTACTGCCCTAGCAAAGTATGGATGTAAAGACTAAAGGGTATTTATCTGGTGACATTGTCCCCTACTGTGCTTTCCACTCTGTGTTGGTTTTGAGCAATGACTTTCTTCAGATTTCTGGTTGTTATATTTGACAGTGATGTGTGAACTCTTCTGGTGTCTGTCTCTTTCATTAAAGCATAACCTTGTTTACTTTAGGCTTTGCTATCTGCAGGGCACAGTGAGGAGCCATTCATAATTAGACCAGTGAAAACACTGATAATATAAACCATCACTGCCACTGTGTGCTATCGAGCAAATTACCCTCATTGGGTTTTGGCTTTGTCATTTGTCCAATGAAAAGTCTAAGCTAGTTAGCTTTGAATAACACACTCAACTCTAACATTCTCTGAGTCTTTGTGTATCTTTATCCACTTAAAAATTACAACGCCTTTTAAAGCCAATAAGTAAAAGCTTTTGACAGCGTAAAGCACTGCTCGTTGCAAAAGGGAGCTTTTCAGTCAGGAAGTCTGGTCTTGGGAAGCATCTCAGACTTCCCTTCGCTGTGCATGCATCTCTGACTCTGCTCTTTGCTGTAGCCAGCAGTAAACAGTTTTAACATCTGTTGTGACTCCTTGTAGTCCATGAAATACTAAAATACTGAGGAGAGAAAGAACGAACACTGAACCCGGGCAGTTTTCAATTTAGTGCTTCCGCAGTTGAGGACTAGATGTTCAAATACAGCTCCAATGTAACAGTACAGTATGGAAACCAAGAATACTTTAAACATTGTCATCACCCACTTGGCGCCAAGGCATAGCAGGGATCTTCTCCCCCTCTGCTCTGTCATCTTAGAATGAAAAATTTACTTACAGAGTGAAAAACTAGACAGCCTGATGGTTATCAGGAGAAAGGCAAATTTAAAATGCACATGAATTTAAAATAAGATGGGAACATTTATAGAGCACCTACTGTGTACCAGGTACTGTACCAAATACTTCTTTTGCATTATATAGGTTTTTCACAATCCTTAAAAGTAAACATTATCGGGGCTGGAGAGATGGCTCAGCAGTTAAGAGCACCAACTGCTCTTTCAGAGGACCTGGGTTCAATTCCCAGCATGCACATGGCAGCTAATAACCATCTTTAACTCTAGTTCCAGGGGAATCTGGCGCCCTCTTCTGACCTCTGTGGCATTGCATGATACAAGTGCACCAACCTGCATGCAAACAGTACACTCATACACATAAAATAATAAAATAAAAATTTTTTAAAAGTAAACATTATCACCTTATTATGGAGGAAGAAATGGGGCCCAGTTTCTGTTAACTGCCCAAGGTCACTCAGAGTGACCGGGCAGGTCTTCATATCTGTTAACAATCTCAAGCTCACGCTATTAATGACCACATCGAAGACTACTTCTCATTATTTAGCCAGTTCATTTAGGGAGTAATTGAATTTATAGTATGAATTACAGTGCACTAAACCCAAATAACAAGTGTTAGTGGATCACTTTGGGGTAAACTTGATAAAAGAAGAATTCACAGAAGACTTCCTGAGGCAATTACTTTCAGCTATATTTTGAAATGAAGGACATCAATTGGCCTAGAGGGAAAGGTGAGTTTGTGCTTAGGAGAAAGATTAGAGGAGCCTGTGAAGATACGAATGATCAAATCATGTGCTTGGGAGGCAACACTGAGACTTAACTCATTATAGGGCAATAGATAGAAATAAAGCTGATGTCATAGGGGTAGAAATCCAAGGAATTGATTCATTATGGAAGATACTGGAGCTCTACTGTCAGAATTTAAGCATGGGAGGAACATAATTAAAATTATACTGGCTCTTGCAAGTTATCTTCTACCTCATGTAGTTATAATGGGTAAATAGAGCTTTGAATGCTTTGGTGATCAAGAGGAAATTTCTTAGCAGAATGTATTCGATACTGAAATATTCTCCTCATGAATACAAGGCCGTGATGAGCCTTTAATGATGTAATGGTAGTGCATTTGGGTTCCTTGAATTAAGAGGCCTGGTGAAGATTTTAGGCAATTTGGGGGAATAAAGGTGACTAATCTGCCACGGTCAGGCTGTAGAGCGCCTCTTTCAAGCCCATCATCACGGGTATTATGCAGTGTGTATAAAAGGAACACATAGGGTTATAGATTAAACTCCGAGTTGGGCAAATAGAAATCTCTCAACAATATGTAATAAATTGAGTTGAACTGAAGTCCACTTCCAGATGCTAATGTGTTTGGTGAATTACAGTTGAGTCTTTTCCATTATAAACTCACTAATGCTGACTTAATGTCTCTTTACATTTTTCTAAAGCATTTCTTCCTTTCTCTGTCTCTGTCTCTGTCTCTGTCTCTGTCTCTCTCCAGTTCCAGAGACCTAATGACTTCTCACCCCCTTTCCGCTTTGGGACTGTGCCCAATGGCAGCACAGAGAGGAATATTCGTAATAATTATGCAGAAATGCATGCCTACATGGGAAAGTTCAACCAAAGGGGTGTAGATGATGCATTGCTCTCCCTAAAAACAGGGTAAGAACTGCTTCCAAGCTCAGAGTGCTGAGTGCCTCACATTTGTTAAACACAGATTGAATTGGTGACATAAGACATTAAATCAAAGACTTTGTTTCCAAGCTAAATTGGACAGTATAATTCAGGCCGGTGTACAAAGACTCCTATGCTGTTACTGCTGTGTCTTGTCGTACCAGTGGTTGGGTATTTTTTTTCTATTTGGGTGAATGTAATCATGTAGTAGAAATTAAGCAGATTAAAAAATAGATGGGAAGAGTCAAGGAGAAAGCTCATAAATTTATAAACCACAGTCTTATAAACCAGAGTCTTAAGAGGTGAAAATGATCGTTCTGGCATCTAATTGACAAGGGAGAAATAAAAGAGAAAATGTGTAGAGGTTTCTTAGATAACAAAATGTTTAATAAGTGTTGCTGACTGAGCTCCAGTTCTAGATTTAGCCAGCCTTCTTTATAGCTCTGCTTTGTAAATCTGGAAGTATCCATCCACAAACAATGAGTGCACTGACATGCATCACACCAGACACATTTGCCTTTGATTCGTTTGTCCTCCTGAAGCCAGATCCATGGACACTGATAAGCACTTCTGGCTGTTTTCCTGAGTTGTATGGTAACTGGTAGCATGGGGACTCCCTCTGATCATCCCTGTAGCTCCAGGTCTACAAGAGCTACTTAGACACATGGATATTTCAAATACTGTGAGAGGATCTGGAGAAATGGCCCCATGAGTAAGAAAACTTGCTATTCTTACAGAGGACCCAAGTCCAATTCCCAGTACCCACATGGCAGTTTATATGTACCACCATCCTGTAGGGTGCCTTTTACAACGTATCCCATGGCTTGTCACATCAGCAAAGGTGTGCTTTCCTCCGGAGGAGAGACAAAGCTACTTAACTTGTGGGAGTTCAGGAATGCTGTGTGCTCTGCTTCCTCTCAGACCTCTATGCATTCCTTCTCTGCAAAGCTCGATTCATAAAACGATATCCTTGTTTTTTTAGGAATCCAAGAGCTCCAGGTTCCCCTATATGTTGCTTTCTCTTGGAGCATCTCCCTTTTGCTCTTATACAAGCTTCTGCTGCTACCATCCCAGCCCCTTATAGCAGAGCTACACAGCATAAGAGACTATTGAAGTCTTTCTGACCACCAAAATAGCATTGCACATCTACTGAAACATGTACACCTACACTTATCCCCACTCTGGACTGTAATGAACTGAGAAATGAAAAATGTTATATAAATCTTACCCATGCTATTTGTTATCATTGTAGTGCTTACTTTTCATTATTTCTGTTATTATTTTTATTGATTTCTTTTTTACTCCTTCTTTGCAGACACAACTTATGAGTTGGCTTCATGTCCAACTTACATTCTTATCTTTCCCAGTGGGAAGGGGGGGGTATGTCCTCCTTTCAACCTGAAATCAATAGAGAGCATCCTGGGATTCAGGCTTTAGATTCTGCTACTGGTCCCACTTGAGCCTCACTGAGTAGCAGTTCTCCACATAGCTTTCTCCAACCCTACTGATAAATATTAATGGCCCAAATAGGTAGTTTAGCTGTGCAATTTCTCCTTTGGAACTCGTTTGCTTATTTCTTTCTTCTGCAGGAAACTCGACGCCTTCATCTATGATGCAGCAGTGCTCAACTACATGGCTGGCAGAGACGAGGGCTGCAAGCTGGTGACCATTGGCAGTGGCAAGGTCTTCGCTTCTACTGGCTATGGTATTGCCATCCAGAAAGACTCTGGGTGGAAGCGCCAGGTGGACCTTGCTATTCTGCAGCTGTTTGGAGACGGTGAGTTAAACAAAAGGAAAAGTGCCCCTATGGCCTCTAGCAATGACCACTCTGAAATACCAGCCTTTCTTTGCCATTCATCCAAAAGAGCATTTCATAGTATATGATGAGATTTGAACATATATAACAATGACCTTGAATGGAGTGATAAAAACAATAAGATGTGTCGTCTCAAAGTTCTGGCGGCTCCTGGTATCAGCAGGGTTAGCTTCACCTGAGAATGGGAAGGAGAATCCATTTTATACTTCTCTCATGACTTCTGATATGCTTGGTATTTCTTGACTTGTAACAACATCACTTGGATCTCTTCCTGGATACATGTGTTTTCTCTGTATATGTCTCTTTCCACATTTAAAATCATAACCAATTTGGGGCCCACTATGCTCCAATGTGGCTTCATCACAGCTAGTTACATTTGCAATGATGCTGTTTCTAAATTAAGTTGCATCCTAAGTTACCAGAAATTAGGACTTCAGTATATGAATTTTATGGGTCCCCAACTTGATCCATGTTGGGTGAAAAATGAGGAAAGGGATTAAAGGAATTGGTGAAGAGGGTACATGATGATTGTATGGTATGATGAAGTCTCCAAGCACAAAACAGGTTAGAGTTAGATGTCCCAAATGATTATCTCTCATTGTAAAGGGACATTGTTCTTTGTGTTCCTAGAGAAATGACTGTGTGGCTATCTCCTCATTCTTCTCTCTGTCCCTGCCTCAATCTCTTCTGGCAGGGACAGAGGGGCAGGATTAGAGTCCTCAGATGCAGACACCAGAAGGCACTTCCCTGGATCTTTCCGATGGTGGACTTGAACAGCCAACTTGGACTGAGAGAATCTGTTTCCTTTTTTAAAGCCATTTATTTATTTTTTTTATGAGTATGAGTATATTGCCTACATGTGTGTAAGTGCATCTGTGTCATACAGTGCCCACAGAGTCCTAAAAGGGCATTGGATTCCCCTGGAACTAGAGTTATGTATGGTTGTTAGCTCACTATGTGAGTGCTGAGAATCGAACCCAAGTCCTCTAAAAGAGCTGTGAGTACTGTTAACCTCTAAGCCATCTCTCCAGCCCCTGAAAGGGTCTACTTCATTACACCACGGTCTTCTGCATTTATCATCACCTCATTATCCCACCATCTTCACATCAACTAAGCCAGATATAGATGAGCAGCCTCTCTCAACATGGCGCCCCAGCCCATCAGCCAAGTATGTCTCTTGATTATGGTTTCAGGACCATTTCTGTTAGAAAAGAAATCAGAGGCAGAAGCCCAGACATGGGTTGCCAGAAGCTGGCTACTGATAGTTAGGAAGCAACAGAGTCTGATGAAAGAAAGGAATAAAAGTAATTAGATTCACATAAGAGAAGGAAGACTGTAGCTGGAATGTTAACTAGCCATTTTGGTATAAGAGTAATTATCATTTTAGTGTAGTCACAGACAAGTGAAGTCTGCATCTAGGACAAAAAGCAGCAGTAGAGAGCACTTGCAAAGCCCAGGGGAGCTTTCGTCAGATCATGTAAATGAAATTTAAATCTTTAACCAAAGCAGAACGTTTTTCTTCATGAGATTTCTGAAACTTTCTTTGTGTAGAATTAGTGGCATTCTCAGGTTCGTGTTTTCTTATAATTTTCCCTTTGAGTGGGAGTTCTACATTTCTAATTCCTAGTATCCATTGATACTAGGTAAAAGTCATTAAAATCTGACATCAAGTAATCAAAGTCCCCTTAACCAGTGTTAAGAAGAGGCAGATCTGGGGCTGAAGGGATGGGTCAGTGGTTAAGAGCACTGGCTGCTCTTGCAGAGGACCTGGGTTCAGTTCCCAGCACCCACATGGTAGCTAACAATCGTCTGTAACTCCAGTTCCATGAGAATCCTATACCCTCCTATTACTCCATGGACACTGAGTAACATGGATGCACCTACATACAGAAAGGCAATATACTCATACACATAAAATAAAAATAATTTTAGAAAGGAAGAGGCAGACCTGATTTGGATGCTCTTGTTTTATTCAAACTTACTCCTCTTTGGCTTTTCATGTAAAAGAGATCCGCAAACCCAGAGACCCTAGGGATTCAACAACTCTTCCACTCTCTTCTGTTTCTGTTTCTTGGATCAAATATGTTCTTTCAGTTCTAAAAGTGAGTCTGCAAATCACCTGTTGGATTATGTTCTCTTTCACTGGCTAGAAAACAGAGCACAAAGTATTTAGCCTGACGCTGAATCCTTCAGAATTCTAGCATCAATCTTTTCATTCTGCT
The DNA here is from genome assembly GCA_009823505.1 of Rhizomys pruinosus. Lineage (NCBI taxonomy): Eukaryota > Metazoa > Chordata > Mammalia > Rodentia > Spalacidae > Rhizomys > Rhizomys pruinosus. Next base: position 119,631 of record VZQC01002229.1, on the reverse strand, counting down.
TTCTTTAATGGGGTTATTCTGTCTGAGCCGCTCCTCACATCCCTCCCTATATGAGCCTTCTGTTTTTCCTCATCTTCCTCACTGACCAGGTTGTTCATACAGCCTGGAATGTCTTCATGTCCAATATAAATTAAAATGCATTTATTCCTATGCCCACACACAAGTTTTACCTCTCTCATGCAAACTCATTGTGCCCTTTGCAGGCAGGATTGGCGTCACCTGCCTAACATATGATTTGTCCTATTGATCCTTGATGTGCCAATTTATTTTATTTTGGTATTTTTGAGACAGGGTCCCCCTTTACTCTCAGCTGGCCTGGAGCTCACTCTGTGGTGGTCCAGGCTGGCCTTGAACTCACAGGGATCCACCTGCCTCTGCCTCCCAAATGCTGCGATTAAAGGCGTGTGCCACCGTGCCCAGCAATGTGCCAATTTAAACTGAAATGATAAAGGAGAGCCATGGGAAGTCCTGGTCACCTGTAGTTTGTCCATTGCATTTTCACTGATTACTTATTGCATACATTGATGAATTAAGATGTAATGGTATTAATAAAAAGTATTTTAACTTTTTTCTATTCGTTTTCTTTCTTTGTGTCTCTTCCTCTGTCATGCTTTATCACTTCCAATATTCCTCTCACCTCCCCTTTTTCTAACCCCTCTCGACCCACTATGTCTCCTTCTCTTTACAGGGGAGATGGAAGAATTAGAAGCTCTCTGGCTCACTGGCATTTGTCACAACGAGAAGAATGAGGTCATGAGCAGCCAGCTGGACATTGACAACATGGCAGGCGTCTTCTACATGTTAGGGGCAGCCATGGCTCTCAGCCTTATCACCTTCATCTGCGAACACCTTTTCTATTGGCAGTTCCGACACTGCTTCATGGGTGTCTGTTCTGGCAAGCCAGGCATGGTCTTCTCCATCAGCAGAGTAAGTGGTCTGGTTTAGATACCTAGAGCTTATTAAGGATGGTTTTGTCTTAGTCTATGAAAACACACAAGAATGTGCTAGTTCCAGCCTTATGTGGCTAAAGCATGAAGCTAGATCATGTATACTTCCCTTCAAGTCTATGGGACAATTCCAAATGGCTCAAAGAGTGGGCTTTACTATTTCCTTCTAGGTCAGGTTTGGGCATTTGATTCTCAACCGTAACTGGGAGATCTCTCAAGATATAATGTTGGCTTATCCCTCATTGATTGTGGATAAACTACATTAATCATGTAATCCTTTGAAAGAATCCTACTTCTCCTCAAATAGTGGGGTGTGATATCTTCCTTACTCTGACACACAAAGGCATATTATTGATGGTTTTGCTGTTCTTATGTTTTAACTACATTGGAATATGGGGAGTCCAAGAGCTTAAAAGTTTGAGTGTGATGGTACATGCCCACAAACCAACACTAGGAGGCCGAGGCAGGTGGATCACAAACAAACATGTCTGTATCTGTGTCTGTAGAAGGGATAGGTATACATAAAACTTAAAAGAGCCTGAGCCTAACAGAACCCAAGCCCTGACTCATATTCTAGAAACTTCCTTACTTGGAATAAGCCTCCAGGTCCTTCTGTATTTCGTATTCTCTTCATTTCTAGTTCAACGAGAGGCATTAGGAAAACAATCTCTTATATGATCTGTGGGTCCCAGAAGGGAGTGGTCTACAGAGTGAGTTCCAGGACAGCTGGGGCTACAGAGAGACCCTGTCTTGAAAAGACCAAAAAAAAAAAAAAAAAAAAAAAAAAAAAAAAAAAAAAAAAAAAAAAAAAAAAAAAAGAAGTAGCTTCTTTTGATTCTGTTAATAAGATTTTGGAACTCATTCATGAATGGCAAACTCAAATAACCTTTTAGGACATTCCCGACATGACCAACTTTGACTCAAATGGAATTATGAAAGAAAATTTATTTCTCTTTAAATCCTTTCACTTTCTGCTCTCTTTTGCATTTCACTGATGGGGAGCTTCTCCATTTCCTGTCTGGTTTGACTTAATACAGGTCATTCAGTAGCATCACAACAGGAGAATAGAACTTGTAGGAGTTCCCATACCTGAGCCTTCTGGTCCCCTGGTCCATGGTCAATGACAGAAGCAATGGAAAATAGTGACCCATCACAGAGATTTCATCCATAGCACTCCAACCTAAGCAGTGCCCTCACAGAGAATACCCCTGGCCGTTGTCAAGAGAGGTCAGGCAGAGAGAGCAAGGAAAATAGGGTCTCCTTCCCAGGAGCTTCTCACATCTGGTGAAATCTGGACCTGTGGCTTCTCTCCCCCACAACTGCTTTTTTCCTCATCACCATGTATGCCCTCATCCCTCTCCCCTGCGGCAAGATTCCACTTGCCAAATTAACCTACTTGGGCCTAAAGACACAGTCCAAAAAGCCACCACTTCCTATTCCTTCCCTGGCCAGGGAGAAAGTCCCCAGTCTCTTTGCCTTTGACGGCAGCACACGGGAGATGAGCAGTAGGTTGTCTTGACTGTAGATGTGCAGAGACTGCAGCCCCTTTCTTCTCATGAGTGCTGTTCTTTGGTGCCCTGAACAAGGAGCTGTCCACAGAAAGTTCTTCCTCAAGACCAATTTGATAGAACATAAATTATTTATGATAACGTTAAGTAAGTATAAGAAGGGAATCGGGAGTTACCCAGTGAATAAAGGACAGAATCCAACGGGGGAGTTATTTATTCATCTTGAGTGCTTGATATTTGTCCCAATTCTTCCCTCCCACAGTGTAAAGCACAGCAGGAGAAAAATCCTTCTCTGACCCCTGGGCTTTCTAATTGTCTGTGTGAATTGGGTTCATGCTTGGTTCAGAAACAGAATTGCTTTGTTTTTATTTAGTTACTAAAATTCTTTTTTTTTAATTTTTTTTTTATTTTACATTTTTTATTTATTTCTGTATGTGTATGAATGTACTGACTGCATGTAGGTCTGTGCACCCGTGTCGTGCAATGCCGCGGAGGTCAGAAGAGGGTCTCGGATTCCCCTGGAACTGGAGTTCTCCTGGAATTGGAGTTACAGACGGTTCTCAGCCAGAATGTGCGTGCTGGGGATCGAACCGGGGTCCTATGCAAGAGCAGTCGGTGCTCTTAACCGCTAGGCTATCTCTCCAGCCCCTAGTTACTAAAATTCTAAAAGCTGCTCCAAATTGGTCAGAGAGGTAATTGTGACTGACTACCAGCTAGGAGTGGCTAGCCAGGGCAGAATGGCCTCAGTGTCTGTAAAGAGATTCCCTGTGCTTCTAAGAGTCTGGCAATATTTTTGCTGGGGGTTTATAGCATGGATTCTTTGCTAAACATGTGAAAAATCTAGGCGTAGAAAAGAAAATCAAGGTAGATCATTGGTGGAGTTGGGGCAAGAATACTATTGCCAATCAATAAGTTCTAGGCCCTTGGAACAGCCATGTTCCCTCTCTGATGGCCAGATCACCATCTTTAGCTTATGACATGAAACTTGTTTAATACAATCATGTTTAATACAGGGGTATACATCAGGCAAGGTCCTGGTCATATTTTCTATGCTGGCAATCTTTTCCTAGCTGCTTCTTAACGGTTACTGGGTAGGGCACTGTTGACTATGGTGAGTTTCTGCTTCCCTGAATTTGACCTGCCCCATCTTATCCCTCTGCAGGGTATCTACAGCTGCATCCACGGAGTAGCCATTGAGGAACGTCAGTCAGTGATGAACTCCCCCACCGCCACCATGAACAACACGCACTCCAACATCCTGCGTCTCCTCCGCACCGCCAAGAATATGGCCAACTTGTCCGGCGTGAACGGCTCCCCTCAGAGTGCCCTGGACTTCATTCGGAGGGAGTCATCCGTCTATGACATCTCCGAGCACCGCCGCAGCTTCACCCATTCAGACTGCAAATCCTACAACAACCCACCCTGCGAGGAAAACCTGTTCAGCGACTACATCAGCGAGGTGGAGAGAACGTTTGGCAACCTGCAGTTGAAGGACAGCAACGTGTACCAAGACCACTATCACCACCACCACCGGCCCCACAGCATCGGCAGCACCAGCTCCATCGATGGGCTCTACGACTGTGACAACCCACCCTTCACCACCCAGCCGCGGTCCATCAGCAAGAAGCCGCTGGACATTGGCCTGCCGTCCTCCAAACACAGCCAGCTCAGTGACCTGTACGGCAAGTTCTCCTTCAAGAGTGACCGCTACAGCGGTCACGACGACTTGATTCGCTCTGATGTCTCAGACATCTCCACGCACACGGTCACCTATGGAAACATCGAGGGCAATGCGGCCAAAAGAAGGAAACAGCAATACAAAGACAGCCTGAAGAAGCGGCCAGCTTCCGCCAAGTCCCGGAGGGAGTTTGACGAGATCGAGCTGGCCTACCGTCGCCGCCCACCCCGCTCCCCGGACCACAAGCGCTACTTCAGGGACAAAGAAGGGCTCCGGGACTTCTACCTGGACCAGTTCCGAACCAAGGAGAACTCCCCTCACTGGGAGCACGTGGACCTGACCGACATCTACAAGGAGCGCAGCGATGACTTCAAGCGCGACTCGGTCAGCGGAGGCGGGTCCTGTACCAACAGGTCTCACCTCAAGCATGGGACAGGCGACAAGCACGGTGTGGTCAGCGGGGTGCCGGCCCCCTGGGAGAAGAACCTGACCAACGTGGATTGGGAGGACCGGTCCGGGGGCAACTTCTGCCGCAGCTGCCCCTCCAAGCTGCACAACTACCCCTCCACCGTGGCGGGTCAGAACTCGGGCCGGCAGGCCTGCATCAGGTGTGAAGCTTGCAAGAAGGCGGGCAACCTGTATGACATCAGTGAGGACAACTCCCTGCAGGAACTGGACCAGCCGGCCGCCCCCGTGGCTGTGACGTCCAATGCCTCCACCACCAAGTACCCCCAGAGCCCGACCAATTCCAAGGCCCAGAAGAGGAACCGGAACAAACTGCGTCGGCAACACTCGTACGACACCTTCGTGGACCTGCAGAAGGAGGAGGCCGCTCTGGCCCCGCGGAGCGTCAGCCTCAAAGACAAGGGCCGATTCCTGGATGGGAGCCCCTACACCCACATGTTTGAGATGGCAGCCGGCGAGAGCACCTTTGCCAACAACAAGTCCTCAGTGCCCACCGCCGGACACCATCATCACAACAACCCCGGCAGCGGCTCCATGCTCAGCAAGTCGCTCTACCCTGACCGGGTCACGCAAAACCCTTTCATCCCCACTTTTGGGGACGACCAGTGCTTGCTCCACGGCAGCAAATCCTACTTCTTCAGGCAGCCCACGGTGGCAGGGGCATCGAAAGCCAGGCAGGACTTCCGGGCCCTTGTCACCAACAAGCCAGTGGTATCAGCCCTTCATGGGGCCGTGCCAGGCCGTTTCCAGAAGGACATCTGTATAGGGAACCAGTCCAACCCCTGTGTGCCTAACAACAAAAATCCCAGGGCTTTCAACGGCTCCAGCAACGGGCATGTTTATGAGAAACTTTCTAGCATTGAGTCTGATGTCTGAGTGAGGGAACAGAGAGGCTAAAGTCGGGAGGGGTAGCGCTGGTGTGGTGCGCATGTCATGGAGGGGGTCAGGGGTGGACGTGGTTCCCATTTGCTTCTTTCTTGTTCTTTTCATTTCTTTATGGGATCCTGGAGGTCTGATTCCTACCGAAGGCAAGCCTGTGGCCAGCACTATGTCTCCTCCCCACATCTGTCCACCATCCCTGTGCCCATGAGAGGATACAGCGGGCCTCTCAGCATGGGAAGCTGGAGAGAGGACAGAAAGTGCTTCACGTATGCCCCTTCCTAGCACTGAAGGGCTCTTTGCTGCCCACTTTGAGTGAGGCTAAGAAAATCTAAGGAAGGCCGCTGTGAGCCTGGGAGTAGCTTTCCTGAAACTGCTCTCTCTCAGTTGAAGTGAGGACACCGAGACGTCTAAGTCAGACCCTTTAACATAGTGCTCATGAAAGAGGCTTTTGCTCAATTCTTGCTGCATGGTTGACATCTACCTAAGGATCATGGGCCCAACTGAAGGTAGAAAGCCATTGTGTGCTTATATATAAGCCAAAAAAAAAAAAAAGTTTGCCTCAGCTGCATAAGAGGAAAGGATCATTGGTGGATGAGGGATTCCTGAACAAATTGGGACCTTCACTCAAACTTCCATGGTGCGTTGGAGGCAATAGTGAGGGGGACCCTGTGTGCACATGTGTGTACATATGTGCACGTACGGTTGCACCCGCATGTAGTTGGGTGTCTCTGAATATAGAGATGGCAACTTTCACTCCTTGTTTCTTCCACATATTTAAGAAATGTGCTGTTTGGCTTATATATAAACAGAGATGGTCACAAATTACCTGGGTTTTGACTCTCTTGCCCTTTTACCTTCCCGAGTGAGAAGGACGGAAGGTTCTTGACCAAAGAGTCAATGTTGTAGAAAAAAAGGAGACAAAGAAAAGGGAATGAGGTAATCCTGCAGAGCAAGGTATGGAAGTAACTTTTCAATGACTATATTTCAACTAGGTTGGGCCACGGAACTTTCCAGGAAGGCTGGAAGGAAACAGAAGGAGCCATGATTCTTTTATCCTTACTTGAGAGCAGAAGATTCTAGAAAGCTCTTTTGAGCTTTTAGCCCCTTGACTGGCCAAGGTTTAGAGGGGGAGGTCGGTAAAGCTTTGAAGAAGAGGGGACTTGTGTGTGGTAGGGTAAGTGAGAGAGGGGGATGTTTTCAATGCTTTGATCCCTTCTCACTTAACCTGGAGCTGGAAGATGAGGAAAATTTCCCCAGAACTGATAACAAGCAAAAGACAGGGAAGAGAACTGAGCTTATCCTAAGGAAAGAGCTCTGGAGGTCTAGAGAAAGTGGAAGAGATTTGGAAGGGGGACCCGGGCTTCCTGGGAATATGCTTGAACCAGTGTGAATACTCCTGGTAGCTGCCCTTTCACCTGCCTGCAATACTCCTGTTCCCTCTCGGATTGTACCACTCACAAGTAAATGTATGTACGTCCGTGTATGTGTGTGTAAAACTCCAGGGATAGGGTGCTGGCAGGTGTGATGCCCCCTCACTTAAAGTTGGAAAATTAAGAAGGGAAATGAATTTTTGTCACTGCCCGTCCTAAAACTTGGGGTAGGGGTGTTCCAAGGGTCAGTTCCACTGTCCTGCTCTCCCCTCATGCAGGGTGGTCTCCAAAGAGCCCCGGTCTGTTTGGAAGCTTGACCACAGGATCGCCTTGTTGCACACAGGACACATAAACCAGAAAGGTGCTTATCCTCCTCTGGAACGAAGCTGCCATGTCTCGTCACGTCACACCCTCCTGGTCGTCCTGCCTCACGGCCTTCCCTCACCCCCCCCGCCCCCCCGCCCCCCGACCCGTCCTCGACTGCTGTCCCCCCCTCCTCCTTGATTTTTACCTCAGTATCTTTCATTTTAAAGCCAACTGAAGGCCTTGTTTTCTTTCTAAGTTGAACGTGGGGGCAAGGGGCTGAACCTCTCACGGATTGGGAGAGAGGAGCGCGGAGTGCTTTACGTTAGATTCCAGGAAGGACTTGGAGAGGGGACAGAGGGCGTGAGGCATCTCCCGGAGGAAGAAGGAGAAGGGCCCATAGAAACGTTGCTTCACCCTGGCTCTGCCCAAGAGTCAGGGGCTCGTCCCTCACTCTTCCTCTTACCTCACCCCTTTAAAATAAAATTAAAAAAAAAAAAAAAACCAAACCAACTAACCTAGCGAACAGCAATCTAGAACACAGGGGGCTCTGCTGGTCTTCAGGGGCCACAGAAATCAAGATGGTGTTTATTTCATATGTAAATATTTTGTTTTCTAATTAATTTTGTATAAAGTGTTCTCTTGTGAGTATTCAGGGTGTTGAGCTGGAGGGAGTTGGGTGGGGATGGGAACGAGGGTGGGGGAGTGCTTCGTTACGGGTTTTCATTTTCTGCTGGGAGGAATTGTTTAGTATGGCCCTTGCCATAGAGTGTCTGGGCAAAAGGGGATGGGAACAGAAGCCACTATGGTCAACGAGCTAGGGGAAAGTCATTTGTGCCCATGCCCTACCCTCAAACCAGTCTTCCTGCTGGTCTGTGAGAAGCTCTTTATGCACTTGGGCCTGGGTTGTACGGGGGCGTATCAGCCCTAGGCGAACCTTGGTCCTACTCTGGTCTTCTAGGGAGACTATTGGGTGCCAGCACTGTTGAAGACAGGCTGGTGGCACCAGTTGTTCCCCCCGTGGCTTGCACATGTTCCCCAAAGGGCTTGAAACAGAACTGAGGTCCAATTACCTCCCATTCCTGGCATGGCTGGGAGGCTTCAGGAGACTAGATCCTGAGGAATCTCCCAGCAGCCTTTTCTGCTGTTTAACAATCATCTCACCCACTCCCACCCTTTTCCTTTCTAGCGCCTGGGCCTGGCCATGGGCCTCCAGCCCACCTGTAGAAATGACCACTGTAGGCACACCCAAGAAATGTACACTAACTCAACTTTTTGAAGCATTTGGTATCAGGCCCCAGAGGGTAGGTAACACTGGATAACAAGGGATTAACAAATAACAAAAGATCGCCAGATCCTCTAAAAATGCATTGGCTATCAAGGTAGCCATAAGTTCCAGAGGTGGGAAGATATATAAGGGACCATACCAATGGTGGTTTTATATTGCCTTGGTCTTGGTTACATCATCAGGAAGGTGCTATTTTGTTCAAGTTAGATATCCCTAACCTTATCGTGGGTTAACCAGACAGAATCTCTTTCACTGGACTGTTGGCTTTTTGGAAGATGGCAGCTCTCTCTCTCTCTCTCTCTCTCTCTCTCTCTCTCTCATTTCCAAACTGACATACCCGACATGTTGTGTTTCCTCTCCTACCCTCCTGTCATTAGAAGCTGTCATCTGGATAATTTCATTTTCCTTAAACCCCTTATTTAGGACCAAGTAAGGAGAAGGTCTATAGAAACAGCCTTTCCTATGGCTCTGTCCAAGGGCCTGCTCAAGAAAGACTAAGAAAAGGAAGGCTTCCGGGGTCTAGATATGACTTCATTCCAGAAAAAACAAGGCAGTCCAATGTGGGTATGGCCCTGCACCTCAATAATCTGACCCTTGAGTTTGCCTGAGTAAAGATGTGCACACCCTTCTGGAGTGCTGCATGTACAGTGGACCTTGTTCTTTCGAAGTCGTCAGTGTGCGTCCTCAGCCAGAACTTGGGGAACATCCTTCAATGTATTCCCCTGTACTGGCCACAGCCATTTTGTGATTGGGGGAAAATATATCCCAAATGATCCCATTCAATGTTGGTGGTGTCGGTAGTGCCCAAACAAACGCATGTGTACCTTGATAAAATAGGAGTTGTCTATACAGTGAAGTGAATATCACCTGCCCAGTCTTCCTTGGCCATCAGGAATTGCCCCAGGGAGAATTCTCTGCAGAGTGCTGGTCACCTGCACATTTCATTTAAGAACTAGGGTTTCTTTATGTTTTTCTTTGTTTTTTTAGTTATTCAAGATTTAGGGACAGACTAACTGGAATGTTTGGGCAATAGCCTTATAGAAAAGCTATTCCTGAACTCTATTTTTTTTTAAATAACTGTCTCTTTCAAAAGGCCCCATCATTCTTTGACACCCTCTGTGTGTCTATTTTGGTGGGCTAGGAAGGATTCAGATGTGCACATAAATGATGAAGCGGCAGTGTTGCTCATGAATGTGTTTATGTTTCTGGGCATAGTAGCCATACTGTATGTGTTCTCTAAGCCCAAAGCCATATAGGAACTGTGTGCTCCAGGGACTGCTAAAACACAATGGACTTGCCTTGACTTTCTTCATCTTGGTGTCAGACTCTTTATGGGCAAGAAACACCCAGAAGAGGTCAGTCACACTGGAGTGGGTCTAGCCTTACCAATGGTAGATGTTCCATGGAGCACTTTCAAGATCCTGAAAGATTTGCCTTCCAACTGCTGGTTCTCAGGCAGATTTACTGCATAAGCACCAAGCTGTTCATCTGCTGTTCAAATGAGAGCCTCCCCAGGAAAAGTGACATACAAGCCATATTAGGGATTTGTACATTTAAACAGCTAATCTACATTAGGATTCTCATTCCTTTTCCTGGGAGGAAGCTATGATACAGGAGAGAGAAAGCAAAGAATGTTAAGGGCACAGATCAGGGATCGAGAAAAAGGCTCCAGAAAAGTCATTTAAACCATGTTTCATCTCCACCTGTTTTTAGTTAAGGCTCTTAAGATCCTGGAGTAGGAGTCTGCGTTGGGAATTATTTTCAATACACAGTCACCTATGTCGTTTCTAGATTGATTGCTGAATTTAGAATCACATAGGGCAGATAAGAGTTGGGACTCTAGAAAATGGAAGACTGATGTCTCCCCCTCTAATGCAAGATACTGAGGAGTCAGCCAAAAAGATCAAATTGAATTTCTATTTAGTGTAATAATCTAATGCTAATGTTACGGCATCTGTCCTCTTAGCTCAGTTAATCTTCCAGTTAACCAACTTTTCCTACACTGTGTATACTTTAGTGGTTTTCCCACCCCATACTCTCTGTTAAGGAGCCAGTTGGCCATCAGGTGCTATGTTAACCTGTCAGGCAATTCTTCTCTACACCTGTGAGCTGACTGGATCCATGTTAAAATGGAGATTTGTCCTTCTGAAAACTTCTAATGTTGATCTAGGTCTAGGATTCCATCTTGTTTGGGGGAGTGGTGATATATAAGGTCACAGAATGAATTAATACATCATACCCTCATCTCGTTCTAATTGTAAGGTTACACAGAGTCCGTGTGAGTTCTGAAAGTTGGGCAATATAACCCATCTACTCCCGTGACACTACTTCAGTGTTCTTAAGTGAAAGTCATTGCTGTGTCCAGGCCTAGGAAAGAATCAAGTTCAGGTTTTCTATGTACTAAGTGAGGGGAAGGAATTTTTCTCAGAGAGTGTTGGGTTAGCATAGCAGCTGTACTGGAAATGGGTAGAAGACGTTAAGGGATCTTCTGCATTTCTCTGTCACTGTGTCCCCTGCACATTAATGTCACTGTGAGCTGCTGGTGCTGTTCCATGTTTTACATTTGTTGGTGTGACTGGGGGGCTGGTGGCGCTGATGAGAACTAAAGTACAGTGGATGTTGGGATTCTTCACAGCCTTGGCACGCTGCAGTGTAGTTTCAGTTTGGGCAAAAGTGAGAGGAAATGGGACTCAGTGCAGGGATCAAAGTTATAAATGAAGAAGCACAACTCTAAGCCCATTGCAAAACCGTTATTTTAAAGATTTAGATTCAGCTCAAACTCTATTTATTTGACATTATTTTAAGGTTGGGGTTTACGGGGTGGTACAGAAAAAAAATAATAATATAAAGCTCTACATAAATATGTGAGTTCAATTAAACCAAGGTCTGTCAAGCACTTACTATGTTCCTGGGTTAGTGCTGGGAAGATTTTAAATGGAGTATTGTTATATTCACATAGAATATATGAATGCATAAGTATAAAATATTTAAATGTAGGTATTATGTATATATAAATAGGTGTGCATAAATTTCTGTGATTGCACATGCAGGTTTAATATTTTCTAGTTTCATGCTATGACTCAAAGATACTCATTATGTTATTTTACAAAACACTACAGAGTTCCAACTCTCCACCCAGAGCCAGGCCTGGACCATTTCTTTGGGAATTAATACATTCTAGAGCTAAAACTCAGATGTTCCCTCTCTGGTTACAACCTTGCATTATCTACATCTCATCTGCCTTCCTTTAAGCCTCCCCTATTGCTCTGGTCTTTGAACCCATCTGGCTGGGTCCAACTTTGTCCTAGGAACCCATGAGCCATCACCTTTGTCATCAAGGCTCTAGCCAGAAATCTCACCTGTCTCTCTTTTCCCACACATATTTTGCTTATTTAACGTCATAGTGTAACCTCTCACCATCCACTGCATCCAAGAAAAGGTCTTAAACCTATACTGAAGAAGACAGTAATCCCACCTGAATCACCGCTTAGACTTCCTATGTTGATTCTTCCTCACAGCCTTTAGTGGTTGCTTTATTTTGCTTTACCTTTCATTTTTTACGTCTCTTTTCAAACCAGCAGTTTCCTCAGCTCCGATAACAAGAAGACACCCCAAATTAGTGACATTTTGGATAACCTTCCCCCTTGAGTGTCTCTGTTCTTCACTCAAATTTTGCTACCCTCTCAAACCAATGTTCCCTTCCCTGTGCTTCCGGTCCCTCCTCAAGGTCTTCTAAGGCACACACCAGCTCACATCAGGCTCTCTGCTGCATCTTACATAGCCTGCCACACACACACACACACACACACACACACACACACACGATTGTACTTATCTCAAAAACAAAATTTGGCAACAGCTGTAAAAAACAGATCTTCCCTCTATTCAATTAGACTCTGAAATTGCTATCTATCCCTGTTTATCTTTTCTCTTTCAAACTTCTCAAAAGGATAGTCTTTCTTCACTTCCTCACCTGTGGCTCTGGGCTTCTATATAAGCCTTCAAATACAGTAACAAATGACTACAATGTCCATTTCCCTTCATGATCCATGCCCAAAAATGTTAGGCATTTTGTAAATGTCCTTAACAGTTTATTGCTCTGATGATAACCATTACAGACCATCTTTGTTATTATTTGGGTATATACTCCATCTTTCATACTAGATTCTAAACAGGGCATATACTTACTCATCTTTTATTCCCTATAGCATCTGAGCACCTGTCATCCACATGTTTTTTTCTTTTCCTGAAAACACAGTCTCAGTAATACACTAACATTGCAAGTGTAAATTTCCCCATTAATTATTATTTCCAAAAGGAATTGAGATTTTTCTACATCATGTTTCTTTCTCTGATGTTATTCTATGCCACTTTTATGATTACTAAGGGGTCTTTTTAATGCTTCATACGCACAGTAAGTATCAGAAGGAGTGACCAGGAGGGATATTGATTAAATATTAGATTATCAGGAGCTTACAGATATTGTGACCAGAGCTGGTGATGAAATACATCACTGTCCTGACTGGGTTTAAAACTGACCTGTGCTGGGATTGATCTTTGTTCCAATAGTTAAACTGGTTTAGTTTTAAACACTTTCAGTACAAGAAGGGCCTCATTATAAGTCAGACTCACTGATCACACAGCTTGTGGACCTCAAGTGGTGGTCCAGTAAGACCAGTGGATTTTGCTGCATGCTAGTACTATTGGTACAGGGGTGGGAGGGGGGTCTTTGTTCTGCTTATGACCTTGTCTTAATGACATTTCTTTCATGAACTCTGGATTCTCTCACCCTTTCTGAAGCCCTATGGAATTAAGATTATTAAAGTTATGCCTCTGAAAATAAGAATCTTAAGAGTTGGTTCAATGTCTCAACACCTCCTTTCTCTGTAGATATAAAGGGCTCAGGTGCAGTGGTCATCACTTCCGGCCCTCGGGTCTTCCGGTTCCCTTATTCTTTGAGCCTCTTCATCTTTTGTCTTCCTCCTTGGTTCTGTTTAGCGATCTGACCTATTCTTTCTAGTTAATGTCTGTAACTCTAAAAAAACTCTTGGAGCCGGTCCTGTTCTGTCACTTAAGCTGCTCTGGTAACAGATAACGTTCTCTTTCCTTCTCTCGGCCAGCCTCCTCTATAAATCTCATGATGTCATTGGTCATGAATTATTCTCCTTTGAGAGGCATCTTCTGCCACTGTGTGCTAATTTAAAGTATGCTACAGTGAACCAAACTCAAATAAGTTACAGGCAGAGACAAGTCTCTTTTTCAAAAAAGCAAGTGAAGTGTATTCGTCATTGAGACAGGAGGAGGTAGAGAGATTATTATTGGCAAGCTGAGGCAAAACTTGTGACAACTTAGATATCTCGTGAAAACTAAAATGTTAAGTCTAGAGGGATAATTATTTTAGAGTTTTGATCCTAGAAATGTGAACATTAACATTTGAGAGCAAGGTTTATCTTGCCACAGAGTACTGTGCTACAGAATGTTGACCATTATGATTCCAACCCACCTTCTTAGAAGGAGGAGGAGGCTCACAGTGGCTGGAGTCTGACAGGAGTGATACTGCAGGGGATATGGTCACAGGGATGTGAATATGTTGCTATGCCTGCTTCTTTCAGATAACATATTATTTGTTTCAAGGGGATTCTTTTTTTTTTTCTAAAAAAGAAATGAAACATTCTGCCTAAAACCTCAGTCCTCAGTCCTATTCAGAACAGTCTCTGTGGCTGTCCTTAACACAGATTAATTGTAATTGATCATTTTCTTTGGAAAGTCACGGGCTAATTATAATGTTGCCTTTGGATATGACATAAGAAATACCTGCAAAGCAAGAAACTAGGCCACTGTGTTACCTCGGCCTAGGTCATGCTTTTATGTATTCTTCCAGGCTACACAGTTACATGCCATTAGTTTCTTTGTTATGAGCATCTTCATACTTATGTATCTTCCCAAAACCCCCCCCCCAAAAAAAACACAGAGTCTCAATGATAGTCTAAACCACCAGTAACAATCACATTATAGCCACTATAGTCTGCATTGAGAACTGGATGGACAAACATTGTAGTTTATCTAATCTCTTCTCTACTTTGTTGTAGATTGATGGCAACTCAAAGTCTGATAAAAATTATTCAGGCTTTATGTGAAGGGAATATCTTTAATATGTTAGAACAATCCAATTATCTAGCCGACTTCTATTTTACCTGGTAGAATCTATGGAGACTTCTCCTATTCCATTAATGGATAGGTGCTAAAAGGCTGGAGAACCAGAATCCAGTCTCCCTGAGAACAGACAGTCTTGTTGCTTAGATACATGTATAACACATGTGCTCACATCTCCTGGAAGCATCCTGAGTAGAAATGGAGAGATCTGTTCTCAATAGAGACAGAAATAGGAATGTGTACCTTGGGAGAAGCAATAATATTTTTGCTTTCTACCTCTTCAAGGGTTAGAAACAGGGAACTAACAAGACTTCAAGTAGGAAAGAGAGGAGAATGGAAGGACATCCAGGTAGAAATCCAATTAAGAAGATAAAAACAGAAAATAGAAAAACAACTTTCTTTGATACAGCTGTGATTAGAAGTCCACCAAAGCACTTAGAGCCATGCTTGCTCACTACCCTCTTGGACTCTCCCTCCTTTTCTTCACTTAGGGATCATGGGCCACTCTATCCTATTAGCTCTACTAGCTCCCCCTGAAAACACACACACACACACACACACACACACTCACCTGCCTTTTCAGATGAGAAATTGAGAAAGCACAGATCTTGAATTAGTATACGTGATATTTAATGTTTCAAAGCCAGAATCTGGCAGGTCTTGCACCTTGACTCTCCTCCCTCTATTTTGATGAATAAAGATACATGAGGCACTTTAGACCAGAGAAATGAGAATCATTTGGGGAAGAGGTTACTCCTAAGACTCTTGGGTACTTTGAATGATCAGGACATTTGCTTTAGTTGTGTCTTACTTACATGCCCAGGCAGCGGATCACTAAGCATCCCTCAGCATTCTTACCTAAGTATGAAAAGCACAAGAGAAGGTGCTGAGAGCTATCAGTGCTTGATCTGAGTCTGCCTGGCCCATGAAGGAGGACCAGACATGTGGGATCACCAGAAGCTATTTGGACCTTCACCATGTTTGATCTAGAAAACCAAAGTAGTCAGTGGGTAGACATGAGACATTTATCATCACCATTTTTCCAAATGGCCTTTGATATGGAAATATGATGATTTTTAATTGTCCAGATGAAAATATTGAAACACAACAAAATCAGATATGTCAAAAAGGTTATTTTGTAAGCTTGTACCCAAATCAACCCTTACCTGA
This sequence comes from Rhizomys pruinosus, assembly GCA_009823505.1. Taxonomy (NCBI): domain Eukaryota; kingdom Metazoa; phylum Chordata; class Mammalia; order Rodentia; family Spalacidae; genus Rhizomys; species Rhizomys pruinosus. The sequence goes on along the minus strand of VZQC01002229.1, from coordinate 103,867 downwards.
ATTTTTAACTCAGTCCAGCCCAGTGAATAATACTGTTCAAACAGCCTACCATATCCTAGGTTTTCAACATCTAACAGTGGAGAAAAATCACCAAAGCTAAGCAGTTGATTTGACCTATCCTTTTCCATAAAATTTGTCTTCTCATATACTTCCACTCCCCCACACACAATCCATTATCAAATGGTAGAACTCAAATCTGCAAAACGGAAAGAGAAAAGTTTATGTAATGAAGAAAAACAGACCGCATAAAAACATCGGAATATTGTAGAATAAAAAATTGACATTATTAAACTTTTATGTAATGTTCAACCATCACAAATAAAAAGCTCAAAAAAAAAAAAAACACTGAAAGTACTTTATGCACAATGTTCCCTCAGGAATCAGGAATGTGTGTGAAACAGCCATGACATTCTAGAAGTGTTAGCAGATTGAACGCCAGCCCACAGGGAGGATGGCAGCTTCAAGACAGAGATTTTTGCATTATTTTCCTGGATGATTCTGATTTAGTCAAGTTCAAACACAGCCTGGTTCCAATATTAAGTTATGAGTTAGTTGCAGAAACATTATGTGAAAGTTTTATGCAGCTCACATATCCAAGGAACTTCTGAAGAATGAACCAATGCCCCCCACAGAACCATAATTATTGTCTCCCTGAATCCTGAAGGAAAGGATGTAATAACGTACCCCAGAGAATACTAACAAGACCTTGATACTGCCACAAGATTATAATAATAGTGACTCTTTCAGCAACCACAGCTCAGGGGGACTCCTGCAAGCTGCCTTCTTTTGCAAACTACCTATTGATTAAGAACATGGAACAAGGTCAGGAAGCAATCCACCTTTCCAGAGGAGAGTGACTTTAGTATGTATCACAAGAGAACGGAACATTCTGTTGATAATCAAGAATAGTGAAGGCCGTTTTAACCGAATATAGCCTTGAAGCAAATTTCAGCTGTCCGTCCTGTCTCTAGAGGGAAGACAAGGGAGAAATCAGAAATATGGAAAATGGGGAGTAATGAAAATTGTGTACCATAACCTTAACAGTGCAGCATCCCAAGAGCCTGGCTGAAGAGTCTGGATTGCGGGTAGGGCGAACAAAGGGACGCTTATTCCCACACATGGAGGAAGGAGTTGAGACATAAACCCTGCTCAAGTTCAAAATTTAGAGTCAACCTGGTGATAAATATCCTTTTCTCCTACCCTTTTGCCTCATGGTAGCTGGTATGAGATTGCGATAGCATGCGTAGCAAACTGAGAATGAGGGAAGACTCTTGTATCTTGACTGCATGGTGACTTCATCGTCCTGATGCATGTCATTACCTAGATCAGGATGCTCCTTACTAGCAAGTAGCAGGACCAAGAGCTGATGAGGGTTGGGAGCATCGTATTCCCCCGGAGATGACCATTCCTTGTCTTGTGCTATGGTTATATTCATTATGGGGTAGGAAGGAAGTAAGATTCATAGAACCCTATGGGCATGGATGGAGAATTACTTAATTGAAACCACAAAGCTCTTGTGTTTAATATTAAATATTAAAGCGGAAATGAAAAAGGCAACCCTCAAGCATAGCTCCCAACAGTACAGATCAGGGAAACATTACGGAGGAGGTTTTAGAAAGCAAATCGGTATCTACCTAAGATCAGAGCAGCCAAAGTGCAAGTGTGTGCAGAATCAGAGAAGCTTCCTATTGTGAGGAGGAGGCTCTGGTGGGCCTGTATGCTTCCTGTGCGGAGGTAGATGCTTCCTATTGTGAGGAGACTCTGGTAGGCCTGTATGCTTCCTGTGCAAAGTTACAAGCTTCCTATTGTGAGGAAGAGGCTCTGGTAGGCCTGTATGCTTCCTGTGCAAAGGTAGAAGCTGTCTATTGTGAGGAGGAGGCTCTAGTGGGCCTGTATGCTTCCTGTGCCAAGATAGAAGGTAAAGGTAAAGGTAAAGGTAAAGAGCCTAGGATACTCAGGCTCTTTCCTGAGCAGCAGAGCCCATATGAGCTTAAATTCCTTGCCATTGACCTTGAGGGCAGAATCTAACTCCTCTGATACTATGGACTGATTACTCCCCAAGCCTGGCTTGGTCATCGGTCATTATGCTCCAGGTAGTTCATACCTTCTCTTGGCTTCTTTTCTTCTGAAAGAAGAATCTGTGACACCCTGTTTGGGTAGGACCTGTTGGATGAGACCAGTTACCTGGGTGGAAGTTAGAAAATGGGCAATGAGTTTTGAACATTGTTCCATCAAAGAGAGCAGTCCTCTGAGAAAATGTACATGCCCCAAACTTGTGAGTGTTTGGTTTTCTGTTTGAACATGCTGGTGGCATGGCAATGTCCACAGCTTTGCTTTGCCCTAGGTTAACAGGAACAATGTTCCTAAGTATCTCGGCCAATGAGTGGTTGGATGTCATTTTTGAATTGTTAGTGATAGACACTACTGAAAGGAGAAAGAAGAAGTAGAAGGGAAAAAATAAATTCAGTGAGAAGCAAACCAAAGCCTGGTTCCGAAATATGTTTTTCACCAAGCTGAGAAAAATCTAGAAACAAAAGAAAGGGAAACAAAAGAAAGGGAGGAAAAGAATGGATCCCTTTAGAGGCAAGGAGAGGGTCGTGGTCATAAGAAGATGCTCTGGTTACTTCCAGTCACCCCCCACGAGCCTTGGCAGGAGAAGCTTGTTGTCACTGGTTGCTCGGAAATAGTGATGGATTAGCTTTAGAAAGAGTCACAGGCTTTCTTCCAGGAAAGCATTGATAAGCTATGCACCTTCACTCTTCCAAAACCTTTTCTACAAATGTTAAGGCAACTCCTCTCCAAGGATTTCCTTTTTCCAGTCAAGAATATTCTGATTAGAAGAACCTCGTGCTCACTGTGATTACATTGACTTAATTTAAGAAGCCAAAGAGCACAGAAGAGAACAGAATACATCAGGGGAATAGAGTGAGCCGAACCTTTTTTATTTCCTTCAAAAACGTTTAGCATGATTTTGGATCACAACGTTAGGTCACCTTTAAGAGAGAAAATCTTTCAAATAAAATTAATATCTTTTCCATTCCCAGTGAAAACACCAGGTTCTCTAATCTGATTACTGTTTTTTCTCTAGGAAAGGAAATTGGTAGATTGGATTAGAAATAGGCATTTTACAGAAGGATTTAATCCTGATTCTTACACATATTAACATGGAATTTACTGACTCAGACCTGATCTTTTAAGCTCTGATGCCTCGTCGAAGGGTAATAGATCATATGTTCTGAGCCAACCTGGAAGGCTAAAACATTAAGTAATCGTCCCCAAAATTCACTCTGTTAATTCTGTGATAGCCATAAGGCATTTAGAACATAGGCAACAGAGGAAAAGGACAGAGACCAATGACTAATGAGACTTGCTGTCATTTTTTAATTATCAAAAATAATAAACCCAAAGACCAGAAAAGAATCTTGGAATATGAGTTCTGCATCTGTCATTCAAAGGCTTTAGTGGCCAGTTCTGTTTTTGTTTTATTTACATGGGAAAGATTTGCCTACAATTCTAAGGCATGCTTGGGGCAGATAATTTACCCTTGCAAGGCTGTTTGTTAAGTAGAAATCATCCTCATGCAGTCTAGTCTAGGTGGTGGGGTAAGAACAGATTCCATACCTCTTTAAGTTTGTGTGTCACTGAGAGGAAATGCAAACTATAAACACATTCTTAGAGTAAGTTTAAGATGCCTATCAGGAGCCTCTGGTGGGGGGGGGGGTTGGAAATAACTGCTACCACAAAGAGAATGAGATCCTATGGAGCTCACACACTGGTACCCTTCATGGGGAGAAAAGCCTGGTGAAGATGAGCTTAAAGGAGGGAGTAAGAGGAGAACAGGCGACAATGGGAGTAGGCAGCTCTTTTAGGCATTCTAGTATAAGAAAGACAGAGAAATACCCAGGCGTAAAAAAGGAGGAGGGGCCCAGGGCAGAATTTTTTTTTTTTAAATAGCCAACTTTGAGAAGATCAAAATGATTCAGTAAAGAAGGAAAATCGATGGTGCTTAGGGAGAGAAGACAGTGACTAGAGTAGTATCTTTGATAGGAGCGGTTAGAATCCAAGGCACAAATGGAGGGTTGGATGAGGGAGCATACCAGATGCTGTACAGTAATAGAGAGATCGTGGTGCAGATGGGCACAGATGCAAGTGGGTTGATACATGTGGGAAGATGTCTTTTCTAATTGATGATTCTTCAGCAAAGTACAAAGGGAGTTCATCAGCTAAGAGTGCTACCAGAGAGCAACTGCTGGAGGCTCTGAGAGAATCAGCGTAAGTTAGTCATGGACTCATTCAGCAGCAGCGGGAGGGAAGACGAGATGCACGAAGCACGTGTGGTCGATGCGAAGCTAACTTGAAGCTCTGAGATCGTGAACATAAAGAAATGTAAGGAATTTTCTATAGTCCTCTTCCTCTGCCTGGCGTGGAGTGTTGAGTTAAGCAGGACTGAGTTTAACCAAGTGAATGCAATTCAGAGAGCAACCAAAGTAGTGTTGGAGACAACTGGGTTTAACAACTGTTGTAACTGGTCATGAAGTCTCAGTTGGGTGGAAAAGTGAAGATTTTTTTAGAGAACTGTCTCAAAATGAAAGGGAGTCAGGCAGATCAAGATGAGGCAGGCGGCTACATTGTACAGTTCCAGACCAGCCTAGGCTACACAGTAAGACTTGGTTCAAGGAATACTCCAGAAATTAGGAGCTAGGTCAGAGATCTGTGTGCTGGTGACCAAGATTCTGGAGTGGTTGCAGTTGATAATTAGATACTTTGGGGTCTGCACTAGGGCTGGGGAGTTGATGGAGAGAGGGCATTAATAGAAGTCAAGGAACTGAGAGGCCAGGAAGTTGGAAATGATTGTTTATATGAATACTGACTAATACAACAGGAATCCACAGTTGTAACAGGAATTACAGGGAGTAATTCAAGACTGTTTCAAGCATTGTATCAGGTATGGGGGACACCTAGTGTTTCCTGATATGTAGGATTTGATACTCTGTGTATGTGTGTGTGTTTGTGTGTGTGTGTGTGTGTGTGTGTGTGTGTGTGTGTGTTTCTTTCTGAGGAAGAAAACATGGTCTGGGAATGACACAATGAGCAAGAAAGGCCAAGGCTTGATAGCTGTGTCAGAAGAAAGCATTCTACTCAACAGGGCTTCAGGGACATCAAGGAAGAGCCGGGCAGAAGTCATCAGAGTGTGTCGCATGGAAGACCGTAGATTGACAGGAAGGAATGGGTGTTAGGAATGGGAGATCGGCTTCACTGGGAGATGGACTTGGGCATCTGCAGATGAAAGCCAGGGGGAGAAGAAGTATTTAAGCGTCTTTGTCTCCATCTCCTTGTGGCAACTCTGCTAAGCCAGGTTTCTGGGTATTGACTTACAGTTGGTGCTGCTAGCCTTTGTCAAGTAGAGGCGGCTAGTCTGTAAGTGCTGGGGCTAGAGGCCTGCCAGCCACACACAGACCTCTCGTCTTATTGCTTCAACCATCCCCCATGTTTTGTTTTTAACTTTCGCTCAAATTTCTGCTGCTATAGTGTATATTTCATTCTTGCTTGTTTGTTTGGTGATGGCATCCAACCTTCCTGCCTCGGCTACTGCATTTTTTTCAAAGCCATTGTTAGATATAACCCTGGATAGAAAGCGCATTTTGATGGTTTACCCTGAAAGACACAGAAAGACACATTTCCACCATAAATTTCGTGCTTTCTGTTTAAAAAAAAAAAAACAAAAAACTTCCAACTCTCCTTAGGGAAACCACAATTCTTAAACTTTTAAAAGAAATCTAGGAGAATAGAAACCAGCTTTGACTCTGCCCAGTTCTAACAAAGGAACGTTTCCTCTGATGGATCATTTCTATGGAGGATCTTCTTTTGGGACAGGGAACAAAAGGTTAGGAGCACAAGGAGGTCTTTAAAAGCATTGGAGGGGAGTTCGGGGCAATTAGGACAGGTTAGGGAAGGCGTATGGGGGGGTTGCTGAAAAAAATTTGAAGTTAACATGGGAAAAAAATAACACTGTGTAGAATTTGGAGATTTAGCCAGAGTAAACTAGATCCTGTCTCCTCTGAAACAGTCCACATACTCTGACACCCATGATAGGCTGATTCTGTTTTATTTCCTGGGACCTTAAGAAATCATAATTTAAAAAGAAACCGAAGCTCTTGAGCCACTTTTCGTGAGCCAATTTTCCAAACCTAGAAGAACCTTGAACAGGGCATGAGATTGAAGTACACTGACTGATTCAGGTTCACTGTCCACCAGTGAACACACATCTGTCAGCTCCAGCATGCCCTGCCTGGTAATCCTCGAGGAGGGGATTGGTGTCCACCCAGGCTCATCTAATGCCTGTCTTCAGTTCTTGTGTTGGAAGGGAATTAAAGCCAAGCAGAGGGCTTATTGCATGGTTTATGTACCAACGATGGATGCAACTTCTTTAGGAAAGAAGCAGAAAACAGAAGCTAGAGGTAGGTGGTTTTGTCCTGACCGCTTTGCTTCCCAACAGGCAAAGGTGAAAACAAAACAGCATGGCTTCCATCTGCCTCAGATTCCCCCCACTTCAGGCTGTCTCCCAGGCCAACTTAACTGGGGATAACTAGGTATGTAAGCAAGTTTGTGGGAAATGGCAAAGGGGAGGTGAACCGAGGAGAGGGACTCGATTGACCCCCCCCACCCCCCCAACAGTCATACTTTCCAGTAGCCATGACTCTTGTGGACACGTGTCCAGGTAGCTAGCTGGCATGTTCGAGAGGGGACCAGAGAAGAGACAGGAAAGGACAGAGAACTCTCATCTGTAGGGCAAATCTCTGTGCTCCCACCTGACAGAAGCCAGTGCTCTAGCAGTGTGGCAGTCACACTTAGCCACAGTGACCAACGCATGTGGGTGTGAGTGTGAGCTTGAGCAAGAGCATGGAGGTGATGATGGAACTCCAAGATGCATCCACAGTGGATTGGGGCACAGTTGCAGATCCACGCCCCCCACCAAAGTCTCACAGTGGAGGGGAAATGGTTATAGCTCTCCTGGCGTGGTATCCCTGTGCCCAGAAAAAGCACTCAGGGCTTGCCTGGACTCTGTGAGGCCAGATCCCACCTCCCTCCCCCCAGGCTAGCTCTTCTTCCTCTTGACTCTCAGATCCCCAGCCCAGTTACCTCCAAGTTCTTTTATGTTTGTTTTTGGTTTGGTTTGGTTTTCTGTAAATACCTATTTCTTATTTTGGACATGCAGGGATCATTTGAGATTCTGGAGTGGGGGGGAGGGGCGGATGACTGGGTCTTTTAATTTTTTTTTTTCCTTCTCTCTTGGATTTTGGTGTTTGAACTTGAAAAAAAAATACAAGTATATATATATATATATATAAGCAAATGACTTACCTTAACAAATGAAATAAGTTGATTTCATTCTTTTAATTTATCTTGTTTCTCATTGGGGTTGGGTGGGGGTGGGGGGGTCTTTTGGGTGGAGGGCTTTTTTGTGAGCTGTATAGATTTCCAGTTTGGACTTGTTCAAATGATGCAGGAACAAAAATTAAAATGAATTAAAAAAAAAAAAGACAACATAAAAACAAGAAAAAACTTTGTGATGTATAAAAGCTGTAAATAGTCAAAGATTCTTTCTCTTTTCTAATGGCAAATTATTTCTGTCACTTTATATTCAAAAAATAAAGAAACCTACCACAAATTATCAGGGTAAAAAAAATCCAGAATCTGTGTTTTTTCTTGATCTTTGTGTTTTCTTTATTGTTGATCAGAAAACCTTATTAAAGGTGGGATTTGGGGGTCCATCTTCTCCACTGAGTTTCTGCCTGTCAGCATTTGTCTGAATGGTGAATTGAGCAACTTATGAGTCAGTTTCTGCTGCTACCTGATGTTGATGTCTCTTGGTCATGGGAATTTAAATAATTATGGATAAAAGCATTTTTTTAAGCTTCCTTAAGATTCTATTACTGTCAACCACATTTTGTTTTCTTTGTAATATGAAAAATTCAAATATGTTCAAACGTGGACAGAAATGACATAATAAGCATGCAGGGATCAACACACAGTTCCTGAGGCCAGAGATATGGATCAGTAGGTAAAGGTGCTTGGTACCGAGCCTGAGAACCAGAATTGGGTCACCTAGACCTATGTGACAGAAGGACAGAGCTGCCTCACATGACATAAAATATAATAGTCAATTAAAAACTCATACCTATAGTGACGGCCTCCTTTAACATCTTCTTGAAACAAATTCCCCAACTCTCTTATTTCATCTGCATTTCGGTGTTTATCACTAAAACCTATGAACTTAGAATCACAACGGCATTACACATTGTGACACAAAAATGCAGTGATAATCCCTCCACAGCACATATCTTCTGTTCAGACTTCTAATTGCATAAATATGTCATTTTCCGGGGCTTTTCAAATCAGAGTTAAATAGAGCCACATATTTGGCGCTCTTTCTCAGTTCATTTTGAATCTGTTTTGAGCAGATTCACCTCTCAACTCCTTTTTCTTCTTGGAATTTATGTGTAGAAGAACAGTAGCATTTTTTAGCTACCCCAACCCCTTCATTCCCATGGCAACTATCAGCATATGCCTCTGTTCTCTGAACTTCCTACAAATTGATAGTTGGTTTGCCCTCTTTGATGTATAATTTTATTACTTGGAGGTATCAGAAAAGCCAACTGGCCCACATTTTGGCCAGTGTGAACTGCATTTATAAAAATTAAATAGCCAGGCTGGAGAGATGACTTAGCGGTTAAGTGCGCCGACCGCTCTTGCAGAGGACCCAGATTCGATCCCCAGCACCCACATGGTAGCTGAAAACCATCTTTAACTCCAGTTCCAGGGGAATCCAACACCCTCTTCTGACCTCCACGGCAGTGCACAACACGGGTGCACAAACCTACAAGCAGACAGTACATTCATACACATACAAGAATAAATAAAACTTTAAAAAAGGAATTAGATAGCCAAAGACACCCGATGTCTTCCAGGTATCCTATAGTAATGCTTGCTGGTCTACTCGCAAGGCTTCTAACTACTACCCTTAGTCAAAACAAGAAGGGAGACATCATCTGGCTTTCTTTGAGTTTTGTGGTTCTCCTGAATGGTGTTTTCCCCTTTCTACTTCTGTCCCTTGCACTGGCTTTATATGTAGATGCTGCATGATTCCTTTTTCTGTATAGCAATTTCTAATTTATTCAAGTTAAATAATAGTAACCCCTCTTCATCTATTTCTGGTGATTAAATAAAATAGCATAGATACATTTAGTATTTCAAATGATAATATATAAGGCTCATCTCACCATCACTTTGGTAGAAGCCATATGCTTCACCTCTCATCCTGTTACGAGAAAGGACCATATGGTTGTCCTGTAAGGAGAAAACCATCTTATGACTTTCATGAACTCACATGTAAGCACTCCCAGCTAGCAGGCAAGCCTGTTAATCTTTGTTCCATCTTCCAGGGCATCTTCCAGCCAGGATAACTCTGTCTCTGTAGTAACTGTCTCAGAGAGATTCTCTCCAAATGTTCCTCCTGTGCAGAAGAGGAAGAGAGAAAGTCTGTTCATCTTGAGTATGCAGAAAGTAACATTAGAAAGCTCTAACTTAAAGCTAGAGTTGTTTCCAGATACAGTGATTCTCTTCAATTCTGAAAATAGATCTTTAAAGCCTAAATTGTCCTCAAGCTTTAGCAAGAATCTCAAAGTTATATAGTCAGTACATGCTGAAAAATCTGTAATGTGTTTTTTAAAAGCTGGGAAAAACCAGGCATTGAGACAGAGCCAGGCGAGTCTCTTGTGAGATGGATGCCTGTGTTCTCTACATAGGGAGTTCCTGGCCAACTGAAGCTACCCAGAGATCCTGTCTCACAAAAAGAGTCAGGGAGTGAAAACTGCCACTCAAATCTTGGCTCTGATTTAGAACAAGAAAACTTGAAAGCAGATATCTGAATCTAGTGGGAATAAGACATATTGAAGCTGTCGTCACCCTCACAACATGTTCCATAAAGCAATGACTCAAATGACCAAGCTACGTGTAGAAATTCCTGAGACTGTAGCAGGTGTGATTTGTTCATATCGCCTGACTCACACACCATGCGGGACTTCTTAAATTAATTAGCTTAGCGTCCCTGTGTTCTGTGAACCTCTGTGCTGTCTTGAGCACCGCTGTAAGAGATTGCCAGAAAGGCCAAGGAACAAACAGTCACGTCACTGTCGGACGCCTGTCTCGGGAAGATGGCTGTTAGCTATTTCTTTCATTGCTGTGACCCAACACCTGCCAAGAAGAGCCTTGAGGAAGGAAGAATTTATTCTGAATCACAGTTTAAGGGTATAGTCCTCTATGGTAAGGCCACTGTGAGAAGAGCCACAGCTGTGGCAGCAGGAATGTGAAGCTGCCTGCTCACATCTCAGTAGCCAGGAAGCAGAGCGAGACAAAGGCCAGTCTGTGATTCTCGAGCCACACCACCACCACTTGACACAGTTCTTCTAGCTAAGCCCTACCTCCAAAAGATTCCATGACCTCTCCAAACAGTACCTCCGGAATGCCATGGAGATTTGTTCCAGGACTCCCTTGTGGATCCCAAAAGTCAGTAGATGCTCAAATGTTTTACATAAAATGTCACCATATTTGCATAGACCCCATGTACATTGTTCTGTATACTTTAGATCATTTATAGATTACTTATATTTCCTAACAAAGTATGTGCACTATGTGAGTGGTTATTACAGTACACTTTTAAGGAGATGTGACAGGAAAAAAATGTTTGACTTAAGTTCATTGCAGATGCAATTAAAATTTTCATCTTTGAGTGTTTGAATTAATGGAAATCTAACTGACAGATATATAGAGCTGACTGTATCACACACACACACCACACAGACATACACATATCAACCTCAAATCCTTTCAAAAGGATTTAAATATATGAATTCTTTTCTGGAAGTTACTTCCTTATTTATAACTCTAAAGTGACCAGGAGAATGGGAAATACCATCAGAAAGAAGTTTCTAAAACAGTCAAGAAAGCATATCAAAAAGTTACATCAGGGCTGGAGAGATGCCTCAGCAAAGAGCACTTGCTGATCTTCCAGAGGACATACATCAGGTGACTCACAACTGCCCATAACTCCAGCTCCAGGAGATCTGACACCCTCTTCTGACCACGTGTGTCTGTACACAGGTGCCATATGTACACATATAAATAAAAATGTAAAATAAGTCCTAAGAAAAAAAAGGGAAAATGTTATGTCAAAGTTATCATTAATGGTCTTCCACAAGCTATTGCATCAGTTTTGATTTTCTTCCTTCCAATTCCATAAGTGACCCTGCCCACCTGCCCTGCACACAGTTTCCATCAGCCAGTACCTGTCAACACAGCTCTAACTCTAAAAGGAACAAGAGCTAATTTATCCCGAGCCAAATATGAGTGACTATGGCCAGGAACTTAGATTCAGGCTGTCCTGAATGACTTATTGCCCCTCTGTGGTACTTGTGTGACATTTCATAGCCACTGAACACAAGACAGCTATAAACCAATGCCTTTACTAAACACATTGGTGGGGAGGCCAGGCCAGCAAAATGCAGAAAGCTCTTGTATCTAACGATATCCTTAGCTTTTAGGCTGGTGAAAGCTAATGGTCTGCCAACTTATTTTATCTGATAGCTGAAAAGCTGTTGGGACAGATGCAGCCCTAGCTATACGAATATGAAGAGGACTGAAGACAATGCAAGAAAATCTGCAATATTCTAGCTCTTCGCACTCAAGGAAGTTTCTGGTTTCTAATTAATCACTCAATGGAATCTTCAATATAAGTGGCATTTTTTAAATTTATTTATTATTTTTCTTTATTTCTATTACTTTTTTATTTTTTATTTTTTAACAATAAGTAATAATTTATGAATACAAGCATCCTTCATGTAAAACCAATTTGCAAGCAGTTGTGCCCAAACCCACACAGCCCAAGGGTCCCACCATCCAGCTGGGGGGCTTGTATGTTCAATCAAGTTGATCAAATAAGTGTCCAGACTATATTGCTGTAGTTTCATCATTCACCCCAATAGCAGCCCTTACATTCTACCACACCCCGTCTTCTGCAGATTGTTCCCTAGGCTTAGAAAAGGGGCACGGGTGGATGAGAAGCAAAACAGTCTACTTTCTCTGAAGCTGTCATTTTGGACTCTGGTCAATTCTGGCTGTTTCCTGTCATGGGCTGACAGTTCGTCCAGGAATAACCTTTCATTCCTACTAATGAAGCACAGGGAATTAGATATATAGGTTTTTAAACAGTACTAACTGTTATGGTAGGTTACTTTGGTATAGACACAGATACTTGGGTGGTATGTTAATCCATGAATTATGTTTCTTTTTTCTGTAAAATATGACAGGGTCTAACTGTGGCTTATAACATCTTCTAACCACTAGAGGATGTAAGCTTGTGGCATCAGTCATAGGTTATTCCTCCAAGGAGAGAGCTAATAGCCAATTAGATTTGGGATGTACAGGCATATTATGGCTGCCACTGCTGCACAGTATTTCCAGGCAGGTGAGGTGTATCTGGTACTGACGGAGGAGTCTTGCTTGACTCAAGGAGACCTATATTTGCTTTTATGGTTTAGTGGCCTTTGGTAACACTCTCTGGTATTCCAGAGACCAACTGTACACTTGCAAGTGTGGTCTCAATGCATCTTTCCCATGCTTACATCAGGTCTTCGACAGAAGGGCCTTATCGCCTCTCTTCTTGCAGGTATCCCAGTTTACTGGCAAGAAGCCTTTAGCTTTTGGGGGAGCTTGGATCCCCTGGCCAACATCTCCTTGGTAAATAATCTATTGCTGATATCAGAGCTCTCCTGTATTAATATATTTTGCTTAAGTGAACAGCTTAAGGAGACTTTAGTATTATATTTTGTTCTTTCATAGAGAATAATCCTTTTCACAGTTCCTATGTCTATTAGTCAATTAAAGAAGGCAGTTTTACCAGTTTTATAAGAGATTACCTCTATAGCAGTTGGCTCCAATTTACAGTTAGAGAACAACCTCATCATCATCATCATATTCCTCCTTGGTCTATGAAGGAGAGGTAAGAAAATCTCTCATATTAAAACTTTGCAGCACCTAGAAGGTAAGTTTCATTAGGATTCATTATAAACAGTTGTTACAAGTAGGATCCAAAGAGGGGTTAGATGCCTGTAGCAATCTGAGGCTTTTCTTCCTTTCAATGTTCAGATGGGCAAACCTTTCTGCTGGCACTTCCTGGTACATCCTACACAATGCAAAGCTGTATCTTTCTTTCTCAGCCATTAAGTTGGTGACATTTTGACCTGTGGGAACATACAAATCTTTTCCCATAGTTAGTTTTAAGATTTAAATTGCAAAGTTTTTGACAAAAAGGTTTCATATGTATCTGTATCCCCCCTTTTTAGTTTAGGTTTTTACTTTTTGACCCATGAGTCTCAAAAAGGCAGTTGTAGTACACATACCTATAGGCAGGAATCAAGGTGCAGATTTCATCAAATTCACCCAAGCTGTTTTGGGTGACTGTATGTCGTTAACTTGGGAAGCAAACTTAATTCCTTAAGTTAAGTCATCCTACAGGTAAAAGAGAATGCTATAAGATGATACTGTACAACAGAAAAATTATAGAGAACATTTGTATGCACCAATCCCAAAGTTATTGTTATATAGATTTTAAGTAAAACAAATGTGAAGAACAATTTATATTTCCAATTAACTCAGACGCATTACAGTTTTTATCAAAACCTTTAAACCAATGTTGTTTAATTTACACATATTTACTTTTACTAAGTCCTAAAACACCTTGTAACCTGTAGACAGAGTTTGGGCAAAATTGGATACTTGTTGAACTCACGTCAATTAAATATACATTAATCGAATATAGACCCGTGTCACTCTACCACCCCTCCCACCCTCCCGATTCACCATTTCAGTCAGTTTTCTGGTTCAGTCTTTCTGCTGTTGTTCTTTTAATGTGCATCCCTCTCCACAAGAAATATTTACAACTGTGTTATTGGTGCTAGCATCCACAGACGAGGGATACCATTTGTTGTTTGTTTTTCTGAGACTGTTACTTCACTTAATATATCTTCTAGCTCCATCAATTTACCTGCAAAGTTCATGATGTTGTCTTTCTTTACTGCTTCATAGAACTCCGTTGTGTACATGCACCACATTTTCTCTATCCACTCGTCAGGTGAGGGGCATTTGGGTTGGTTCCAGCTTTTTGCTATTGTGAACAGAGCTGCAATAAATATAGCTGTGCAAGTATTTCTGCAGTAAGATGAGTCTTGTGGGTATATACCCAGGAGTGGTATGACTGGGTCAAATGGCAAGCTCATTTTGAGTCTTCCAAGGGTTCTTCCCACTGCTTTCCATAGTGGCTGTACAAGTTTACATTCCCACCAGCAATGAATGAGTGTCCCCCTTTCCCCACAACCTCTCCAGCACTTGATATCATTTGTTTTCTTGATCTTGGCCAGTCTTATCAGAGTGAGATGATATCTTAGAGTGGTCTTAATTTGCATTTCCTTAATTATTAGTGACGTTGACCAGTTTTTAAGATGTTTCTCAGCCATCTCTAATTCCTCGTCTGTGAAGTCTCTATTCAGTTCTTTGCTCCATCTTTTGAGTGATTCATTTGTTTTCTTTCTTCTTTGTTTTTTGAGTAGCTTGTAT
>VZQC01002229.1:5197-87506 GCA_009823505.1 Rhizomys pruinosus | reverse complement strand
TTTAGGGTTCATTTGTTGTTGTCTCTCAAGTATTTTTAGCTGCAGTGTTAGATCATTCACTTGTGCTCTTTCTGTTTTTTTAATGTAGGCACTTAGAGCTATAAACTTCCCTCTTAGGACTGCTTTTAAAGTGTCCCATAGATTTTGCTGTGTTGTTTTATCATTGTCATTCAGTTCCAGGAATGTTTTTATTTCTTTCTTTATTTCTTCCTTGACCCATTCATTATTTAGGAGAGTGTTGTTTAGTCTCCATGTGTTCTTGTAGGTTGTAGGGTTTATCTTGGTGTTGATGTTGAGTTTTATTGCACTGTGGTCTGATAGAATGCATAAGATTATTTCAATCTTTTTGTATTTGTTGAGATTTTTCCTGTGTCCCAGTATATGGTCTATTTTAGAGAATGTTCCATGAGGTGCTGAGTAGAAAGTGTATTCTCTGGTGTTTGGGTGAAATATTTGATAGATGTCTGTGAGGTCCATTTGATGTGTTGTATCACTTAGTTCATATGTCTCTCTGTTTATCCTTTGTCCTGTTGATCTGTCTAAAGGACTTAGTGGGGTATTGAAGTCCCTTACTATTAGTGTGCTGGGGTTAATCTGTGCTTTAAGATCCTGAAGAATTGTCTTTATAAAGTTTGGTGCACCAGCGTTTGGTGTGTATATATTCATGATTGTGAGATCTTCATCGTCAATTGTTCCTTTAATAAAGATGTAATGGCCCTCTTTGTCTCTTCTGATTTCTTTTGCTTCAAAGTCTATCTTGCCTGATATTAGAATAGCAACACCTCCTTTCTTTTTGGTACCATTTGCTTGGAATATTTTCTTCCATCCCTTCACCTTAAGTTGGTGCCTATCCTTGAAATTGAGATGGGTTTCTTGTAGAAAGTATATAGATGGGTTTTGTTTCCTAATCCATTCTCCCAGTCTATGCCTTTTGATTGGGGAGTTTAGCCCATTAATATTTAAGGTTATAATTGAAAGATGCATGTTGCTTCCTTTCACCTTATTATCCATTTGGACTTTTAGCCTCTGATTCTACTCCTACGGTTATGCTTTTATTAGTTTCTTTTCCTAGGTGTCTGAGGATTGTTGCTCCTCTCTTCTGCCCTTTGAATTGCTTCAAGTATTTTATGAAGAGTTGGTCTTCTGGACATGTATTCTGTCATCTTGTTTATGTCCTGGAAGATTTTTCTCTCTCCTTCAACTATAATCGACATTTTTGCTGAGTAAAATATTCTGGGTTGACATCCATAGTCCTTTAACCCTGGGAATGCTTTGCTCCATGTTCTTCTTGTTTTCATGGTTTGTGCCGAGAAGTCAGTTGTAATTCTGATGGGTTTCCCTTTGTATGTGACTTGTTTCTCTTTTGCAGCCTTCAGAATTTTGTCTTTGTTTTGGGCGTCTAGCATTTTAACTATGATATGGTGTGGGGAGTTTCTTTTCTGATCTTGTCTATTTGGAGTCCTTTGTGCTTCTTGTATTTGTATGGGTTTCTATTTTTTTATTTTTAATTTATTTTTTATGTGTATGAATGTACTGTCTGCATGTAGGTTTGTGCACCCGTGTCATGCAATGCTGTGGAGGTCAGAAGAGGCTGTCTGATTCCCCTGGAACTGGAGCTAAAGACAATTCTCAGCTAGCATGTGGGTGCTGGGGATCAAACCCGGGTCCTCTGCAAGAGCAGTCGGCACTCTTAACCGCTAGGCCATCTCTCCAGCCCCAGGTTTGTCTATTTTTAGTTTTGGGAAATTTTCATCTATTATTCTGTTGAAGATCTGATCAATACTATTCTCTTGAGATTCTTCTCCTTCCTCTGATGCAGATGTTTGATCTTTTCATAGTGTCCCATATTTCCTGGTTGTTCCACTTTTGTGTATTTTTAAATTTTTCATATTCTTTAGTTGAGCTTTTTAGTTGTTCTGTGTTATCTTCCAGATCTGATATTCTTTGTTCTGCTTCCTCCATTCTACTTCTGAGGCTTTTTCCTTTCCTTTCTTCTTGATTGGATGAGCGTTCTATTTCCTTTTTCATTTCATCCTGTGTTTTTCTTAGTATTTCCGTTTCCTTTTTGAGCTTCTCAATCTCTTCTTGGTGCTCCTTACTTCGTTGGTTGGCTTCCTTTTTCAGTGTTTCTACTTCCTTTCGGAGTTTGTTTTTTTCTCCCTCTAGTTCTTTCTGGAGTTTGTCATTCTGTTCCTTTAGTTCTTTCCGAAGTTTGTCATTGTATCACTCTAGGTCCTTTTTGAGATTTTCATTCTCTCTCCTTAGTTCTCTGGCTTCTTTGTTTTGTTTAATTTCTCTGCATAGGTCTGCAATTATTCCTCTAAGATCTGTTTCTTGGGTCATCTCCAGGGGGATCCCATTGTAGCTATCCCCTACAGGGATGGGAGATCTTGGTGCAGAGTTATCCTGCACCTTTCCCATGTTATCCCTTCGCCGTGTCCCAGGCATGGGGGTTAACTTTTTTTTTTTTTTTGCCTGTATTCAGATGCCAATCACAAATGTCTTTTCACTATGTTGAAGGCTTGTTTTGCTTGCCTCCTTCTAAAGCTTTTTTTTCCCCCTCCTTGTTTATGGAGTGTTGACTTGTCTAGGTTTCAGGCTTTCAATTTTGTTTATATATTGGATATTGGAAGTCTAAGCCACTCTTCCCTTCCTGTTCTGAGGGTTCTGTCTGGAGCGAGGTCTAGGCTCCTGTGCTTCAGGTGGTCTTAGCAAGAACACAGACTCACAATGGCGCTGGGTGCTGGCTGCAAGGGCCTTATTTATTATTTTTCATGTGTATGAATGTACTGTCTGCATGCAGGTCTGTGCACCCATGTCGTGCAATGCCGCAGAGGTAAGAAGAGGGCATCGGATTCCCCTGGAGCTGGAGTTAAAGACGGTTCTCAGCCAACATGTGGGTGCTGGGGATCGAACCCAGGTACTCTGCAAGAGCAGTTGGTGCTCTGAACCGCTAGGCCATCTCTCCAGCCCCATAAGTGGCATTTTTTAGAGAACTTCAGTTCACAGGTGTACATTGGAGTCCTCTGGGTACTTTTAAAATGTTGGTGCCTGAGTCTCATCATTCAGAGATTTGAATTCAGTTGTTCTGGGGGATATTTGGTCATAGGTACTTATCATCTTCCCAAATGATTTTAATATGCAGCTGAGATAAAAGACACTACCATTCTCACAGTATACTTGAAACTGAAATCTCATACTAAGAATTCAACTCTGTGATACAACTGTTTCCTGTTGTATGTCACAGCCTCACTCCACAGTGCCTAATATATAGAAACCTTTGGGAATTTCTAAAGTCCCTTTCCTTCTCCATTAGGGGCCACAGAATAGACTCATCTGACTGTTATACCCAGTTCTACAGTGTTTTATATTACCACAGTACACGGCTAGATGTACTACCTAATAAGCTAGTCTACCCAACACAAATCCTACACCTAAAATTCAAATTTGAAGTAGATACTACATATGACTATTCCCATAACAGAAGGAAAATAAAAATATTCAACTTATAAGACATAGTTTCATTGGTATGACTTTTGAACTTCTCAATTTAGATTCTACTGTCTCTTAAGGATAAACCTATTTTTTCATTGTTCAATTTAAAATATTTTTGCATTTCCTTATTTTGTGACTGTGTGACTCTGTGTGTGTGTGTGTGTGTGTGTGTGTGTGTGTGTGTGCATGCATGTGTCCACACATGTGGAAGTTAGAAGAAAACTTGTAGGAGTTAGTTTTCACCTTCTACCACATGGGTCCTGGGGATCAAACAAGTCATCATGCTAGAACCTTTACTACTGAATCTTCTCCCAGGCCTTGTTTTTTGTTGATTGGTTGTTTTTTGTTTGTTTGTTTTTTGTTCTTTGTTTATGAGACAAAGTTTTACTATACAACATAGGGTGGCCTGAGAATCATGACCCTCTTGTCTCAGTATCCCAAGATTATAAGATTACACAAGATTAAAAGATCCCAAGTTCACACAACCGTAACCGGCTGTGTACCTTTTATCAGCCCTCTGTAGCTTGAGTCTGGAACCTCCACACCCATTATTTGGAAAGTCCTATCCACAGCACTGTACTTTGCCTTTTGTTCGAAGGACATTAGTGCCTTCCAGTCAAACCCCAGGCAATGGCAACTAATTTAGCCATACTCTGAATCTTAAACTAGTCAGAGTGACATCACATAGGTAACTGACAACACACCAAAGAAATGATTCCACCCAAGTCTCACTTGAGGCAATGGCTTTATGAGAATTATTGAGGACGATGGATAAGGGGTTATTTACAGTTGCATTAATGACTCAAAAGTACCTATGTCACTGAAAGCCCACTCTAGCATTGGTAACAACTCACAAATCTATATTGCTGGAGCTCAAGTTGTAGGCATCTCCACTAAAGAGTGTCTTCTTCCAAGCAATTGTTCACTGCTTACATAACAATGGAGAGGGGCTTTGTGAATCTTGTAGCTTTCTGAGCTTCCTGAGCCTGGAAATTTTCATTAGTTTCCCAAGTCCCATGAACCTCCTTCCTTCCTCAGAGGACATAGCCACAGAACACAGTATATTCAATTTCTGCTCACCCTAGTACATGGGCATATTTTCCTGGTTGACCAGTAGGCCCACCTGGTATCATCCAACAGATAATGGTATCTAAATGAACAATCAAAAATATGTGTTCTAAAGGCTGATTCTATCGAGGAATGGTGTACTATTTGGGGATTTAGAT
The DNA here is from genome assembly GCA_009823505.1 of Rhizomys pruinosus. Taxonomy (NCBI): domain Eukaryota; kingdom Metazoa; phylum Chordata; class Mammalia; order Rodentia; family Spalacidae; genus Rhizomys; species Rhizomys pruinosus. The sequence goes on along the minus strand of VZQC01002229.1, from coordinate 82,785 downwards.
CTAAATGTCTCAAGTAGTATCTGCTCTCCATTAAGGGAGTCTCTATTGTTTCTCAAGACCTTTCACCTCAGAAGGTGGTTCAGTCTATAGGGACTTCCCCTTTTCTCCTACCTGCCCCAAGCAAACACATAAACCTCCCCTGAAACATCAATCCAAAAAGGTGTTTCCACCAAGGAAATTCTTATCTTTGTTTTAGAGCAAAACAGTTCCAGTATTTGCTTTTCCTCTATTCACAGTCTACTCCTGGGGTCCCACCACCCTACCAACGACTGACGAGATAGCCCTCATATGCAGCTGCCGACACTACCCAACCACACACACGAAAGCTCTGAGTGTTGAGATGATTCGTTATGTGTTGAGATTAAATCAATGTTTATGTGGATTCTTTCCTAATCCCTGTGCACACAGCAGTGTGATTATTTACCCTAGCCACAAAGAGTCTCAGAAATTAGAAGAGAGGATATGTTTCCTTCAAGTTATATCTGAAAGAAACCATCATTTAACATGCGATATTCTAGTCCTTTGTATTCATTACTCAAAGAATCCTCTAATAACCCATATCACTGAGGTTTTGGAGAGAGTCATCAACTTGCTTGAAGTCACACAACTCTCAATGAAAGATCAGTTCAAAACAGTGATGCTGTTCCTCTTATTACCCCTGAGTCCCATGCCTTGAAGGGGGATTGTGAGGGGTCAGTTACACAATGAATTAAAAGATACTCTGCAAACTATAAAGTCCCCTGGATAAGTATAATGAGATATCATTAAGTTTAGCAATGCTTTAGTATTAACATGCCCCGTTCTGATACGCAATAATTAATTACTTATCCTTGGCACCAAATCTTGAAAAATCTTGTTCCCTTTGTATCCTATAGCATGTTTTCAGTTCAAAATGTCACATTGGTTAGCAATGCTGTGAAAAACATACATAAATTATCTTTGCAACTGATAATAACCATTTGTCACTACAACTATTACCTAGCAGATGTTTAATAATCACCAGCCAGTGCATTAAATGTTCCATATATCATCTAATTAGATTTTCATAACAATGTTAAGACAAATCCTGTTGTCTACACCTCATTTATCTATATACAAATCAAGGTGTGATGAGATGACTGGTGGCCTGGGATTGCCCAACTTGTACTGAGCCTTTGTACAACAGGGCCCTCACTGAAGGCCTGTGGTGCACTCGAGCATCTCTTTCTATCAGCCTTATGTTTTGCCATTGTCTAATAAAAATTATCAATTGAGTCTGCATGTTAATTACCTGAGGAGATTTTGAAAAGACAGGGACAACTATTCAGTATTCTTTAGAAACTCGTTGGGGGCTCCTGATGTGGAGCCAGGAGTGGACCCAACCAATGTCATTTACTACCAGACAATAGAAGGTGCCAAAAGATAGGAAAAAGACTAGCACAGATTTTCCCAGACTTGTGAACGCACGGACATTAAAATCCAGAAATGTTTTTGCCTGTCGCTTCTCTCACAGATGTGTTTGAAGTGTCTGATGTGTAAACTCCGCCCTGTGCTGTTTGTTTTGTCTCTAGGGTGCCCAACACTCCGTATTTAGCTCTACCAACAGAGGGCATGGAGAATCCTGGGAAAGTCTGGCAGGGGGAAGAGTGGTTAGTCAGTCACCCACCAGCCTCCCCTGGGCAAATGGTCCCAGAAGTCTTCACTACTCTGCTGGGAGGTTCTCAGTTCCTGAACACCCCAGCTCGTTTTGTCTTGGCGCCCGTGCCCACACTAGAATATAGATTCTTAGTCTTCCCCACCTAAGTGCTCATCTGCAGTTGTTCCTGATGTGTTAACTCACAGACTCACAGTTGTCTCTCATCCTTTCAAGAAACAATTACCCTTTAATAATGCTCTAAGTAAAATTTCCCCTAAGTTACAGGTGTGTCTGGGTCCTCACTGCATACACACTGGCTCCCTCACAGAAAACTTCTTGTCAACCTCAATTTCTTTTCATAATCCTGCTGTCAAAGCACAACAAAGAGCTGGAGAAGCAGCTTTACCCAGGCTCCTGTTTCCAATCAATAACATAGTTCTCCTGGAAAACATATCTCATAGGTGTAACAGGAGCAATGGCGTCTATCGTAATCCATGCTTTAAGGAAAGTTTCCATAACTCCATCCAGCCTTCTTCCTTCTGCACAGTAAAGGCTGGATTTGCCTTATTCGTGCTGCTTTATTACCACAGCAAGTGAACCAAAATAAATTAATTTGTATGCTGCATAAAATGAAAAGACAGTATTTTCTGCTGACTTTATACAGATGATTATATTTACATAAGATGAGCTATATGCCAGGTGTGGTAACACATGGCTTTACTCCCAGCACTTGGGAGGCAGAGGCAGGTGGATCTCTGTGAGTTCCAGGCCAGCCTAGTCTATATAGTGAGTTCCAGGCTAGCTGGGACTACAGTCAAACTCTGTCTTAAAAAGACCAAAAAAAAAAAAAAAAAAGATGAGTTTATACAGTATATAGTGCATAATTTACTTACTATGTTACTTATTTAATAATACAATTCAAACAAGTATATTCCTGTATGTTTATTCTGGTGGTTGTGGTTACAGGAGAGGTGTCACGATACACCTCAGAGGTAGAGTGTTTGGCTCCCATACACAAGGACCTGTATTCTAATCTTTACAAAGAGAAGAAGGAAAAAAAAAAAAACAAGGATAGACAAAAAAATTTAATTTTGTCTCATTTTTCTTTGGTTAAACACTGCCAAGTTTTATAAATACAGTGTTCTCTAAGTTAATAGTGACTACAAACACACAGTGGGGCCCATGGAACGATCTTTGTGAAGGTTCCAGGGTAGGAATTCAAATTTATATTAATTACTTTTCAGTCATTCCAATATTCAAATCTTCATTGTCTGCTATGTGCCAGACATTGTTCTAAGAGTTAGGCCTTTGCAAAAGCACAAAAAGTCCCGGCAATGAGGAATGTTCATGCTCACAGGTCTCCTTGGAGAGAGGTCTGGAAAGATCCATGTGGCCCCAGCCAAACCTGAAGATTGACTGATTCTTTGCTGGGCAGCTGCACACCCTTGACCCCCACACCATTAAGGATCCAGTTACTTGTCTCTGGAAGTGGCCTGTGCCTTTCGTTCCAGCCTCGAGTCTGTTGTACTGATTCATCTTCCGAGTTGCTCATTTTGAAGGCTGTCTCCATACAGCTTGTGAAAGCCAGACCTGAGTTGCAGTAAGAAACAGACACACTCATCAGGAACAATCTAAAGAGCTCTGGAACTAGGGATTGGGAATACAGTAATGGAAAGGGGTAGGTGACTTAGAAGCAACAAATGCTCCTGACCATGTCTTTTTGAGTCTCACGACATACCTGACAGGCAGGTAGGCAGCTAGCATAGCCAAGTTACTGCCAAAAAGAGGGGTGTGACCTTCCAAAGACCAGGCAGTGATTAAGAAATGGATACCATATTTCCCAAGCCTAGAGATTTCTCCATTGTGCAATCCTCCTTTCCTGATTGACATGGATAATTGCAGGAATTTACAGAAGAAAAATGTAGCATAAGGTGATGAGGATGATGTGGCAGAAGTGAAGGTAAAATGGAACCAAATATAGAGATGGCTGCAAGCCCTTCCCAGGGCTTTGACATAGTCATTATCCCCAAACCGTCACATGATGAAAACAACTTGGCAGATCTTTCTTAACATTCACCAACGAGAAATGAATATAAAGAGCCCACACACAAAACTTCCTCTGTCTCTCCTTACTTTTTTTTTTGGAGACAGGGTCTCTGTTTTGCCCCACCTGGCTTGTAACCAACTATGTAGACCGGGCTGGCCTAATTTTTCTCCCAGAGTTCCTCCTGCCTCGGCCTCCAGTGTGCTGGGATTAAAGGCATGCACCTCCATGCCCAGCTTTCTCCGTACTTTGCCAGAGTGTCAAGATGCTGCTGTATTCTTGCACAGGGGCATTGAGGATGGCAGAAAATGAGAATTATATTTTACTTCTACTTCTGCTGGTTGCGATCTGCTTACCCACAGAGCCGAGCCCGTGATTATACCACACACCTCCCCATTCTTCCTGCTATGCTAACGAGTAAAGATGCTGCTAGTTTGGATGTAAAATGGCCTTCATAGACTCATGAGTTTGAACACGTGCTTCTCAGCAGGTGGGGCTGTTTGGAGAGGATGTGGAACTTTTAGGAGGTAGGGGCATCTGAGCAGGAATTCCAGTGAGCCTTGAGGGTTATCACCTGTCTCACTTCCTTTCTCCTCTCTTCAGGTGGGAGTCACAACTGAGAACTGTTTCTGTTATGGGAAGTACTGAGAGTCAAGAGGCCAATAGACAATAGACAATAGACAAGTCAGAGAAAGAGAGGGAGTTTATTGACACCAGCAGGCTGACATCTGGATTATTCCAAAATGGTGCCAGCCCTGAGCTCAGGTTTGTAGAGAAATTTGTAGTAAGCAAGTAAGTGTGTGCAAGGTGGTTTTAAGCAAGCTGTCACATGTAAGTACCTGGTTACAAGAATGTAGCAGTTTGGCAAAGATTTCAAAGGTGGGTAGACCTATTAAAAAAAAATGCAGAGGACAAGGGCAGATTCCTGTTCGCCTTCCTCATTCTTTTCTTGTTTCTTCCTATTTCATCTTGGGGGCTTCCCATGGTTGAAGGGTCTTAGCAACCTTCTTATTAGTAAATTCTGTTCCCATCACATTTCTGTTGCTGTGCCTTCCCTGCTATGTTGGACTGTATCCTCACTTATATTGCTTTTTGAGAGGTATTGGGTCATAGCAAAGAGGGAAGTAATACAGGATTCCTGGCTGAGGCAGTTCCTGGCCATAGGCTCCTGGTACACTGGGCTCTAACCTAACTCTCCCCATCCTCTTGGGTCTGCAGCATGCCATACCAATCTCTCTTACATTATTTCACAACTCGCTACTATTTCTCCTTAAAGAAGATAGAAAATCGAGTGAAGGAGACCCTATGTGACCACTAGAGAAGCTCAGGTCACCCCACCATGGCCTCAGGGAAGCTCTCGTGACTACCCAGCACTCAGACACTAATTATCAGAATTGAAAGTTCTGGATCCACCCAGAAAAAGTGTTGAGGGGAAAACAAAGGCACCATCAATCGGGAAATACCTTCTCAAGAGTTTGCAGAAAGGATAGAAGGTATTAAGTCAGGATTTGGGAAGAACAGACTGAAGGAAGGATGGGATTAAGCTGAATATAGACACAGACGTGTCCTTCCTGTGCTTAAGTCCCATGCTCTTTCCCAGTAACAAAACAAAATAAGGCAAAAAACAGAAACCCAAATCTCCCTCTTCTCTCACACATGAAGCTCAGCGTCAACCATGGATCTGATCTCTATTTTTAGTTCAAACTAGTTTTCCTCTCTAACCTGCTTTACACTTAACTTCATCCACCCTGATGAAAACAAGATGACCCTGTGACAGAAGATGATGGAACAGAATCTGGCCAACATCAGGACCTGGAAGGTACACTGTCATAGTGCAGCCTGTCACCTTTGACTACCTTTGAGGAGGAAGAATAAGCTTTCTCCCTTGCACCTTTGATCCTTGGAGTATTGGCTAAGGGTCCTACACAGTCTGGAGTCTGTGTCAAACATGCCGGTGCACCAGGAAAGCCCAAAGGGACCTGTTTTTATTCTATGTGAAGGAATGAGTGTATTGTAGGAATGAGGTAGGTGTACCTGTGTTGTAGAATGCTTGTGGTAGTCAGAAGAGGATGTTGGATGTGCTGGAACTGGAATTACAGGCTGTTGTTATCCACCATTTGGGTGCTGGGAATTGGGTCGTCTTCAAGACCAGCCAGACTATGTTTTTAACTGCTGAGCCATCTCTCCAGCCCCAGCACCATACTTCTTATACCAGTGAAGCTAGGAGCGTAGTCTCTAAATATGCCGACTTCTTTCACCTTTCTGCTTGTTAGGTTGAAGCCTTATTCTTCAGGGTCAGAGTCATGAAATATTTGCAGTCTTTTTCTATCTCCCAAGCAGAAAGCTTTCTGGTCTGGTCTCACACGGGGGAAGCAAAAGGCACTCTGTTAGGAACTTCCATATAACAGCAGCAACCACACTCCATGCAGCCTCTGTCCCCATGGGTGCCATGCAATCCATAATAATCTTTGGTTCTTTTCCCAATTATCTAAAGTTAGTAAGTCCAGTGCAGACTCAAAGCATAGCCTTTGTAATTTAGATGCCACAAGTGGCTTCATGTTTGGATGGTAGGAAAAAGAAAAATAATACCCTTGCTTTGCTCAGACCCCTGCAGTGTCCCAGCATCCTGGAGCCGCACAGCCTGAGTCTCTTAAGCCCATTTAGAGCACTTTCTCTCCTCTCCCAAAGCAGTTCTTCCCCTGGTGGAGCCCCACTGGGGTGAACCATCTACAGCCTAGCACAGAGTGAAGAGAGCCAACAGCAGGAATGAGAACATAAAGAGAAAAAGAAAACAGGAAAAAGTATTCACAGGGAGTGCAATTCTATTAGCCGGAATCTGGCCTGATCCTAAAATGGCTCCACCTCCCTCCCCTGAGAATACCACAGCAGGTTCCTAATAGCACCTCAGACCTAATAAGCAGTTCCTGTGGACAAACCACTGGTGATTTCACCACAGTCTCTTTCAGGCCAGCTCAAGTTATAGGACAAACTTTGTCATCAGACTTCTGCACTACCCAACGGTTGGATGAATGTCATGTTACCTAATTCTAACAGGAAGGAGAAACTAAGGCACTCATTGATTCAGGATTGCCCAAGGCTAGATAGAATATTTGTGACCTTCCAGAAGAGTCCATTTGGGTAGATTTATGTCCCACTGTTTCCCAAAACTACAGACGGGGGAGAAAATAGGGGCAGATGTTAAGCCGGGTGTGGCCGGGCGTGGTGGTGCACGCCTTTACTCCCAGCACTCCAGAGGCAGAGGTAGTCAGATCTCTCTGACTTCAAGGCCAGCCTGGTCTACACAGTAAGTTCCAGGCCAGCTGGGGCTACAGGGAGAGACTGTCTCAAAAAAGACAGAAAAAAAAAAAAATGGGAGCAGATGTTTACTTCAACTTCTTGCTTCTAGAGCTCCCCTAATCAAAAGGAGGGTGATACAACTGGTGCAGCCCCTTTACCTCTGTAAATTCTTCTTCCTTATAGACCATTGCCCTTCTCCTGTGCATAGGCTTCTTGTGGCTTAGATGTCGAAAGCCTTCCAAAATCTCCTGTACTGAAGGCCTAGACCCTGTGCTAGTTACTTTCTGTTGCTATGATAAAACACCATGACCAAAAGTGGTTTACGGAATAAAGAATTTATTTTTCCTTGCAGTTCCAAAGAGAGGGGGTTGGGGGAGGGACCATAACCATGGGGTAGGCATGGCAGCAGAACAGGAAGTGGAGAGGTCACATGTTCAACTGCAAACAGGAAGCAGAGAACGCAAACTGCAAGTCAGGCAAGGCTGTATGAAGTCTCAAAGCTGCTTTCGGTGGCATGCTTCCTCCCGAAGAGGAAGATTGCATGAGCTGCCCCACCAAAGAGCTCCACCAAACAGGGGGCCAAGTGTTCAAATGCCTGAACCTATGGGGACATTTATACTACAGTCTCCAACTGATGACACGTAATTGGAAGAAACTTTTTTATTAAATTTTATTTATTTATCTTTAATTTATTTTTGTATGTGTATGAATGTATTGTCTGCATGTAGGTTTGTGCACCCGTGTTGTGCAATGCTGTGGAGGTCAGAAGAGGGCATCGGATTCCCCTGGAACTGGAGTTCTCCTGGAATTGGAGTTCTCCTGGAACTGGAGTTCTCCTGGAATTGGAGTTACAGATGGTTCTCAGCCGCCATGTGGGTGCTGGGGATCGAACCCAGGTCCTCTGCAAGAGCAGTCGGTGCTCTTAACCACGCTAGGCTATCTTTCCAGCCCCAGAAGAAACTTTTATAAGTAAGGCTTAGGTGATGAAATAGGCTACTGAGAGTGTTTCCCTAAAGAGCACACTGGGAGCCTCTTCCCTGCCCTGACTGCTCCTCAGCCACTTTTCCCCACCAGGTACTATTTTCCATGATGTTCTGACTTCCCACAGGTCTAAAGCAATGAAGCCAGGTTTATTAATCAAACTGAATCCTAAGCAAACAATGCAAGTTCACCTTTGTTTATAGCTTCCCTTCCCGTCTCTTCCTTTCCTTTCTTCCAACATCTTCACTGTATCAGCCAAAGTCTTAGGCTAACAATACAACAGTGATCAGACCTGACTAAACTCCCTTTGCAGGAGATCTTGAGCTGTGACTCTTAAGCTGTAACCAAATGCCCACAAGAAGGTATCTGGCTCAGGTTTGAAGGTGCAAACCATCATGGTGCAGAATGCATGGTGGAAGGGTCATCTTGAGCCTGTAGCAGGAGGAGTGTGAGACTGCTTGTCTAAATCTCTGAAGACCAGGAAGCAGAGAAAAAAAATTTAGCAGGACGAGGCTATATACCTCCATAACCCCTTCCCAGAGATCTACTTCCCCCAGCTAGTTCCTATGTGCTAAATGGTCTACAGCCTCCCCAAACAGATCCAAGAAAAGCTCAGGGTGAGCAGTCAGGGCAGCCACCCCTAGGAGGCAACACAGGAGCACAGAGCAAGCGACATGGAAACATGGGGAAGAACATTCTATGCAGAAGGAACAGCCAGCCGCCGTGGATGGATACTGTATTGGAGCAAATTAGGTGAGAGAGATACAGGGCAGAAACCACATATGAAATACTTCCTTTTCCCTCTGCTTTCATCGACTTTCAACAAAGGCTTGGCATCATAGCAGAGGGCAGCAATAGCATTAATACTAATGGTCTAGAATAGTTAAACCCATACTTAGAGAACTCTAATGAGGAATATGCATATTCATTACCTAAAGAGAACATAGCATAGCTGTGTCTTATGAAGAATTACCAAGCAACAAACAACCAGTTTTGGCATGTGCCAGGGTCTAAGTCTTGGGTCCCCTCTGGCATTATGAGGGAAGATCTCATGGGTAACTTGTTCCGCCTGTGTTTCTCTGGCCTCTAGATTGTCTAGATAGCTCTCAATTTGCATCTTCCACGATGAAAGTTTGGATACACAGCTCTACATCACTGTGAGGTCCAGACTACATAGACCTGAAAATTATCCTCAGAGCCCCAGGTTCCTAGGACAATCTGTCTTGAGCCTCTATGATGGCACTTATGAACATGCTGACTGGAATGGAAATGGACTTGCTTGACCCTTAAACAGATCTAACCAAAGACACCAAAGAGCTCTACAACAAAAATTTTAAACCCCTGAAGAAGGAAATTGAAGAAGACCTCAGAAGATGTAAAGACCTCCCATGCTCATGGATTGGAAAAATTAATATAGTAAAAATGTCCATTCTACCCAAATTAATATACAGATTCAATGCAATCCCAATGAAAATCCCCAAAAGTTTCTTCACAGGCTTGGAAAAAGTCCTTAATTTCATATGGAAAAACAAAAGACCCCAAATAGCCAAAGCAACCCTGAGTGAAAAAGCAATACAGGGGGGATCACTATACCAGATTTCAAACTATACCACAGAGCTATAGTCATAAAAACAGCTTGGTGCTGGCACAAAAACAGACCTATATATCAATGGAACAAAACTGAACATCAAAACTTGAGCACATACAATTTCAACCTCCTCATATGAGACATTTCCTTAAAGGCTACTTGCTGGACAGGGGCCCAGCCCACTGTGGGAGGTACCACCCCTGGGCAGGTAGGCCTGGGTTGTATAAGACAAGTAGCTGAGTAAGCCCTGGAAATCAAGCCAGTAAGCAGCATTCTTCCATGGTCTCAGCTTCAGTGCCTGCCCTGGGTTCCTGCTTTGGCTTCCCTTGATGATGGGTTATGAGCCACAAGCCAAATAAACCCTTTCTTCCTTCCCCAAGCTGGCTTCAGCCAGTTTTATCATAGCAACAGAAAGAAAGCTAGGACAGGGATGCTACCACACTCTTTTTTCATATAGTCTTAGCCATGCTGCAGGCAAAGGGGAACATTGCTATTTCATTCTATAGCAGATGACTGTGACACGCTCTGTTTCCTGGCGTTTGCCACTTTCCGGTAGTAAAGGAATGTTTGTAGGCTGAGGGAACTATTCGCCATGCACCCAGCCTTGTAGCTCACCTTCAGTGTAGCTGACCACTCAGAACTTATTCTCGGAGTGGCCAAGAGAGCCTGAATCCAGAAACAGATTGTCAAAAGAGTATAATAAAAGAGTACCCAGAGCCAGACGTGGTGGCACACGCCTTTAATCCCAGCACTCAGAAAGTGAAGGCAGGTGGATCTCTATGAGTTCAAGGCCAGCCTCATTTACATTGTAAGTTCCAGGCCAGCTGCAACTACAAAGAGACTCTGTCTCAAAAAGACCAAAGAGAGGGTGTTTCAAGTTGAGGGGGTTTGGAGTGGGGGGGGGCTTAGGTCATAAGAAAGAGCAAGGCACTGCTTCACCTCGTGAGCCTCTGTGTGAGAACATAAGCCTGACCAGCACCTCCACCCAGTGGCAATGCACAGACCCTCCGCTCTCCTCCAGGTCCACAGACTAAGTTTGTGTTTCTTCTCATTTTTCAAATGTACACAAATAAGCCAGGCCTTTGCCATCCTGAGAAATGCCCTACATAATCATAGAGCCACTTTTAGCTGTAATCACATCTCTTTTAATTACCATTCTATGTACATCTCTGGAAAAAGTTGCCCACGGCCTACTTAATGTAGTTAACATTTATTGAAGGATAATTAGGTGCCATGCACTGAGCCAAGTGATTCATTCACAATACGAGCCTGCTACTCCTGGCTATTCAGTGCACAGGACTGTTATCACAGCTATTATGGACCTAGCAAAGTAAAACTTAACTTTGGTTAAATAGCTTCTCCAGGTCACACAAGAAAGAAACGGCAGGTTCAGGATTCAATCCCATGTCATCTGTGAATCTAAGTCTTGTAAAAGAAGGTTGGGTCTGGAGAGATGGCCTAGGGGTTAAGAGCACCGATTGCTCTTGCAGAGGACCCAGGTTCGATCCCCAGCACCCACATGGTGGCTGAGAACCATCTTTAACTCCAGTTCCAGGGGAGTCCGACACCCTCTTCTGACCTCCACGGCATTGCACAACACAGGTGCACAAACCTACATGCAGACAGTACATTCATACACATACAAAATAAATTAAAAAAAAAGAGAAGGCACATATGTCTTGTTTTGTTCACTGGTGTATCCCCGGGACTTAGAGGCAAATGCTCAAGACAGACTGGATGGTCAATCCATAGTAGCTGAATCAACAAAATCGTCATGAGTGTTTCCCCTTGTCATAATGCTGAGCTGCCCACCACTGCCCTCTCCTCCGCAGCCTCTCTCCTGTGTTTTCCAGGGCTGCACTTCCTGTTCCGTTCTACTGTATTTCCTGCTCTCAGATGCTGTATGCCTAGCCTGTAACTACATTTCCCACCCCCAGACTTACACCTTCTCATTTGTCTCCATAATAAGCACAGAGATGTGACATGGTGCTCTCATTTGATATAATCCCTACTATCTGGGGAAAGAGAGGAACACCGGCATTCCATTCTGTAAATGAGGACTCATTAAGTAAATGACTACGTGACATTCTGTGATCCTTGATGCTTATCATTTTCAGGTAATAAGAGAATGGTTGGAAGCTTAGGGAGTCCTGGAAATGAGAAGTATATTCACGAAGCAGTTACTCTGTGCCAGACAGGACAGTTGCGAACAGCCAGTTTCAAGTTGACTCTGAGACTAAACACACACAGTAGGTGTTAGTCTCCTGCTCACGAGGGAAGAAAGGAAGAAGTCTCGGGAAAGGTATAGGACTTCTCCAAAGCTGCACAGCTAGTGGGCAACAGGAGTGGGATTGCGGTCTGTTAGCTGAGGTAGCACCTGGCTCATGGCTCTGTTCTTTTATTTCTCATCTCACAATCTATTCCCGGATTCAAGCGATCTCGCCCACTCAGAGAATGAATCCTGAGTGGTCAGCTCTACTATGAGGGTGACCATTTGTCCCAAAGTACCAACACTATTTTGCCTATCAACCTGGAATGTCAGAGTTTCCCACATGCAAAATGCAAATCTTTCTTCTGCAGATTCAGGAGCAATTGGCGATGCGGGAGGGCAGGACCTGAGCTGCACTTCCCGTTTCCTCTGCGCCTTTTCCTCTGTTACATGTCCTGCCCCCCCCCGTGCATTTCCCGATTCCCCCATCACTTACCCTCTCTACCTCATTTATCATTCCCCTGCCTTCGTAGACTCCCTTTCTCATTCATTTCTGCACTTCTCACAGCTGCATTACCATGCTTCTTTTCTTGCATTCTGACTTTCCAAGCATCCTCCCCTCCATGCTTTGTCCCACCCGGATGTTGCTTCATGAAAGTCAGCCAACATTTTCCAAGCTTTCTACATATTTTTGGCACTGCTCATGAAAATGTTGTTTTCTCGCGGTGTGCGCAATGGCCAGTCCTTCCCATCCCTCCTTCTCCGTCTTGTCTCTGTGTAACACAGTAACTTTAAAACATTTGCACTCTTCCTTTTCATCATCTTCTCTAGTAAGAATTGGCAGGCTCTGAGTAATTTACCCTTCTCATTTTTCACACACACATACACACACACACATACACACACACACACACACACACACACACACACACACACACTCATATACTGCTTCACTGCTGTTTGAAGTACCAAGTGGAACTTAGAACCTGCAGATCTATTCCAGTAACCAGGCCTGAGCCATAATTCAGAGTCCCACCTGTCTGTGATATACCATTGCTGGACATCTCTTGATGTTTTTCAAAGAAACTTCCTGAAGTAAAACTCACTACCTTGTCTTCCCTCTCTGCTCATTCTCCTTCAGCACATCTTGGCAGATTGGACTACTATCTACCTGGATCCTAAATCAGAACCTGGGTAACATTGCCCACACAGCAGTCAGTGACCCCGTCCTTTCTACTGCCCACGTAGCTCTCAATCTGCCCGTCATCCCCCCTATTTCCAGTCCAGCATGTCCAATTTCACCACCACTCCTAGGCAATGTCATTGTTTTCTGATGTCATCCCTGTATCAAATGGCGAACATTCTAGAATGGTTTGTTATAGATCAGATGTGTATGTCCTCCCAATCAATGTCTGGCCCTTGTCCCTGCCTCCTTTATCTGTTTGATCCTGCTCAGCCAGCATGTGCTCTACATATCTTGAACTTGCCATGAATCTTCCTTTGCTTGTGTTTTCTTCTTCTTGCCACTTTCCCTCCCTCCCTTCCCACCTGTCTCCTGTCTTCCTCAGCCCTTCCCTCTCTAGAAAATCTTTATCCCTTATCTATACTCAGTCCCAACATCTCTTCCTGTCCCATTCCCATTTGTTCCCTGGTATAGCTGGAATAATAGTCCTTTGGACACAATGACCCCGAGTTTCAAACTGAAAGCAGAGTCCATCCTAAAATCTAAACACCGTGCTTAGCTTCCACATTTAATGACTCTTTTCCAAATAAGTGGGTTGGTAAATTAGAAACTGAATGAGGTCCTGAATGAGAAATACTGAATTCAAGGTTCTACCTATCAGAAAGATACTTAGTCAGTGGATGAGAAGAAATCCTCTACCTAGGAGAGATATTTGCCTCAGAGACTGTTGACTTCTCTGAACTTAATTATATTTCTTTTTCAATTACATTTGTCTTAACTAATCCTTCAAGCAATTCTGTAGTTAGGTTACTTGTAACTCAGATGGGAATATGTCATTTAACTTAAGCTCAGTGCTCTGTAATTAAACACTGACTACAGTGTCTCTTATTTCCCATGTACTCCAGTTAGGATTCTTCTTTTTTAAATTTTATTTTTTTATTATTTTATGTGTATGAGTGTACTGTCTGCATGGAAGTAGGTGAACCCGTGTTGTGCAATGCTGTGGGGGTCAGAAGAGGGTGTCGGATTCCCCTGGAACTGGAGTTAAAGACTGTTCTTAGCTACCATGTGGGTGCTGGGAATCGAACCCAGGTCCTCTGCAAGAGCAGTCGGTTCTCTTAACCGCTGAGCTGTCTCTCCAGCCCCAGGATTCTTCTTTTTTAAATAAGTGAATTCTTGAACCAGTGGCTTGGGAGAATAGGAGAAGGACTGATAATCATCTATCTATTGGTCAGGGCGGCATTTAGCAGCCTGTGAATCTCACCAGCAAGTTGTGAAATCATTGTAAGTAGTCTGCCTGGCATTTCTAATGAAACAGAACAACAACAAATAGAAAACACCAAATACATTGCCTGGAGTAAAGGTAAGTATCTGTTTGTGAAAGTTTCATTTCAGAGTGATGTGTGTGGAATATTTCATATTACGTGTCATAGGCAGAATTTCGAAAATACCAACTTAAGAGAATTTATTCATTTTTTTTTATTTTTAGCTCTCTGTGGAACATTGTTGAACCTCTCTAACATTTTGTCGTCTGATCCCTAAAGTGTGCAAAATAGCAACACTTACTTTGTTTGTGTCTATTAGCATGGAGTCTAGACTGCCACTCCAACCAGGAAGCCTATAACATCCTTCCTCTCTACCTAGCATTACAGCTGGTGGCAAGGCCCCTGGGAGGGCCTTCCTAGGTGCCTGGATTTCTCATTACCCCAAGTAAGGCTGCCTGACTCAGGACATCAAAGACCTTATGGTAACTATCAATGGCAACGCGCCCCTCCACCGACCTTTTCCCTGCTGCTTGCTGGGGAAGCAGAGACAGCCCAGCTACAGGTGCCTATGAGAGCCTGTAAGATGCAACTCCCACTTGGTTTCATAGCTTGAGAACTCAGAGTCCCCTCCATGTTGTCTATCTCAGATACTGGGGCTTGAACTCCTCAGAGTCCTCTGTCTGTCTGTCTCCCCTTAGCATTAAGAATTCTTGAATAAACTTATCCACAAAAGATTATCCTCCTTAGTATCTCCCTTGAATCCTGCACCCAAGACTCGAGTGTCATCATGAAGACATAATGCATTAAAATATGAGAAATACTTCAACAGTACCTGTCATAGAGTAAGCAATATGAATTTTAATATAATTATTTTATATTAGACCCTAAATTAATAATGCCATATAATATATAATGTTATATCTATGGTAATTAGAGTCTAGAAGGAAGAATTGGATTGCAGTTCAACTTCTGGCTTCATAATGCAGAGTGAACAGAATTTCTGGGACACTGGTTCATAAATACATGAGTATGAATCCAACAATAGATACGAAATGATATTCCTGATTTGTTGAGTCATTAATTGCATCCAGTAGACATTTATTGAGCGCTTACTACAGAGATCCTGTACTTAAGAGATTAGATTCTGAATCTTTCCTGCTTCTGCTGGCACAAAGCTTCTGCCAAAATAACAAGTTATAGAGCTATGGCTCTTGCCCCTGAGCACTTAAAATCTAGCTAAGTAGCTAGGACACAAGAAGAAATGTCTCATTAAAGGGCAAACTATAATAAAAATTATATGGAGGGTATATCTACATAGGACCACAAGGAAATGCAGAAAATGACCTCTGGATACAAACATCAAGAGTGCGGGAAGACAAATAGCAGAGCAGGTTCCATTTGAAAAGGAACTTGAAGATTGGGTACTGCTTTAAAAAGTAGGGGTGAAGAAAGGTTCAGTCACAGGTGCAGAGATGGGAGGGCACAGAGGTTTTCACAGCAGCACTCTTCGATGAGGATTCTAAGAGCTACCAATGGGTTTAACACCTTTGGCTTTCCTGTCAGTGATAACTGCATCTTTTCCACAACTAGTTTCAAGCTCCTCTTTCTCTTTTCACTTAATTAACGACACTGCTTCATGTTTTATTGGGGAGTAAAAGCAAGTGGGGGAACATGAATAAGAACCAGCAAGAAACTGTCTCCCACGTAGACAGCAATTGCACATCCAGAATGTCCCTGATGAAACTGTTTTGGGATCCTACAATATTTTCCCACAGCATTTGGGGAAAAGCTTGAATAGTTAGTTGCTGTTGCCTTCGGTCAATCTCAGCTCTTAACCAAATAAAAGCAGTGCATCCTGGCAAGCACTGCCCAAAAATGGACTTGACTTTGTCTTTCAGTGTGAAGTTCGGGAGCTTGGCCCATCATTCATTGGTGCTTCTGATCTGGATGGTAACAAGAAATGAACAGCTGTTTTGTTACAGTTCTTTTCTACACATCCTTCCCCTTCCAGGTGAAGTGGTTTCTGGGAGACTTAAGGAACTAACACCTGTTTTCTTGGCCCCTCCTCCTTCATTTTATCTCCTTCCCCCTTTTATGACCTAGGGAGAGTCATTAAAGATTAAAACACTGAAAAACACAAGGATGGGGAAAGGCAGAATATGAACACACATGGCCACGGGAAGGTACAGGCTCAAATGAGCTAACCTCGGGTTAATATCTCAGGCCAATGCCTGGTACAGAGGCAGCTCGTAATAGCACAGCATAAAATAAAACATAACATATCCAGGGGGAGCTTCTTCTTGCTAGAGCTGCCATAGTATTAGATTCAAATGTCAATACTAACAACTAGAAACAAAATCACAAGGTATACAATGATATAAGAAAATATGTCACAAAAAGAAAAACAAATATATCAACAGAAACTGCCCCCCATGAAACCACAACCTGATGCCAGGTCTACTAGACAGACTTAATTAAAATCAATTAATTGCACAATGCTGCAGGAGATCAGAAGAGGGTGTTGGATTTCCCTAGAACTGGAGTTAAGGATGATTCTTAGCCACCATGTGGGTGCTGGGAATCAAACACTGGTCCTCTGTAAGGTCAGTGTTCTTAACTGCTGAGCCGTGCGTGTGTGTGTGTGTGTGTGTGTGTGTGTGTGTGTGTGTGTACATTAAATTGAGCAGCGGGGTGGGGCGGGCAGCAGCAATAAGGGGAGTGGATCTAAATACCATCAAATTATATTGTATGAAAATCAGTAAAATTCAGTTTAAAAGACATTGCCAAAGAAACAAACTATCCCACAGAAAGTGGGACCTGTCATATAAGAAATGCTTAAGAGAATCCTACAGGGTACAATGTTAAGTCACTAGACAGATCTGGGATGGGGTGGGGTGGGGTGGGGTGGGGGGGAAGGGAAAGGGAAATATGCCTGAACTGAATTGGAAAATGATGTATGAAATACACAAAGCATCAATAAAAAAAATAAAATAAAATAAAAAATAAAAAATAAAGAAAGAAGGAAAGAATTGAAGCCACACACCTTTAAGCCTAGCACTTGGGAGGCAGAGGCAGGCGGATCTTTGTGAGTTCAAGGCCAGCCTGGTCTACAGAGTGAGTTCCAGGACAGCTGGGGTTACAGGGAGACCCTGTCTCAAAAAGACCAAATAAATAAATAAATAAATAAATAAATAAATAAATAAATAAATAATAAAATAAAGATCCTGGGGCTGAAGAGAGAGCTAAGTGGTGAAAAGCACTGAATGCTTTTGCAGAGGGCAGGGGTTCAGACCCAAGCACCCACGTGCTGGCTAACAACCCCCCTTAACTTCAGTTCTAGGAGTTCCAGCACCCTCTTCTGGCCTCTAAAAGCAGTGCATGACACAGGTGCACTTACATACATGCAGGCAAAACATTCATACACATAAAATAAAAAATTAAAATAAGTTTAAAAATAACTAAAGACCCAAACAAAGATAACCAAATGGCAATTATTAAAGCTAGAATAATTCTAACAGCCATTTGTAAATCCATCTGTTGCTTCCTGCATGTTTAAGAGATTGGTTTTAAAACATGTTAAGCTTTAAGCTAGCAGTATTTTAACCATTGTTCGGAATTCCTCGTTTTGTTTTCTATATAATTAAAAAATAATGAACTTAAGGGGCTGGAGAGATGGCCCAGTGGTTAAGAGCACCGACTGCTCTTGCAGAGGACTTGGGTTCGATCCCTGGTACCCACATGGCAACTGAGAACCGTCTTTAACTCCAGTTCCAGGGGAATCCAAAACCCTCTTCTGACCTCTGCAGCATTGCACAACATGGGTGCACAGACCTGCAGACAGTACATTCATACAAATAAATAAATAATTAATAAATAAATAAAAATTTAAAAAATATCTAAAAAAATGAACTTAAAATAATTATTAATTTATGTTTGGAAGGTATATGACTATGTAAAGATGTATAGTTGTGATGTTAATGATCAAAGGGGAAGGGGTGGGCCATAACTATAAGGAAACAGATTACTGTTTGTTAGTGAAGCTAAGCTCATATAAATTCCAATTAAAATAAAACTTTAGGACATAAAACAAACCCCCATGATAACTGCAAAGAAAATAGGTGTCAAACACAGAAAAGGAAATAAGAATGTATACATTTCTGTACGAAAATATCAGCTTAACAAAAGAAAGGTCGGAAATGAGGGACCCAAAACCCTAAAAATGGCAAACAGTGACAATAAGTCCCTCCATATTAGAAATAGCTGAAAAGTAAATGGATTACATTCTTTAATTAAAACGCAGAGATGGGGGCTGGAGAGATGGCCTGGCGGTTAAGAGCTCCGACTGCTCTTGCAGAGGACCCGGGTTCAATCCCCAGCACGCACATGGCGGCTCAGAAACGTCTGTAACTCCAATTCCAGGAGAACTCCAGTTCCAGGGGAATCTGAGACCCTCTTCTGACCTCCGCGGCATTGTATGACACGGGTGCACAAACCTACATGCAGACAGTACATTCATACACATACAAAAATAAATAAATTTTTAAAAAACGCAGAGATGAGCAGCTGTCTAAAAGCATGCAACACAACCATTGTAGGCTCACTGTAGAGTCAACAAATGAAATAGATTGACAGTAAAAAATGGATGATAAACTATGCAAATAGTTACGAAAAGAGAAAAGACTATACTGTCAGACAAAATAGACTTTAAATCAAATAAAGTTACAAAAGACAAACCACCATATATTTTCATTGTATATTTCATGTATTTATTTATTTTTATATTATATGTGTATTTTGCCTCCATATATGTTAAGTAGATCAGTGTTATACAATGCCTGCAGAGGCCAGAAGAGGGCATTAGATCCCCTGGAACTGGACCCCAAGCCCGGGTCCTCTACAAAATCGCTCAGTGCTCTTAACCACTCAACCATCTCTCCAGCCCAAGAATATCATATATTAATGAAAGTTCCAATACAATCAGAAGACATAAAAATTATAAACACACACCTAATAACCTACATCATTGAAGTGGAGCAAAAAATGACAGAATTGAAGGGCATCTTACAACAATAGCTAGAAACTTCAATAGCTTCTTCTAATTTGCTGACAGAACAACCAGACAGAAAATAAGCAAAAAAGGTGGACAACTTTATGCAGTAAGCCACCTAGCCCCTGCATACATGAACAGAGCATTCCACCCAACAGTAATAGGACACATGGATGGAACTGACTTCAGGACAGACCATGTGAATCCACAAACTAAATATCCATTTTCAAATATAGCTATCATACAAAATATCTGTTCTAACCACAATGGTTATGATAAGGTTGGAAACCAAAAATAGAAATAAAACTGAAGACTTCATCAAACTGTAGGAATTAAAGCACTTTTTAACAAATGTCATCCCAAAGGGGAAAAAAAATCCCAAGAGGAATTGGAAACTTCTATGCAATAAATGAGATGCAGGGCCAAGGGGAATTTGTTAGCTATAAATACTTACATTTAAAAATAACTACTGGAGACATGGCTCAGCAGGTAAGAGCATTTGCTGTTCTTGAAGAGGACCAGGCTGTTCCCAGTGCCCACATCTGACCTCTCACAACTGGCTATAACTCCAATTCCAGTGGTTCTAGTGCCCTCTTGTGGTATCTTCAGAAATTTACACACATAGGGACATACATACCCACACACACACATACAGATAAAAATAAAATCAAGATGACATCATGAACTTTGCAGGTAAATGGATGGAACTAGAGGATATTATGTTAAGTGAAGTAACAGTCCCAGAAAAACAAATGATGAATGGTATCCCTCATCTGTGGATGCTAGCACCAATTACCTAGTTATAAGTATTTCTTGTGCAGGGCTCCTTGAGCTTTTGTCCAAATAATTGGGAGTGATGCATATTGGAAAGAACAACAACAACAGAAAAGAACTTCTGCTCAAAACAGTCAACTTCTGCATTGATAATTTTGAGAAAGACTGAGAAAAAAATGAAAAACATGTTTGGCAGAATGCATGAGCTCTGGTGGGGTTGGGGGTTAGGGAGGGGGACATGGGGGTCTAGATTTTATTTGTAACACAAAATTTTATATATATATATATATATATATATATAATATTTTTAAAAAAGAAAGCAGAGGGTGGGGAAGAAGGAGGCTGCAGAAAGTGGCTGCAGCCCAGGGACAAAAATAATACAATAAAATAATATAATATAAAATAAAATAAAATCTTGAGAAAGCATTTCAAAGAAAAAATAGAAACATGGGGCTGGAGAGATGGCTCAGTGGTTAAGAGCACTGACTGCTCTTGCATAGGACCTGGGTTCGATTCCCAGCACCCACATGGTGGCTAGGAACCATCTTTGACTCCAGTTCCAGGGGAATCCGACGCCCTCTTCTGACCTCTGCGGCATTGCACGACATGGGTGCACCAACCTACATGTGGACAGTACACTCATACACATAAAAATTAATAAATTTTTAAAAAAGAAAAATAGAAAACCATGATGGACAACCCAACTTTGCAACGTAAGAAAGCAGAAGAAGTTAAGCCCCAAAGTGAACAGAAGAAGAAAACAGGAAAGATCAGATCAGAGATGGACTAAAGAGGAATAGAAACACTAAAGAAAAGTCAGCGAAAGCAAAAGACATGACTTTGAAAAGGTGAACATTGAAAACACTCATCAAATTGGAAATAAAAGTATCTCAATATGACAGAAAACAAAAATTACGAATCTATAGGGAACATCAGCGGTAAAATGAACATCTTTTCTTCAAAGACTGAAAGATTATCCTATGATCCAGAATGAGGAAAAGATGTTCGTTTTACAACTCCTTTCAATGTAACACCAGAATTTAGCCAGCGCAATTAGTCAAGAAAAAGAAAGAAAACACATCCAAATCAGAAAAGAAGTAAAACCAACCCTATTTTCAGTTTCCTTTTCCATTGCTGTGACAAAGCATTGTGACCAATACCACCTTGGGGAGGAAAGAGTTTATTCAGGTCACACCTTCCTGGTCACAGTTCATCACTTAGGGAGCTCAACGTAGGAATGCAGGGCAGGAACCTGTAGACAGGAGGGGCCATGGAGGACTGATTCTTACTGGCTTGCTCCCCTGGCCCATGCTCAGCCTGCTTTCCTATACAATATACAACAATCCACCCAGGGGTAGCACCACCCACAATGGGCTGGGCCCTCCCACATTGTTCAAAAATCAAGACAATACTCCAGAGACTTGGCCACAGGCCAATCCAATAGAAGCAATTCACAAACTAAGGCTCCCTTAGCCCAAGTTGACACTTAAATTATCCAGCACCAGTGGTTTGATCTGATACATCTACCACAAAACAAAAACAAAAACAAACAAATGAAAAAAAAAAAAAAAAAAAAACACCACCCACCAAAACCCCAAACAGAACTAATAAATGGATTCAATAAAGTAGCAAGATACAAAGTCAGCTTATAAAATAAGCTGTATTTCTCTTACAGCCTGTGAAAAGAAATATATAAACAATTTCACTTATACTAGTATCAAAGAACAAAACACTTAATTTCACAAAGAATTTAGAGACAAGGTAAAAGACAGTATCTTTAACAAAAATGGTGCTGGCAAAACTGGATCTCCACCTACTGTAGAAGAATGAAATATAAGGGCTACACAAAGTCAACTAGAAATGGATCAAAGATCTCATCAGGATAAAACCTGAAACTGTGCAAGTTAATTGTATTTCCAGAGTTATATAAACTACGCAAAAAAAAGAAGAAAGAAAACAAATGAATCATACAAAAGATGGAGCAAAGAGCTGAACAGAGACTTCAAATGAGGAATTAGAGATGCTGAGAAACATCTTTAAAATGCTCAACGTCCTAAATATTAAGGGAAATGCAAAGAAAACCATTTAAGATAGCATCTGCACTGGTGATAAGACTGGCTAGGATCAAAAACAAATGATACCAAGTGCTTGGAAAGGTTGTGGGGAAGGGGAACACTCATCCCACTGCTGAGCGGGAATGTTAAACTGTACAGCCACTATGGAAAGCAGTGTGGAGAACCCTTGGAAAACCAAAATGAGTTACCACCTAACCCAGTCATACACACGCCTGGGGTATATACCCCAACTCACGTTACTGCAGAGAGATACGACACAACCATGATTTATTGTGCAGCTCTGTGCTCACAATAGCAAAAAAGCACCTTGGGAAAAAAAAAAAAAAAAAAAACACCCAAGTGTCCTTTAACTGAATGGATAGAGAAAATGTGTACAGCTACTAACACATGGAGTTGTTATGTAGCAGAAGAAAGATGAAACTGAAATTTGCAAGGTAAATGGATGGAACTAGAAGAGCAGTATGGTTAAGTGAAGTACACAGTCCCCAGAAAAAACAAACGATGAAT
The DNA here is from genome assembly GCA_009823505.1 of Rhizomys pruinosus. Lineage (NCBI taxonomy): Eukaryota > Metazoa > Chordata > Mammalia > Rodentia > Spalacidae > Rhizomys > Rhizomys pruinosus. The sequence goes on along the minus strand of VZQC01002229.1, from coordinate 60,200 downwards.
GTAATCTCCCTCTGATGGATGCTTAGTCACAAATTACCTCATTAGTAAGTATTCTTGTGCCGGGCCCTTTGACCTTTTGTCAAAGTAGTTGGGGAGTGATGATATTTTGGAAAAACAACAACAAGAAAAGACCGCATCAAAGAACTGACTGGAAAGGTAAACTTGCTGCTCGAAACAGTCCAACTTCTACAAGATCGAGAATTTTGGAGAAGGACTGAGAAAAGAGAAAAACAGGTTTGGCAGAATGCATGGCTCTAAGGGGGGGTGGGGTAGGGAGAGGACAGGGTCTAAATCATTAAATTATGTAAAAAAAGAAAAAAAAAAAAATTTTAAGTCAAAAAAAAAAAAACCCTGAAACTGGGAACTGCTAAAAGAAAACATAGAGCAGTGCCCTCACAAGGTACGAGGTGTAGAAAGGACTTTCTAAATCAGACATCCAATGTTCATGGCATTAAGGTCAACAAGCAAAAAGTGGGACATCTTAAGCTGCAAGCTTTCTTACAGAATAGAACACCACCAGGGAACAAGAGGAAGACTGGATAGAGAAAAGCTTTTCCAGCTTATCTGAATGGAGCATTAATTACCCAGAATAATACTAAGAAACTCAAAACAAACAGAAATAGACCACCCATTTAAAAAATGGTTAAGGACTTTTGAACAGAAGTTTCTCAACAAAAATAAAAATGGCTAGCCCTCGTTAAAAAAACTGCAAAAAATATCGCTGAACAATGTAAAGTTACTAAATAACGGGGATTAATACCTAGGCTCAGAACTGGAATTGACTTTTTTATCAGAATTAAAAAACTACTAAAATTCATATGGAACTTTAAATAACCAAAGTAAGATTGGGGAGAAAGTTGGGAGATTTAAGACTTCCTGATTTCAAAACTTACAAAGCTGTATTGCTAAAAATAAGTAGTGACCTAAAGACAGCACTATAAACCAAAATATTAGAATATCAACACCCGAAAGGAAGCCCTTTCTATATGATGAAATTATTTGGACAAGTGTCATAAAGCATTCAATAGGGAAAGGAATAATATTTTGCACAAACCACACTCAGAAAATTTTATAGCCACAGAAAATAATAAAGTTGGATCCTTACCTAACACCATGTAAAAATACTCAAAATTAAAGTCTAAATGAAAGATTTAAAACAATAAAAGTCTCAGAGAAAAATGAAAGACAAGAGCTCACAACATTGGATTTGACAATGCATTTTGGAAGATAAAGGCACAGGTAACAAAATGAAACAAGCAAGTGGAAATTTATGAAAACTTAAACATTATTTAATGAAAAACATTGTTAAAGGAAGCTATTCATTTGTAGGAACAGAAGACATATGGAAAAAACATTTGTATTTTAAGTATACTTGTGTCCTAAAGCTGCTCTGGTAAAAATGCACTGGTAAAAAATCATCAAAGAGAACAAATAAGGACTGTCAGTGGCGTAAAACGGAAAAGCAGAGTGGAGAACCCTAAAAAGACGCATATCCAATAAGAGAGCAAGACCCAGAACACACAGGAACCCCTAAAACTCAAAAGCAACCCATCTATTTCGCTAAAGATGTACAAATGACCAAAAGCAGCTAGAAAAAAATTGATATTGCTAACCATTAGAGAAATTGAAATCCATTCTGTAATGAGATAGCATCTTATAAAAAAACCCTATTTGAAAAATATGGCTATCAGAAAAGGAAGCAGTTAGAACTGTTAGGCATGGGCAGAAATGAAATATATGGGCACTAGAAGGACATTGTTGAGAGTTCACCAAAATAGGCAAAAGTAGAATTACTTTGGGGAGAGGGATTCTGCTTACGGACTGTCACTCAAAAGAGTTAAAAGCACAATGGACAAGAAGAGTTACTTATGTATTTAGGTTTATATATACAACATTCCCAAGCCTAACAGCTAAAGTGTGGACCTCCAAGTGCTAGCTCAGTGGCTGGATGTAACAGTTCTGATGTACATACAAATGTCAAAATAATTCAAGCAGGCTCGAACTGAAGAGAATTCTGCAATGATGGCAGCATTGTCCCTGAAGAATAGTGCTAAGGGAAATAAGGCCATTACAAAAGACACTTAGGGCAATCAAATATCATAGAACAGAAAGCAGAAAGGCAATCGTTCCCGCAGTTGAGTGGCAGGGACTGGGGAGGCGTGTGGTTGAGGCATCATTGTTCTTTGATGCATGAAGAGTTTCAGTTTGTTGTTTGGTGTTGTTGTTGTTGTTGTTGTTTGTTTGTGTTTTTGAGACAGGGTCCTCCCTATAGCCCCAGCTGTCGCTAGAACATCACCTCTGTAGGACAGGCTGGGGCCTTGAACTGCACAAGATCCACTCTCTCATCTTCTGCCTCCCAGTACTGGGAGTAAAGCGTGCAGTTTTAATGGAGCTATCAGGAAGGAGGGCAGCAATGTTGGCTCAACATCATAGTTTGGTTTACCACTGAAATGTATGTACTCTTAAAATAGTTAACATGGTAGATTTTATATTAAACACTATTCTAGTTTGCCTTCAATAGCAATGACAAAACAGTCACACCAATACAAACGTGTTCATGCACTCGAGGAGGCCAGGCAGGAACCTGGAGGGGGAGGTGAAGCACACAGTTTTGAAGGAACACTGCTTCTGGCTTGCTCTCCTGGCCATGCTCAGCATGCTTTCTTTTTTTAAAAATTATTTTTATTTATTTTTTATGTGTATGAATGTACTGGTCTGCATGTATGTTTGTGCACCCGTGTCGTGGTAGTGCTGGCCGAGGTCAGAAGAGGGCGCGGATTCCCCTGGAACTGGAGGTAAAGACAGTCCTCAGCTATGTCATATGGGTGCTGGTAATCAAACCTCTGGACCTCGTCCCAGCCTCAGCCTGCTTTCCTATACAAGACAACATGACCAGAGGTGGTACCAGTGGGCTGGGCCCTCCTAAATCGCTCAACAATCAAGAAAACACATCACAGACATGGTCACAAGCCATTCCCACGGAGAAAATTCGCCAACTGAGGCTCCTTCACCTATGTCATCAAATTGACAACTAAAACTATCCTGCACAAGTGACTGCCTGGCAATCGACACAAACAGCCTACTATTGAAGCTATTAAACTTTTCCATTTCTTGTCCCCAAGTTATGATGGAAACATTAATATCGCAACATAAGACGGTACAAACTTCAAAGTCCACGTCCTTAAAAAAAAATTCCAAACACCTTAAAAGTTCAAAGTCTCTTAACGGTGGGCTCTTGTAAAATCCAAAGCCAGTTAAGTACTGTTTCGCCTTTTAAAAAGAAGACGTGGGGACACCTAAGCAAAACGTGCATCAAAACTAGCACAAAAGCTGGACGCTTGGATTTCACTCATGATCCTCGGGGGCTCCAACCCTTCTGCGCTGCCACTTCTCTTGACTCTGTTGTCGCACAGCACACAACGAAGCTGGTCTGGCAGATCCAGGCTGGCTCACCTGCCGCGGCCCTTGGTGGTTGTCCCGTGGTCCTGGCGTCTCCAAAAAGCTACGGTCACCACTGAAACTGAGAGGATGGCACGCTCACACCAATGGGGTCTTCTGGCCTCTCAGGGCACAAAGCCTCAATTTCTCTCCCCAATAACCCTTTACTTTTCGACAGCCAGGAATCATGCGGAGACTCTGACGACATTAACGCAAAGTTCTGCATTCCAGCTGGAGTAGGAGGCTTGGAGGCCCTCTGGACGGCACAGCTTCTGTGTGCTGACCCTGAGGAAATACATCCCAGAAGACGTTGCCGCAGCGATGCTGCTCTCCTACAGCTTACGGCTGTTTTCAGCCCCGGCTAACCAGCAATGCAATTGTCCCATTAAAGCAAAGTTTTCACTTCAGTGCTTCTGGCCAGTCTTTTTTTTAGTGTTTTTTTTTCTTTATTTTTTCTTTGCACAGGAAAACAGAAACAATACAAAATGGCAAAAACAAAACGAACAGATAACAACAAAAGGGAGGGGGACTTCCATTTATTTATGGTGAAAATAAAGAATCAATCTGTGGGGATTGGTATGTACTACGCCTTTTTTCCCCTTCTTTCTTCTTTTCCTGCTTTTTCAGGGCTACCAGAAGGATATGCGTTTTACTTGCTAGTCCAGGAAGCTTTGAGTTCTCAGCTGAGACTCTGGTTAATTTGGGAGATCTCACCCCTAAACTGCCTAATCAATATCTACTTCCTGTTTAGTTAGTTACCATTTGAAAGGGTCCCTTCAATGCACTCAGAAGGGATTTGGGATAGTGACTGATTTGACTTCTTCCATGCTGAGAAAGGACATTGGGTGTGGCAACTGGGGTATCCCCTATTCATAGGGTCAATCTAAAGGACCCCGGAAAGGATAATTATAGAGGGAAAAAAGTCCTTGACTAGTGCCTTGGAAAGTGATGTGAAGGCTGGATAGTTATGATCTAGGTGGGGACCAGGAGAGGTAAGAACAGGGTGAATTCCAATGTCCAACATAAAAGTCCATTACAATTTCTCAACCAGGGGTTCAGAAGCATCCATTTGTTAGGTTTCTCCTTCTTTTCATTTGGTCATGATATCTAGACTGATGATCTGCTTTTCAGACTTTTTGATAGTCAGGACATGAGTATCCACTTAGATAGTTGCTAAAAGAGAAGAGGAAAAATTTTATTATTGAGCATTAATTAACAGCAATAGTAGACTTGTCCTTTGGCTGCAGGTGACGCTACTCTGTGAATCAAGGCAAAGATCTAGTATTTTATGGGATGTTAACAGTCGTTCAGATAACGTTATACGCCAATATGTGGATACAACACAATTTTTCAGGCTTTAAAAGAAATATGTTTAACTTTGGTTAGACTTCTTTTTGATACTTAAGTTTACACAATTAGCCCAGATTAACCAAACTTTGTTTCCCCAAGGGATGTGAGGTTCGGGTCTTCAGGGGGCACTTGAATTGGGGGGGGATAGGGAGGGAGGGGGATGGTAAGTAGCACTGGCGACCTTCTGCTATTCTTAAAACCAGTTCTTTCTACCAAGGACAAGCAAGGTCAGGTTTTGCTAGACCTGGCTTCCTTTTGGAGCACAAAGTGACTTTCCTCTATATTGAGCTCTCTTTTTATAGAATGGAGTCACTGGCTGGGTTCTGTTGTGGATCTCAAGACGTCCTATATCCTGCACATGAAGCCTGGTGGATCTCCACAATTGAGAACATTTTAGAGATGCTGCTCCGTACAAAATCCCTGGGACGCAATTGACCCAGAGAGTAAGGAAAAAAATTGATCTTTAAATCCCTTGGCCAATTGGTATGGGCCTTAGGTATCGGCACTAAGCATCAAAAAGTTAAGTTACAACAACACAATCTGGGATCTTTTAATTACTGTATCATATTTAGATAAAATCTGAAGAAAAGCCTAAGAAAGCCTTGTATAAACACCGAATGGAAGAAATTTAACACCATAAGATAAGCAAGCAAAGCCTATAAGAGAAATGATAACATTTTAGCATATCTTAAAATAAACAATTACTTACAAACATAAGTAATGTCTCTTTACTTTCCCAAACCTCATATCCTTGTTTGTAGTTTTCCAATAACAGGGAACATGCCTGTTGACCAGAATAAGCTGAAAAAATTTACGCGTCCATCAAACTTCTCCTTCTGGGATGGCATGCCAACTAGTTCAGTTCAGGGAAGTACACCTAGCTTTTCTGAGTCAAGTTTCTTGAAATGGGCATAACAGATATCAAAAGTAACCTTGCATAATAGGCAGAAACCAAAAAATATCTTTCAGTAGTCAGAAGTAACCCATTACTTGTCTATGCCCCTTTAATCTGAATCTGCAACTGGAAGTCCAGTACAGCCAGGAATGGACCAAAAACCAGCCACAACCCTGTGTCATTATAATCCCATGTAGACTATTAGTAAACTGGCTTTAATGTTTATACGATTCCACTTTAGAAACATTTAACCACTTCTATCCAGTACAAGTATCTTATTTTCTACTAAACTTGCAATATTTATACCCATCCATGTGAAAGGGGCAGTTCCCCCAAACACATCACCACGAAATGAAAACCTTAAAGTGACTCTACAAGTCCCAGGGCAGGCTCTGGCCAAGCAAATCTTTCCAGATATTCAGAGATGTTGTGCATGGTTTTGGCAAAAAGCCTGTCTATCCACCNTCCAAGTAGTTGGGAGTGATGCATATTGGAAAGAACAACAACAACAGAAAAGACCGCATCAAAGAACTGACTGAAATGGTAAACTTCTGCTCGGAACAGTCAACTTCTACATCGAGAATTTTGAGAAAGACTGAGAAAAAGATGAAAAACATGTTTGGCAGAATGCATGAGCTCTAGTGGGGTGGGGGGTAGGGAGGGGTTGTAACATAATCTTGTACAAAAAAATATATAAAACAATAAAAATTTTAAGTCAAAAAAAAAAAAACCTGAAACTGTGAAACTGCTAAAAGAAAACATAGGCAGTGCCCTACAAGGTACAGGTGTAGGAAAGGACTTTCTAAATCAGACATCATGTCTCAGGCATTAAGGTCAACAATCAACAAGTTGGGCCTCATAAGCTGCAAAGCTTCTGTACAGCAATAGAAACCACCAAGGGACAGAGAGGAAGCACTGGATAGGAGAAAATCTTTTCCAGCTGTATCTGATGGAGCATTAATACCCAGAATATACAAAGAACTCAAAAAACAAACAGAAATAGACCACCCATTTAAAAAATGGTTAAGGACTTGAACAGAGAGTTCTCAACAGAAATAAAAATGGCTATTCCCTACTTTAAAAAAACTGCAAAATATCGCTGAACAATGGTAAAGTCATAAATAACTGGATATATACCCTATGCTCATGAACTGGAAGTGACTTTTTTTCAGAATTAAAAAACTACTAAAATTCATATGGAACTTTAAATAACCAAAGTAAGATTGGGGAGAAAGTTGGGAGATTTAAGACTTCCTGATTTCAAAACTTACAAAGCTGTATTGCTAAAAATAAGTAGTGACCTAAAGACAGCACTATAAACCAAAATATTAGAATATAACACCCAGAAAGAAGCCCTTTCATATATGATGAAATTATTTTGGACAAGTGTTCATAAAGCATTCAATAGGGAAAGGAATAATATTTTGCACAAACCACACTCAGAAAATTTTATAGCCACAGAAAATAATAAAGTTGGATCCTTACCTAACACCATGTAAAAATACTCAAAATTAAAAGTCTAAATGAAAGATTTAAAACAATAAAAGTCTCAGAGAAAAATGAAAGACAAGAGCTCACAACATTGGATTTGACAATGCATTTTGGAAGATAAAGGCACAGGTAACAAAATGAAACAAGCAAGTGGAAATTTATGAAAACTTAAACATTATTTAATGAAAAACATTGTTAAAGGAAGCTATTCATTTGTAGGAACAGAAGACATATGGAAAAACATTTGTATTTTAATTATACTGTGATCCTAAAGCTGCTCTGGTAAAAATGCACTGGTAAAAAATCATCAAAGAGAACAAATAAGGACTGTCAGTGGCGTAAAACGGAAAAGCAGAGTGGAGAAGATCCTTGAAAAAACCATATCCAATAAGAGAGCAAGACCCAGAACACACAGGAACCCCTAAAACTCAAAAGCAACCCATCTATTTCGCTAAAGATGTACAAATGACCAAAAGCAGCTAGAAAAAAATTGATATTGCTAACCATTAGAGAAATTGAAATCCATTCTGTAATGAGATAGCATCTTATACCTATTAATATGGCTATCAGAAAATGAAGCAGTTAGAACTGTTATGCACTGTTGGCAGAAATGAAAATAGTATGGGCACTAGAAGACATTGTTGAAGTTCACCAAAAATAGCAAAAGTAGAATTACTTTGTGGACCAGGGATTCTGCTTACGGACTGTCACTCAAAAGAGTTAAAAGCACAATGGACAAGAAGAGTTACTTATGTATTTAGGTTTATATCAACATTCCCCCTAACAGCTAAAGGGTGGACCCTCCAAGTGCTACTCAGTGGCTGGATGGTAACAGTTCTATGTACATACAATGCAAAATAATTCAGCTCGAACTGAAAGAAATTCTGCAATATTGCACATGGTCCCTGAAGACATTGTGCTAAGGGAAATAAGGCCATTACAAAAGACACTTAGGGCAATCAAATATCATAGAACAGAAAGCAGAAAGGCAATCGTTCCCGCAGTTGAGTGGCAGGGACTGGGGAGGCGTGTGGTTGAGGCATCATTGTTCTTTGATGCATGAAGAGTTTCAGTTTTTGTTTGTTGTTGTTGTTGTTGTTGTTGTTGTTGTTGTTTTTGAGACAGGGTCTCCCTATAGCCCCAGCTGTCCTAGAACTCACTCTGTAGACCAGGCTGGCCTTGAACTCACAAAGATCCACCTGTCTCTGCCTCCCAAGTACTGGGATTAAAAGCGTGCAGTTTTAATGGAGCTATCAGGAAGGAGGACAGCAATGTTGGCTCAACATCATAGTTTGGTTTACCACTGAAATGTATGTACTCTTAAAATAGTTAACATGGTAGATTTTATATTAAACACTATTCTAGTTTGCCTTCAATAGCTGTGACAAAACATTCACACCAATACAAACTTGTTCATCACTGAGGGAGCCCAGGGCAGGAACCTAGAGGTGGAGCTTAAGCACAGGTTTTGAAGGAACACTGCTTACTGGCTTGCTCTCCTGGCCCATGCTCAGCATGCTTTCTTTTTTTAAAAAATTATTTTATTTATTTTTTATGTGTATGAATGTACTGTCTGCATGTATGTTTGTGCACCCGTGTCGTGCAGTGCTGCCGAGGTCAGAAGAGGGCGTCGGATTCCCTTGGAACTGGAGGTAAAGACAGTTCTCAGCTATCATATGGGTGCTGGGAATCAAACCTGGATCCTCTCCAGCCCCTCAGCCTGCTTTCCTATACAAGACAACATGACCAGAGGTGGTACCAGTGGGCTGGGCCCTCCTACATCGCTCAACAATCAAGAAAACACCTCACAGACATGGTCACAAGCCAGTCCCACGGGAAAATTCCCCAACTGAGGCTCCTTCAACCTAGGTCAGTCAAATTGACAACTAAAACTATCCTGCACAAGTGACCCCTTGTCAATCGACACAAACAGCCTACTATTAAGCTATAACTTTTCCATTTCTTGTCCCCAAGTTATGATGGAAACATTAATATTGCAACATAAGACGGTACAAACTTCAAAGTCCACGTCCTTAAAAAAAAAATCCAAACACCTTAAAAGTTCAAAGTCTCTTGAACTGTGGGCTCTTGTAAAATCCAAAGCCAGTTAAGTACTGTTTTCCCTTTTAAAAAGGAAGACTTGGGTACACCTAAGCAAAACGTCATCAAACTAGCACAAAGCTGGACCTTGGGATTCACTCATGATCCTCTGGGCTCCAAACCCTTCTGGCAGCTCCACTTCTCTGACTCTGTTGTCCACAGCACACACAGCTGGTCTTGCAGATCCAGGCTGGCTCCACACCTGCCGCTGCCCTTGGTGGTTGTCCCCTGGTCCTGGCGTCTCCAAAAAGCTACGGTCACCACTGAAACTGAGATTGCACCTTCACCAATGGGGTCTTCTGGCCTCTCAGGGCACAAAGCCTCAGATTCTCTCCATAACCCCTTTACATTTTCGACACCAGAATCATGCAGGAGACTCTGACACATTACCAAGTTCTGCTTCCAGCTGGAGATGGAGGCTTGAGCCCCTCTGGACCACAGCTTCTGTGTGCTGACCCTGAGGAAATACTTCCCAGAAGACTTTGCCGCAGCGATGCTGCTCTCCTACAGCTTACGGCTGTTTTCAGCCCCGGCTAACCAGCATCAACTGTCCTAGTAAAGCAAAGTTTTCACTTCAGTGCTTCTGGCCTCTTTTTTTTAGTGTTTTTTTTTTTTTTTATTTTTTTCTTTTCACAGGAAAACAGAAACAATACAAAATGACAATAACAAAACAAAGCAATAACAACAAAAGGGGGGGGGACTTCCATTTATTATTATGGTGAAATAAAGAATCAATCTGTGGGGATTGGTATGTACTTCTCTCTTTTTTCCCCTTCTTTCTTCTTTTCCTGCCTTTTCAGGGCTACCAGAAGGATACGTGTTTACTTGCTAGTCCAGGAAGCTTTGAGTTCTCAGCTGAGACTCTGGTTAATTTGGGAGATCTCACCCCTAAACTGCCTAATCTATTTCTAGCTCCTGTTTAGTTATGTTACCATTTGAAAAGGGTCACTTCAATCACCAGAAGGGATTTGGGATGCTGACTGCTCTGACTTCCTCCATGCTGAAAGGGACATTGGGTGTGGCAGCTGGGGTAGCCCCCATTCAGAGGGTCTATCTAAAGGACCCAAAAAGGATAAGTATAGAGGGAAAAAAAGTCCTTGACTAGTGCCCTTGAAAGTGATGTGAAGGCTGGATAGTTATGATCTAGGTGGGGGACCAGGAGAAGTAAGAACAGGGTGAATTCCAATGTCCAACATAAAAGTCCATTAGAGTTTCTTGACCAGGGGTTTCAAAACATCCATTTATTAGGTTTCCCTTCCATTCATTTGACCATGGTGTCTAGACTCGGGATCTGCTTTTCAGACTTTTTGATAGTCAGGACATGAGTATCCACTTAGATAGTTGCTAGAAAGAAAGAGAAAATTTTATTATTGAGCATTAATTAACAACAATAGTAAACTTGTCCTTTGGCTGCAGGTGACCCTACTCTGTTAATCAAGGCCAAGATCTAAGTTTTTATGTATGTTTAACATTATTTCATATAACTTTATACCCAATATGTGGATACACAATTTTTCAGGCTTTAAAAGAAATATGTTAACTTTTGGTTATACTTTCTTTTTGAGTGCTTAAATCTACACAATTAGCCCAGATTAACCAAACTTTGTTTCCCCAAGGTCATTTGAGGTTCTGGTCTTCAGGGGGCACTTGAATTTGGGGGGGAGAGAGGGAGGGGGGAGGCAGGTAGCACCTGGCTCCTTCTGGCTATTCTTAACCAGTTCCATCTACCAAGGACAAGGTCAGGTCTTGCTAGACCAGGCTTCCCTTTGGAGCACAAAGTGACTTTCCTCTATATTGAGCTTCCTTTTTATAGAATGGACACTGGCTAGGGTTCTGTTGGTGGATCTCCAAGACCTCCCTGCACATGAAGCCTGGTGACTCACAATTGAAGAACATTTTAAGAGATGCTCCCGTACAAAATCCCCTGGGACCAATTGACCTCAGAGAGCAAGGAACAAAATTGTCCTTTAAATCCCTTGGCCAAATTGGCATGGGCCTTAGGTATCGGCACTAAGCATCCAAAAAAGTTAAGTTACACCAATCTGGTACTTTTAATTACTGTATCATATTTAGATAAAATCTGAAGAAAAGCCTAAGAAGCCTTGTATAAACACCGAATGGAAGAAATTTAACATCATAGGGTAAGCAGGCAAAGCCTATAAGAGAAATGTAAACAATTTTAGGCATATCTTAAATAAACAATTTACTACAAACATAAGTAGTCTCTTTACTTTCCCAAACCTCATATCCTTGTTTGTAGTTTTCCAAAAACAGGGAACATGCCTGTTGACCAGAATTAAGCTGAAAAAATTTACCAAGTCCATCCAAACTGTCTCCTTCTGGGATGCATGCCACTAGTTCAGGGAAGTACACCTAGCTTTTCTTGAGTCAAGTTATCTTGAAATGGGCAGAACAGATATCAAAAGTAATACCTGCATAATAGACAGAGACCAAAAAAATATCTTTCAGTAGTCAAAGGTAACCCATTACTTGTCTATGCCCCTTTAATCCAAATCTATAACTGGAAGTCCAGTACAAGCCAGGAATGGACCAAAAACCAGCCACAACCCTGTGTCATTATAATCCCATGTAGACTATTAGTAAACTGGCTTTAATGTTTATACCATTCCACTCTAGAAACTTTTAACCACTTCAATCCAGTACAAGTATCTTATTTTCTACTAAACTTTGCAATATTTATGCCCATCCAGTCAAAGGGGGCTGTTCCCCCAAACATATCACCATAAAATAAAAACCTTAAAGTGACTCTACAAGTCCCAGGGCAGGCTCTGGCCAAGCAAATCTTTCCAGATATTCAGAAATGCACCACATAGGCCTGGCAAAAAGCCTGTCTATCCACCCCAAAGATATTCCACCTAGTGATCAAATATCCCCCACACAAAACACAACCAAAGGCTTTGAATTCAATTTTATCTAGTATTAACATAGTGACTCCTCTTTCTTTCTTAGTGTCGTTTGTTTTTTTTTTTTCTTTTGTTTTATATATCTAGTTTCTGAATGCCATTTACTTGTATTATTTTTTACATTCCTTTCACCTTAGGATAATATCTATCTTTAAAGACAAGTTAAGCTTCTTGGAGACAAGAAAAAAAAAAAGATGGGTTTTGTTTAATCCATTCCACTAGTTTCTGTCTCTTAATTGGAGAATTCATTCCATTGATATTTAAAACTGTTGTTGAGAGAATCAAACTGCTTCCAATCATTTTGATTTCTAGTATCCATAGGGTTGTATCATTTATTTTCTGGTGATGATTGGTTATAGTCATCCCTGCCCTCTTCTCTTTGTATTGCTTGAAGTATTCTCTGCAGGTATGGCTTATTGGAGAGGAATTCTTTCAACTTCATGGAACATTTTCCTTTCTCCTTCAACTATAATAGACATTTTGCTGGATAAAGTACTCTGGGTTGGCATCTATAGAAAGTCCTTTAGAACTGGGAATATTTTAGACCAGGCTCTTCTGGCTTTCATCGTCTGCAGTGAGAAATCAGCTGTAATTCTGATAGGTTTTCCTCTGTAGGTAACTTGTTGCTTTTCTTTTTCAGCCCTCAGTGTCCTTTCTTTGCTTTGAACATCCAGTGTGTTTACTATGATATGGCATGGAGAATTTCTTTTCTGGTTCTTTCTGCTTGGAGTTCTATATGCTTCTAATACTTGTATAGGTATCTTTTGCTTTAATTTGGGAAACTTTTCCTCTAAAATTTTGTTGAAGACCTGGGCCACATCATAATCCTGTGAGTCTTCTTCCTCTTCTATCCGTATAATTCATAGGTTTGGCCTTTTCATGGTATCCCACAGTTCCTGGTTATTCCATTCTGGTGTTCTTTTTTAAATGTTCATACTCTTTACTTGATTTGTCCAATTCTTCCATATTGTCTTCCACTCTTGATATTCTATTTTCTACTTCATCCATTCTATTATTAAGAGTTTCTCCCATCCTTTCCAAGTTGTTTGTGGAATGTTGCATTTCTTTTGTCATTTCAACTTGAATTTTCTTCAATGTTTCTATATCTTTTATGATTTCATTCTGCAATTTATCATTGTCCTCTTTCAATTTATCCCTGTCTTCTTTTAGATCCTGGACTTCCTTGTTTATAAGCTCCTTAAATTCCCTCAACTCCTTAATTTCACCAATAATATTCATAATTGTTCTTTTGAGATCTGTATCCTGAGTTATAGCCAAGGGGTCTTCATTAGAGAGTACTTGAATAGGGGTATTAGTGTTTGGTGCAGATCCACCTGAGTCTTTCTTTTGTTGAGCTGTAGGCATTTGGGTAGCCTCTGTTGGGAGTGGTTCCAATGTGAAGCCTAGGTGCTTATTAAGCTGACACTGATATTGTTGTATTCTTCAGGTGTTTATTGATTTCCTAACTGATGCACAGGTGTAGACACTCTAGGCTCCAAAATCTCAACTCTATCCTAACACAGTACAGACCAACACCCCTCACCCAACCAGCAAACAGTTTGCCCAATGGACTAAGCCATGCAACACCCCAGGAACCCCCCAGGCCTGTGAAACCCACACCCCGAGGGTCCCAGGCACTCCCGGTCCTGTAGGCTGGAAGGTCACTATGCTTCCACTGCAATGCAGCTGGAGTTCCCCACATCCAAGTGGGGTGAACCCCAATTACCCACCGGATGAGATGTACTCACGGAACTACTGTATAGCATCCTTAATTTACCAGCGGATCCTCCAGGGCCAGGCACCCAGGTCTATACCTGGGTTCAGTAGAAAGGCTCAGCCAACACCAGGGCTATTCCTGTTGTCTCCTGACGCCCTCAGGCAATGTCTATAGTACTAAAATGAAGTCCTTAAGGATCCAAATGTCCTAGGACCACCTCTGACACTTCCCAAAGCTCTTGAGGACCCCTCAGTCCCCCTTCCCGACTTTGCCCTTAGCTGCTCAGAATGCACCCGCCACCTTGGGAGCCGCCATCTTGGAAAAGCCCTGGTCTCTTCTTAATCACAGCTCATTCTTTAGTCCCAGCTGATCAGAAACCACAGGTTCTCAATTTAAAAGATCATACAAACAGCCTTGATGGTCTCTGCTTCCCTTTGAAGCTTCACAAGGCAGGCCTCATCACCTACACCTCTTTCAACTGAACTGTTCCAAGCCCCAGAACAACAGCTCACCAAACTGTAAAGTCACAGTTCCTCACTTAGGGAGCCCAAGGTAGGAACTCAAGGCAGGAACCTGAAGGAAGGAGCTGGAACACAGGGCATGGAGGAATGCTGCTTGTTGGCTTGCTCCCCTGGCCTGAGTCCAGCCAGCTACGTTATACAATACAAAAACATGACGAGGGGTGGCACCGCCCACAGGGAACTGGGCCCTCCCACATCACCCAACAATCAAGAAAAAAAACCCACAGACATGGCCATAGGCCAGTCCAATGGAAGCGATTCTCCAGTGGAGGCTCCTTCAACCCACGTGCATCAAGTTGACCCTAAAGCTATCCAGTATGAATATATTCTGCCACAATAAACAACAACAACAACAAAAAGATTGACTACATAAAGCAAACAGACAGCAGCTCCATCCCCCGCCCAGCCCACCATCTCCCCTGCCTCTGGAACTGGTGACTGCTCCTGCACTCATCTGCTCTTACCTGGAAGACCTCAGGCCAGAAGCTCCCTGGCCCACGTTACTTCCTCCTCTCCGAATCTGAAACAGAAGGATTTCTTTTGCCTGCTACAGCCTCAATCACTACACTACCATTCTCCTTCTCAATTTCATGATGAAACTTATTCAATTCCTCCATTTTTCTGTCCCTTTTTTCTTTAACCTGCTCTCTTGGGCTTCCAATCCTGTCGTTCCATTAGGACATGAGCCCTTAGACCTCCATGTTATTAAACCCAGCAGTTGGGCTGGAGAGATGGCTCAGCAGTTAAGAGCAACGACTGCTCTTGCAGAGGACCCAGGTTCGATTCCCAGCACCTACATGGTGGCAGAGAACCGTCTTTAACTCCAGTTCCAGAGGAATCCGACGCCCTCTTCTGACCTCCACAGCATTTCACAACATGAGTGCACCTACCTGCATGCAGACAGTACACACACACACACACACACACACACACAAAAAAAAAAAAAAAAAAAAAAAAACAGCAGTCTGATGCTCATTATCATTCTCTCAGCACCCCAGATGGTTGGTGAATTTCTACACTTCAAAGTTCTTTGGCTTGAGAGATGGCTCGAGTGCTAAAGAAGCTGCTGCACAACATGAGGACCTGAGCTCGATCATCCAGCACCCATGGAAAAACTAAGGTAGTATTATGTGTCCTGTAATCTCTACGGGAGCTGAAAGCAGGCAAGATCTTAGGGGTTATGCCAGAGCTACTCGGCCAGCAGCCAGTTCAATCAAACTGTGAGCAACCAAGCTCAGAAATAAATAAAAATAAATAATAAATACAAATAAATAAATAAATGTAAAGAAATATCCCTCTGGCGCTCCCCATGACCCACCACTGTGACTAGTGATACATCCACACACACTTGCATACATGTCCATATCCACATACACACAAAAAATAACACAAGTCTTTGATGGTTTCTATTGCTATCCCACCCTCTTGACTTCCTTCTTCCTCACTGTCACTCCTTGACAGACAACTGATATCCACACCCTGCCATATTAAATTCGAATACTGCTAAGCCCCAGGCCTTGACCCCAAGACCCCTCTTCCATCTTCTGTACACATTCTGCGAGACTTAACCCAGCTCTCCACAGCATGAACTGCATACCCTACCACTGTACCTAAATTCTTCTCTCCTGAGCTCTCCTTACTTAGACTATATAATTGTCTTCATTGTGTGTCTGTGAAGTAGTGTGTGTGTGTGTTGATTGTGTGACATGAAATGCCAGAGGCACCTTGGTATCAATTGTAAGAACCAATACACCTCGTTTTTGTTTTATTTTTTTTTTTTTTAATTGATTTTATTCATAATTCATTTTTCAGTTCAGCTTCAGGCCATATTACTCCTCTTGCCCTCCCCCCCACCCCACCCCATCCCATCCCAGATCATGTATTCTGCCCATAACGTCCTGCATCTTCTCTCAGTCTTTTTTATGTTTAGAATTCACAGTTTCCTCAATTAATTATATTACTCTAAAATATCGATACATACTTCCACCCAATGTAGTAATTACAGAGTCTGAAAATAATTGTGGGTGGATTCAGAGCCTGTTGAAAATCACATTGTTAAACCAACACAGTTGCTTTCAGATTAAAACAAAAATATAACCTATTGTCATCAGTTTGCCTTTTGTCTGGAGGATTTGTTGTAACATCCCACAATGAGGGAAACCATTCTTGGCTTTCTGGGACTGTGTCTCCTCAGCATAATGGCTTTTAAGCTCCATCCATTTACAGCAAAGTTCATCATGCCATCTTTCTTTATCGCTGAATAGTACTCTCTGTTGTAGATGTTACCACATTTTTGTCATTTTTGTCATCCACTCGTCGTTGAGGGGCATTTGTGTTGGTTCCAGCTCTTCACTATTGTGAAGAGAGCTGCAATAAACATGGATGTGCATGTATCTTTGCAGTAGGATAATCTTGGGTATACTACCCAGGAGTGGTTACTGATCAGGGTAGGCTCATTTTAGTCTTTTAAGGTGCTCCACCACGTTTTCCATAGTGGTTGTACAAGTTTACATTCCCACCAGCAGTGGATGAGTGTTCCCCTTTCCCCACAACCCCTCCAGCATCTGTTGTCTTTTGTTTTCTTGATCTTAGCTAGCTGTACTGGAGTGAGAGGATATCTGAGAGTTAATTTTAATTTGCATTTCCTTAATTATTAATGATGTTGAACACTTTTTAAGAGTTGCTCAGCCATCTTTAATTCCTCACTGGTGAAGACTCTGTTCAGCTCTTTACTCCATCTTTTGAGTAGGTCATTTGTCTTCTTACTTCTTTGTTTTTTGAGTAGTTTATATATTCTTGACATTAATGCTCTGTCAGATGTATCACAGGTGAAGATTTCCTCCCACTTTGTGGGTTTTCTCTTCCTTGATTGTTTCTTTCTCTGTACAGAAGCTTTTGAGTTTGATGAGGTTCAATTTGTTGATCATTGACCTTATTTCCTGTGCAGCTGCTGTCTGATTTAGAAAGTCTTTTCCTATGTCTATGTCTTATAGGTTGTTGCCAACTTTTTCTTCTATCACCTTCAAGCTTTCAAGCTTCACGTTGAGATATTTGAGCCACTTGGAGTTTATTTTTGTACAGGGTGAGAGGTAGGGGTCTAATTTTGTTCTTCTACAAATGGTGATCCAATTTTACCAGCACCGTTTGCTGAAGATGCTATCCTTCCTCCATTGAGGGTTTTTTGCCCCTTTGTCAAATATGAGGTAACTGAAATTGTATGAGCTCAAGTTTGGATCTTCAATTTTGTTCCATTGGTCAATGGGTCTGTTTTTGTGCTAGTACCAGGCTGTCTTTATGACTATGGCCCTGTAATATAGTTTGAAGTCTGGCAGAACAATCCCCCCTGTATTGCATTTTTCACTCAGGGTTGCTTTAGCTGTTTGGGGTCTTTTGTTTTTTCATATGAATTTAAGGACCCATCTCACTAATGAATATAGATGCAAAAATTCTCAACAAAATACTTGCAAATTGCATACAGACCCACATCAAAAAGATCATCCATCATGATTGAGTTGGATTCATACCAGAGATACAGGGATGGTTCAACATGTATAAATCAATAAATATAAAACACATAAATAGACTGAAAGACAAAAACCACAGGATCATCTCAACTGATGCGGAAAAAGCCTTTGACAAGATCTAGCATCCCTTCATGTTTAAAGTCCACGTTTAAAGTCCTAGAGAGAATAGGACTGAAAGGAACATTCCTCAACATGATCAAAGCCATATAGAGCAAACCCACTGCCAACATCATCCTAAATGGAGAAAAATTGAAGCCATTTCCCTTAAAGGCGGGAACAGGGCAAGACTGCCTCTTATCACCACTCCTCTTCAACATAGTGCTTGAAACACTTGCTAGGGCAATAAGACCAGAGAAGGAAATTAAAGGAGTACTAATTAGAAAAGAAGAAATCAAGCTATCCCTTTTTGCAGATGATATGATGATTTACCTAAGGGATGCTAAACACTCCACCAGAAAACTTCTAGAAGTGATTAAGAGTTTTAGTAAAGTGCTGGGCTACAAAATTAACCTAGAATGACCACAGGGAAACAGAGTTTTCCAGGCTTCCGAGAACTCACTCATATGAACTCACAGCAATGCCATCAGCATGTACAAGACCCAGGAAAACTCAAACCAGGCAAAAAATCAACATAGAACTGGGGAAATGGGTAAGAAGCCCCAGCCTTAGCTAAGGAACTGTTGGGAGTCGATCATTGCTGGGTGAGGAAGAGTTGGTCTTCTTTAAGGGAGTAACACAGCCAGGCATTGTGGCACATACCTTTAATCCCAGCACTTGGGAGGCAGAGGCAGGCCAATCTGGTCTACACATCTCTGTGAGTTCAAGGCCAGCCTGGTCTACATAGTGAGTTCCAAGCCAGCTGGGGCTATAAGGAAACCCTGGACTCCCTCCAGTGGATGAACTCATACTGAGTGACATATAAATATATAAACTTGATTCAATCTTAACATATATGACAGCATGCATGAAATCCAGTGGGGGGGTGCTATGAAAGGTGCAGATAGGGGTGGAGGGTCTAAATATTGAGATTTATGTATGGAATACAGAAAAAAATCGATACATGTTTTTGTTTCTTTTGTTGAAAAAAAACAAAATTAACCTAGAAAAATCAGTAGCCTTTCTTTACACCAACAATAAACAAGCAGAGAAGGAATATAAGAAGACCTTCCCACTCACAATAGCCTCAAAAATAAGATACCTGGGAACAAGCCTGACAAATGTTACCAAGCACCTCTACGACAAAATTTTAAATCCCTGAAGAAGGAGATTGAAAATGACATCGAAAGATGGAAAGATCTCCCATGCTCATGGATTAGGAAAATTAATATAGTAAAAATGTCCATTTCACCCAAACTGATATACAGATTCAATGCAATCCCAATCAAAATCCCTATGAGCTTCTTCACAGACTTGGGGAAACAAATCGTTATTTTTTGCTTTTTGAGGCAAGGTCTTCTATTGGGACCTCTGTCTCACCAGTTGGGCTAGGCTGGCTGGCCAATGAGCCCCAGTGAGCCACCTGTCTCTGCTTCCCCCATTTGGGGATTACAAGAGCACAGCATCACGCCCAGCTTTTTTATGTGGATTCCGGGGACAGTCTTCATGCTCGTACAGCACTTTTCTGACCGAGCCATCTCTGCAGCCCTTACATCTGCTACCTTCTAATGACAGCCTGCCAGTTTCTGCCTTCTTTATGTCTCTGATCCAATCCATCCTACACGCCACCATCAATCCTCTTAAAATTCTGCTGTCTCTATGGCTTCCCTGTCCTAACTCTTCAGATATTCTCCAAAGCTTACAGAATGCAGTACTCAATCCTTAGGCTGAGCCACAGAACACTTTGCAGTGACTCAGAAAGCTGCCTCTGGATAAAGAAAGAAATGCCATGTGTCTCTGCTCCAGCAACTGGGACACTTGCCATCAAGCCACCCCTCCCCTTCCTCTGTAACTCAACTGATTTTTTTCTAAAGATTGTAACTGAAGATTTAATGCCAAATATCTCCAAAGTAGTACTTGCTGTTCCCCACCTGAGAACACCTGAGCCTGGCTCCCCAGTGAGTGTCACTACAGGCACCTGAGCTGAAGCCAAGCACACTTCAGAATGACTTTAAGCGTTCCAGAAACATAAGCTTCTTCCAGAATCAGTTTGGAATGGTTATCAAGGCTCTCTCATCAACTCCTGGGTAGAAGGCTTCAGTGTACGTTGATGCATGGTCTTCTGATTTCAACCAGTGTTGACCAGTGGTTCCCAATCCAAAATAACTCATCATGATAAAACAAGGGGAAGACTGAGAGATGAAGAGCTGCTTTCTTTGCTACTGTAACAAAAAACTTGACAAAAATCAGCCTAAGGAAAGAAGTATTTATTTTGGCTGACAGTTTGAGGGCGCAGTCAGTCCATCACTACAGGGAAGGCCACAGTGGCAGGAGCATCGGGTGGCAGAACACATTGCTTCCATAGGAAGCAAAAATGCTGTGGCTCAGCTCATCTTCTCTTTTTTATTCAGTTTTCCCTAGTTAAACCATTACGGACCCTGCTCATAGACACACCCAGAGGTATATTTCCGTGGTGACTCTAAATCCCATCAAGAGGAAAATCAAAATTTACCTTCACAGAGCTTTTAAATATATACCAAAGCTGGACTCATGAGCAGTAGAACTGAATCAAAGTCCCCAGGCTGGGACACAAGCTTCAAGGTTGTTTATCAGTTCAGTTTGGTGCGGATTGTTTTGGTTTTGTAATAGGGTCTCCCTTTAACCCCAGCTAGCCTGTAACTTTCTATGTAGACCAGGCTGGCCTCAATGTGACAGAGATTGCCTGCCTCTGCCTCCCAAGTGTGGGGATTAAAGGTATGTGCCACCACGCCTAGCTAAGCCACCAGGGTTTTATAAATCTCTAGTCCTAGGACCCACTAGCAAGCTATGAAATAGAATGAACTTGCAAGAAAGAAGACTTCAGAGATTTCTGACCCTTTCTAAAATGGCTGATAATCAAAGGTGAAAAGGGCACATGGGGTGGAGTAAGCACAGGAAGGGAGTAGGGGTGGGAAGAGGGCTGAAGCGATTGCAGTAATAATATTTGAGAGTCAATAGATTATGCTGCTCAGAATGATCATATTTGCCTGCATATCAGTCTTCAGAAAAAGGATCGCTCCCATAGAGACAACAACATCAAGTAATCACCCGCAGCTAACAAGGTAAAGCTGAGGTCAGAAACGGGAGCATCTGACTCCAGATTCCAGCCTCTTCCACTCACAGGAGTGACAGCAGCAGGTCTGACAGACTTCGCTCAAGGTTCAGGGCCCCATGCTAAGTATCTTGCAAAAACTATCTCAATCTTTATAGGAATCTTGTGAGGTGGAGGCTGTTATGGGTCATGTCCCATTTACATTTGAGGACACCTAAGCTCACGCACGTGAAGTGTTTCAGCCAAGATCACAGAGCACTTTGCCTGGAGCACATTCCGTGACCTTCTCAAAGCTGTGTGCTTCCCACTGAGACCGTGCACTCAGGCTTGATTCTTCTCAAGAAAATATTTGACAACTTCTTGGCATTATCAATTTATCATTTTTCAAAACTTAAAGCCTATTTGTGAAGGTGATGAGAGCCCCTAACAGGCAGCTTATTAGTAAAGAGCTTGGGCGAAGTAGAGGACAGCAGCGGCCCTTCCATCATCTTCCATCATTGCTTTCACAGGGAATTTTGAACTTGATCTTTCTACAAGGAGCTGGGCTGCACCCACCTGCTTTACTGCAAAGGACCCTGGGCCTTTCCCAAGGCCCTTCCTGTCTTTCTATGGGCGCAGAATTCTTGATCATTAAGATCGGCTGTTCACCATGCTTAGCTGAGTCCTGCAAACTCTCCTTCCTGCCCATGGACCAGATTGAAATTTATATCACAAAACTGCTTAGATGAATAAAGAAGATTTAATTTTAAAAATGTTCATCCTCTGTCCACAGGAACCTTCTTTCTATCCATCTGTCAAGTGCACCCACTGCGGAATTTTCAATGGATGCTAATGAGAGAATGTGCTATTCTTCCCAGGTGTCATAATGGCTCCATTATGAGTGTGGCTTTAGATGAGACGGAGGCACACATGTTGGGAATTTCAGATACCAGGCCAACTTGCAAAGTTGGTATTCAATTGTAGCGTAGTGGCAAGAGGGAGCCATTGCAGGTCTAGAGCAGACGAGTGACCTGGGAGCGACTTTAGGAAATCAATCTGGCAGTGATCTGTGGAATGACTTGGAGCAGAGAAAGGAACAGTTGGTTGGAACACAGTGCTGTGAAGCCAAAGGCTTGTCGACGCGCTGGCACAGAACATGTGGTTTCATCAGCACAAACCATTCTCGCTGCTAAAAAGCCGGTCAAAGAGCACATCTAAGTGATGACAGATTTGTATTAGGAAGACAGAGCTTAAAATATGTGTCTACCCTGAGCCGTCTTTACCTTCGGGCACCATATTAAGTAAGAGCTTCCACGCATCTGTCATTTCTGAACAAGTGGCCTCCATGGTGCATTAAATCTTCTGTTTAGAGACATGAAGATCCTAGACAACATCCTCATTTCTTTCTGGTCCTCAGCGATGGAAGCAGGTCACATTTCCTGCAGGATAACCCTTCTTCTACCATTCCCCATATTCTGCCTCTGCCCTGTGTTTGACTGCTTTGTTCTTGGTAGCCTCTCACACAGGAGTAAAAACCACAATTTCTGTCCCTGACTCTCAACCTCCTTACTCTCCATGGACTCCCCCGGCTCATCTAAGAACACGTTAGGGTAACATCAGCCTATGTTCCAGAGACAGACAACCCCGGGGATGAGTGGAGATCTTCTCTGTATGAGAGGCACTTCTCTCACCTCTTAGCTGTATCTTGCTATGAACTCCAAAGTGCCACCACTCTGCCTGGCCCAAGGAAAATGTTAATTGGACCCATGACACAATAAAAGACACAGCCCTGGGGTGTGCGACTCTGGAGTCCGATGGTTCCGACTGTTCCACCTCAGCCAAGCAAGGGTGGGAAGCCTTCACCCAAGTTGTTTCTGCTGTACCTTATTATTGATACAGAAAACAGGACATGATACAAGTCATAGTTTGGAAAACCCTCATTTTTAATGACTCAGGAAACAAATTGCTAATTCACACCATTCAAACTGCAACTTCTTTTTTGCCATGACCCTAGCAGTAGCAAATCAGCTTTCAAAACTTCCCCTCTACCAATTACTAACCTCAACCAGGGCTCTGAGTGCCCCCGCCTTCTGTCACTTGTCCCTCTGTCTTCTTGTTTTCTTGCTGTATCACCTTGTTTCTCTCCCTGTCTTAACTTCTGCTTTCTTTCAATATCCAAAAAAAAAAAAAAAAAAAAAGGCAAACCTTATATTCCATCTCCTCAGGGGGTGGCATCATCATTAGTGGCTCACCGGGACTCTGAGGCATGAACATTCTGGAGTGTGTTTCTCTAACGTGAGGGATCAGCAGAATCTCTCCCAGGGCTCCACAGCAGATTAGTGGGATCCATCCTGGCCATTTTGGATGCAGAAGGTCCAGGTGGCTCCTAAACCTCCCTTTTTTTGTCACTTTCTAAGTGGCATCCGTCACTGTGCCTGTCACCACATTGGTCCAGCCATCACTCATGGAAAACCGCCATGCTTGCCTATCAGTGCTGCTGATTTATGTCCAGATTGTTCTGTCTTCTCCCCGCCAACACTTTCCCAGTTCAACCGTTGGCTTTGCCTCCGCCTCCCATTTGTCCCTTCATCTTTCACTGCTAGTGAATGATCTGTCCTAAACACAGGTCAGACCCCCTTTGCTCCTGGCTGAAATCTGGCAGTGACTCCAACACTACTAACAAAACAATGCCTTTAGCATAGTGGGTAATATCCCCTCAACCACAGTGTGCAAGACTTGGTCTATCTACCCTCCCTTTTCTTTTCCCAACATTCCCTATAATAATGAAGAGCTAGGTAACCCTGCAATATCTTGTTCACATGGATACCACTCTTCTTTTCACTTTTCACTCATTTTAAAATTAGCTTACAGTGTTTTGTGATAGCATTTTCATGCACACTTTGCTTTGCTTTTGTTGATCTTCTTCCCTATCTTCCCTTGTCCCTCTGCTCAACTCCTGCCTGTTTCCCTCTACCCCCAGGGTCCCCGTTCTGCTTCACGTCTCACGTATTCTATTACCTCCTCACTTTCCCATCAGGGAAATGCACATTCAAACTGTTTTGAGAGTCCATCTCACCCCAGTCAAATTGACAATCAAGAAAACAAGTGACAACAAATGCTGGTGATGATGTGGGGTAACAGGAACTTACTTCTAGTAGAAATGTAAAAGGGTACACCCACTAGGGAAGTCAGTAAGGAAATTTCTCAAAAAGTAAAACTCGATGACTCATATATGTCATTCTGGGTATACACTTAAAGGACTCCAGAGCTAGAGAGATGTCTTAATGATTAAGAGCAATGGCTAATGTTGCAGAGGACCCAGGTTCGATTCCCAGCACCCATATGTCAGCTAACAGTCATTCATAACTCCAGTTTCAAGGGGTGAGATACCCTCTTCTGACCTCCAAGGGCATTACACAACACAGGTGCACTTAAACCCAAGCAAACAATACACTCATGCACATAAAATAAATTAAAAATCCTTATTCAGAAACGGACTCTAAATTCCTATCACAGAGATAGTTGCACATTCATGTTTATTGCTACACTTTGTAAAATAGCTGTTATTTTTTCTAAAACTCCTTTTTGTTCCTGTATATCTAGGCTATCATCTCATGCTTCTAATATTAGGAAACTTTGTTTTTAATTTATAAAGTGTTTTCCAGGGCTAAGAAACAAACCCAGGCTGTGTGCATGTTAAACAAGTGTTCACCGTGTCCCCAGAAATTCTCCTTTAAGGTCCTCATGGTGACTAGTGACCCATTCTGAAGAGATTCACTCATTGAAATTGTCTGCTTGCTGTGTAAGTGCAAGAGCATAACTCTCATGTCAAAGGTGATAAAAGATAGTTTATTCTGGAGCTAAATATGAGTGATCATGTCCTGGGGACACAGATTTAGGTCTCCCTAAATATCATGTTCTAAAATGAGGAACAAAAAAAAGACATAAATCAACATACTTTTCAAATGCATTGGTGGGTGCATTTGGTTGGCAGGTTTTAGCAAAGCAGTGGGAATTCTGCTACAGGCCTCAGATATTATGGTGACACACAGCCTTTTGGTCGGTGGAAGCTAAGGTTCTGTTAAGTTAATATATTCCAAAAGGATTTTATCTGTTAGTCACTATATTAGGATCAGACACAGAGGTGGGCAAGAAATAGCCATTTCAGGGGATAAGGATAGCCCAAGATCGATTGTAAATAGGTTTGGGACTTGCAACATTCCAAACTGTCCACAGTCACTAAAGCACTACTCAGTGAGCCAACCTTGCAGTAGTTCAAGTTGGAGAGGCGGGGCTTTATGTCACGCATGACTTCATGGGGCAGGGAATTTCTAGAGTTTTCTCCAACACCCACCCCAATGAATGCTTCCTGTTACTGGACCTCTTCCTGGAAATTCATGGGTCGGGGAATTTCTAGAGATTTTACTCCAGCACCCACCTCAATGAATGCTCGCTGAACTGGACTCCTTCTGTGAAATTCCTTCTATCCCTTCTCCTCATCAGCCCCGCTCTCCCTGTGCCCACTACTCTCTTCATCTTCATTTAGCCTCAGAAGGGCCCATCAAGGCTGAGATCTGACCCACCAAGTGGCATCTCTCAGTCACTCTAGGAAGCCTAGTTATTTTTTTTTCTCCTATGTCCTTAATAAAACATCAGCTCTACTTTGCACAAAAATCATCCTTTCTCTTCAAAGAACTTGGGAGCTTTTCAGCTCTGTCTGTGGTATCATAAGTGGAACCCTTACTGGCAAGGGGAGGCCAAAAAGAGATTAAGGTGACATGGTTCAAGGACAAAGCCCCAAATCAAATACATTTCTTTTGCTGTCTTCCTGAGTAACTGTGGCTGCAAGAATCTTCAGCTCCACAGAATTCTCTATTTCTAACATTTCAAATAAAATCTGGCTAGTGTGTCCTAGTTCATGAGCTTCTGACCTCAGAGAAAATGAGTAGAGAAAGCAGAATTGGGCACTATCCTTGATGACAAAATATATTTATTTTTCTCTTCCTCTACCCTGCAGGTTCTTTTATGTTTTGGTTTTCTGAGTGAAAAAATTACATCATCATAAAGAGATGCTCATAACATCTCAGTTACAGGTAAGGTATTAATAGATAAAAAAAAATCTTTGCTGGTAAAATGCTAATCAGAGAAATTATGAGAGTGAGTACAAGCTACTGTGGTATCTAGAATTCAAGTTTTTAAATAAGCAAAATGAATACACTTTGGAAATTAATTCAACAATTACCAATGATTCGTGGGGTTATATTATTACATCCTTGATATGCATTGTACATATTTTCCTGTGGGCATATGCAAATGTTAAAGTTCATATATTAAATAATAGATGGGGAGGAGAAAGGCTTTAGGTAGACAAAATATTATTGCTTTCATTATTGTTATTGCAAATGAACACTCTTTACTGAAATTTCATTATTTGTTTGGGGACGTTTGCTGAGCTTGGCAATTTTCCAGCCATTATGAACTGTGCCTCGTCAGGCAGCAGGGCCACTGGATGGGAGAAGGAAACAGAATACAGAAAACTGGTTTGAAAAAACAAAAATTCTGTTTATTTTCAGAGTTTCTTGGGCCTGAGTGCTGAATCTTCTGGCCATTAATTGCATGAGTCACCTATCCTGGTCCTTCCATTTCTGAAAAGAAGTCGCTGTTTTCTGCACTGAGTTGTCAGGTGTTGGGAGAATAACAAGTGAAGACACCTTGAGTTCTTGCCAACAGGCACTACCTTGATCTGTATGTGTCAGGTATCAAGGCGCTCTGGTTCTTGGTTTTCATAGCTTACTGGGAAGTGGCTGACTGATGGCTGGCCCTGAAATGTTGATGGTGACTCAACTAAAGTAGGACACACGGTGGCCTGCTTGTCCACTGCAGGAAAGTCTTTGTCTATCTAGCAGTCCTTCCAAAGCAGCATAGGCGATTATCAGGGGAAGAAAAGATGAATGGTTCTTCACCACTGCTATTTGGGGACCCTGGAGAATTAACTGTAGATTCTCGCTTTTAAAAGTCTTTCTTTTTGTTTTCCTGATGCTTTGGGGACCTCCTACATGCCAAGCAAGAGCTCTACTGCTAAGCTACACCTCCAAACCTTTAGTTTCCTTTGCTAATGTCAAGGCTAGAGCCCCTAGACTCTTTTTGATCTATGATCCCCCCACTTCCCACTTCTACGTGTTCTGATAGGAATGAGACCATACCTAGCCCAGTGTTTGGCACCATCTGCTTTACAAATCATTGATCCAAATAACCAAGGTGTCTGGATGCAGATACCAAGGAGCCCAAACCAGTGCATTCATATGGGTTTCTAAATGATGAGGTATGGCACTGTGGACTGATGGAGTTCAAATAAAATACCTGGGCTGACCTAATTGGGATTTGGCAGATGTGACCATTCCAAAGGGAACCAATGGATATTAAAAAAAAAAAATAGTGAATTCAATAAGAGTTTTACTTTGTTAATTCAAAAGTTTTATTAACTCCATGGTTTTCCAAAGTTTCCTCTATCTTTTAAAAAAATTAATTCCATTGAGTTGAAAGATCTCAATTGGAGTTTTATGTGTAGTAAGATGCCTTATCCTCACCAATCCCAGACATATAGGCTAGTCGGCAATGGAGCAGGCTGTCTAGCTTTGGCTGCAAGGTGCTCATGAGTTGATATTGTTGTGTTCATGGGAGCAGAAGAGGATAAGAATTCATGGTTGGACAGAGACCTAAAAGACACCAGGCTTTCCAGACATGGGACCTTCCGAGGAACATGATAGATAATCTTCATTGTTCACTTGACTAGATTTAGAGTCGCCTGGGAGATTGGGGAGGAACACCACTGGGGACATCACAATGGGTTCCAGAGAGAATTAACTGAAAGGAAGGAGCCATGCTGAATGTGGGCAGTGCCATATTCATAGGCTGGGAGCACAGATGGATTAAAAGTGAGGGAAAAGAAGAAATCAGATAAGCACCACGGTGCTCTTTCCGTATGCTTGCTGACTGGCCATGGCACCGGTTACTTTTCTCATCAATGTGACAAAGTAATTGAGAAGAAGCAGCTTAAGGAAGGCAGAGTTTATTTTAGTTTACAGCATAAGGAAGGATGAGTACATCATAGCAGAGAAGACATATCTGCAGGAATGCGAGGCATCTGTTCATACTACGTCCCTAATCAGGAAACAGTGTGCAGCCGGGAAGCTAAACCAGATTGTAAAGAACCTTAAGCCTTCTTTACCTCTTGTTCTGCATTCCATGAACCTTGGGTGCAGAGGTTGCGTTGTGTAGATGTGCCACTTAGGCTTGGACAATTCACAGTGTCTGTGTGTGACCAGCTGTGATACTCTGTAGGAATCTCTTGGTTCTCATTAGTGAAGCTCCCTCATACAACCAAGGGTCAGGAACACAAAAAGTCACAAATGTCCAAAGGATAGAGAGAGTAAGAGTCTGCAGAGTGCATGTCATTGAACAGGACCCCCTATGTTAAACTTCACCCACCCAGGGCTCAGGGACCATTGTAGAAAAGGGGGAGGAAAGATTGTAAGAGCCAGGGAGGAGGTGCAGGACCACATGGAAATAAAGACCTACAGGCTCCTAGGATCTTGCTCACATGAACCTACAGCAATGGTGTCAGCAGGCACAAGACCTATGCAAACTCAAGCAGACAAAACCCCAGCACAGAACCATGGAAATGTGCAAGAAGCCCCAATCTTAGTCAAATAATTATGAGCAGCTGATTACTGCTGGGTGAGGAAGAACTGATCATCTTAAAGGTAAAGAACTTTACGTAGACTGACTAGACCCCCATGGCAGGGGGTAGGGGGAATCTATGTAGAGACTGAATCTATGTCTGGAGATGCTAACTTGGCAGAATAGACCTTAACAAAATGATAGAGTGTATGGATTCCTGGGGAGGGGGGCAGTTATAGGAGGGTGCTAGTGGGGAAGGGGGCATAATGATGATTAGGTTCATTGAGACGTTCTGTTTGAAATACACAACATTTCAATAAAATATTTACAAAATATACCCTTAAGCTTACTCCCCAGACATCCATTTCCTCTAATGAAGTTCCCCACCTCCTAATAGGTTCTACAACCTTCCAAACAGCAACACCAGCTGATGATCAAGTGTTAAATCATCTAAGCCTGTGAGGGACATTTAAACTATAGTAGCCAGGAAGGGATTAGCTCTATTCTACCTCGTTCTGCCAGACACGTGATCAAGAATTGAATCATTTGAAACCGTGAGCCAAAGTTAACCATTCCTGTAGGCTT
The DNA here is from genome assembly GCA_009823505.1 of Rhizomys pruinosus. Taxonomy (NCBI): domain Eukaryota; kingdom Metazoa; phylum Chordata; class Mammalia; order Rodentia; family Spalacidae; genus Rhizomys; species Rhizomys pruinosus. Next base: position 30,809 of record VZQC01002229.1, on the reverse strand, counting down.
TCTCAAGAATTTATCACAGTGAGCAAACAACAAAACCAAACTAGTACAAGGAAGAATTCAATGGTTTACAGTTTGGGCACTCCCCCATGAGACCTTTTCTGCCCATTCTGAGTCCTAAAACATGGTATCCTTCAATAGTGATCATAGTAACTATAACTCATGGAGCACTTATATTGTGTCAGTCATGTTCTATACATTAATCTTACTAAACCATACATTGATCCCAAAGAGATTATTACAGTTCCCATCTTTACATGACTAAAAAACTGAAAGAGAGAAGTTGAATAACTTGCTCAGGATCACCTAGTTAATACCGAAGTAGGAAATACCTGATTCCAGGCAATTTGAACAAATAGAAAAGAATAAAGTCTGACTTTTTCTAACCCTGCTATATTGTTCTCTCTTTGGGCTAATGGAAAAGCAGAGACATTTGGAACCTCTGGGTAGAAATGGCTAAGTTTCCAGTCTCAGAGGCCAGAACCTATAGAAAATAATCCACTAAGGGTATGGCATACAGCTTCCAGCATGGCCCCAAAAGGTCATCACCTTCTAGTACCCACACTGGCAAAAAATTCTCTCTTTTTATGCTAAGGTTGGTCTCTCTAATTAGCAACAAAGGCAGAAGCCATGTCACATTCAAGGTAGGATATAAAGGCTTTTGCTTGGACTGGACTTAAATAAGTCCTCTCCAGGAAATAAGATAAAAAAAAAAGCATGGTGGGCAATGCCCTTTATCCAGCACTCAGGATGGCAAATAGGACAGGTCATGATCTCTGAGTATCAACGGCTAGCCTGGTTACATCAGCAAGCTCTAGGTGCACCTTATCCATAAAGACCAAATATCATTATCTATATATTAATATTTTATTTATATATATTAATAATTTTATATATATATTATTTTTAATAAAACAATATTAGTCATTATATATATAATAGTATAGATATTTGGTTCTTGGATATTACTATGATATATAATAATATCTTATATATATATATATATATCCTCTCAGATATTTGACGCTCTGGTGGAAAGTCAGATGCTAAGACAGGAGGACACTGGGAGAGTGATGGACTCACGATCGTGATAGAGAGCAGACCTCTGCAGCCACCGGGTGGTGCAGGACTGAGGCATGTCAACAGGCAGGAGCCATCTTGGAAGCAGACCCTCCAACCCCAATCAAGCTTTGAAATGATTGCAGTCCTGACCCCAGCTAACCATTCCTGGATTCCTTTAATTTTCAGCACCATCATTCCCTCTAGTTGTTTGTTTGTCCTCCCTCCTCTGGTTTTATTATGTATTTTTAAATGCATACACTTTACTTTTTGAGAAATTGATACCTAAGTATTGTATTTGAATTATTTCCACACATTCCAGCACCCCCACCAATTCCCCCATGCCTCCTAACTCCCCCGAACATTTTCTTGTCCTCTTCTTTGATATTTTAAATTTCGGGGAACCTAAACTATATACATTACACTTAAATACCACACACACTATACTACACAAGTCTTATACTATACTAATATATCTATATAATAATAATTATATATTTATGATATATATACACTGAGTCCAAAGTCCATTTACTGGTGCTCACTACAGGAGTTCTGGGATTACAGATGTCTACTACTGCATTCCATTATTTTATGTGGGCTCAGGGGATCTAAACTCAGATAGTCTAGCTTGTATGGCAAGCCCTTGACCCATTAAGCCATCTCCTTGGGCCAATTTCATTCTTCTTTACACCTGAATAAAATTTATTTTCTTTATCTTTTCCTCTATTGATAGGCATCTAAGCTGGTTGCATTCTCTGGCCAGGGTTAAATAGTGTGATAGTCAACATTCATGGTCAAATATCTCTATGGTACCTGACTTAAATTCCTTCAGTTACTTATCCAGAGGTGACACAGGTAGATCATCGCAGTACTGTTTTGCTGTTTTGTGGAACCTCTCCGTTTCCATTCAAAGACACTGCACTACGGGAACCTCTGCTTTCTTGATCTGCTCCCTTCCCTGATCAACAGCATCTATTTTTTTTATTTCCCTCAAGGCCACTGTATCTGAGCAGAGCCTTGTGGAGCTGTGTAGACTTGAAAAAAGCTCACTGCAGCTGGGCATTAAGTAAGGAGCGCACAGGGAGCTGTCCAGCTGATCTCAGAGCTTTAGCTCAGCAAGCTGCCCTGCAAGAGATAGAGGGCTGCCATTAGAGCTGCATGAAGCCAAGTGTTAAGTCCAGCCCAGCAGCCTCAGGGAAGTGGGAAGAGGTGCTGCTTGTTCTCTGTAAGGCCATGCAACTCTAAATTTCCAGTTTTATTTTTGGTCTCTGGGTAGGAGGGCTTCACGCAGCTACAATTGCTCTCTCTCTCTCACTTTCTCATAGAAGCAGCATCTCCAGGCAGCCTCATCCTATGAGGCAGAGCCCAGAACGCAGGGCAAGGCAGGGAGGGACAGGTCTGGATGGCATGCCTACAGTCCTCAGCTAGGACCTCCGGGCAAGAAATCCCCGAGAGAGACAAGGAGTGGGGTTTGGTTCTTTGGTTAAAGGAGAGCATATCCCAGAGGAAAATAATGGGCTAAGTGTGTGGACACTTTATCTGAAGAGAAACCAGCTTCAGGGTACGGTGGGTCATGCTCGTGACCCCAGCCCCCTACCCTACCCCGAGGATGATTCAGGAGGATTGCTATACATCCAAGCCTAAGACTTCATTTCATAAAAGCAACCAACATGCCAAAATTCTTCCTCAATCTTTGGTGTAATTTGTTCACGCTGTGTCATGATTGTGCAAGCTGTAGGTCTTATTCAGAATTCTGGAAAGAGACAGTGAGGAAGAGAACCAATAACAGACTCTATGATAGCTCACCTCAGCACCAAGAAGTGAGTTCTGATGTTCTTAAGGGGAGCCTTACCCAGGCCATGTGCGGGGTGAGTAACAGAACCTTTTTCAGCACAGAAAATAGGAAGCAGGGAAGCATCTAAATGTTCCTCCCAAATTACAAGGCTCATCAGAAGACTGGTAAGCTGTCCACACTCTGAGCTTGAGTAGCCCTAGATAGAGGAGTATCATGCTAGGACTGAGTAAGCTAGGCTGACTTACAGGGAACAGGGGCTTAATGGGCTGGCAGGATAATAAGCCACTCATTCTTCTCAGCTTCAGTTCTTTCAGAATGCTAACCATGCAATATGTATGTAATACTTATTTATGTGTTTTCTCCACTCTCATGGAAACTCCAGAAAGGCAAGATTCTTTGATTTATTTTCTTTTAACATAGATAGATGATGATGATGAAGATGAAGATAGATAGATGATAGAGATATAGATGATAGATATAAATATAGATTAGATATAGATTAGATATAGATAGATATAGATATAGATGATAGATATAAATATAGATTAGATAGATGATAGATATAGATATAGATATAGATATAGATATAGATATAGATATAGATATAGATAAATATGTCTGTAACATGAGACTAAATGACTGAGCAGAAGACGTCTACAATTAGAGATACTAAAGCTCACTTGTGATGATTAATATTTCCTTTTTCTGGGGAGGGGCAACTTGACTGGCTGTAGACTGACCTAGGAGATACATCCATTTGGGAGTACCTTTGAAGCTAGGTTCAGAGAGACTGACAGAGAAGACCCACCCTGAATGTGGGTGGCACTGGGTCTTGGGCAAAGATCTTGTGATGAATAAAAAGAAATAAAGTGGGCCGAGCACCAGCATCCACCTCTCCGCTTCCTGACTGTGGACCGGATGTGATGAGGTGTCTCCCACCATGCCATGACAGCTGGAGACACTCTCACGACCACACTTCACCCACCATGGTGACCATACTGTCATATCATGACCCCAGATAAGCCTTCTTCCCTTAAGTTCCTTCTTCTAGATGATTTGGTTACAGCAATGAAGAAAGTAACCAATTTGTCATCTGCGCAGTAACAATTGCACAAATTTTATTGCTCTTGGAAACATGCTAGCATTTGATGACAAAAGGAGCAGTTTTTAAGAAGAAAGTCGGGGCTGGAGAGATGGCTCAGTGGTTAAGACCTGGGTCTCGTTACCAGTACCCGCATGGCAGCTAGTAACCATCTATAAATGCAGTTTCGGGGGATCCTGTGCCCTCTTCTGGCCTCCATGCATGAACGTATTTACATACAGACAGACAAAACACTGATGGAGATAAGAATAAAAATGGAAAAATCAAAAAGTCAGAAATTCAGATAATTTGATTTCTATATACAGCCTTTAGTCCTGAAAATCGAAGAAACATTTTACTTCTCACAACATTACCTCTAGAAACAATCTGACATTATTACCTTTGCTTTAGAGAACTCATGACTGATGAATTTTCTGTCTATATTAAACAAGATAGATAACTTTGAGCAGAGCATCATTGGAATCCAAAGAGCCATAATCATTAGTTCTAAGACAGGGTTTCCAACTACCACTATCAACATCTAATGATACCTGAAATCAAGTGACATCCTCCCAACCTAAGAAGCACCTTTGACTAGTTTTTTTTTTTTTTTTTTTTTTTTTTTTTTTTTTTTTTTTTTTTTTTTTTTGATGTTGTCTTTTTGATACAGGGTCTCCCTGTAGCCCCAGCTGACCTGGAACTCACTCTGTAGACCAGGCTGACCTTGAATGACTAGTTATTATTTTGTACCAAGTTGATGGTTGACATCTATGCCACTTCAAGTGGCTACTCGTTATTCTTTGGATGATACTGTTAAATCTAAATGCCCGGTGTAATATCTTTACAAAGAGCACACTGTGAAAAGCAAGAAAATACCATCTTCAAAATTTGCAGAAAGATGTCAACAGTTTAGAAGAAACTCCCAGAAGAAAATTGTTCAAGAAATTCCACATCTTAATGCTCCTGATGGCACAGAAGTTGACATTATATACAGATGAAGAGTTCTTGTGTTTACGTAGAAAGAAACAGAGAAATAACAGTGCACTGAAAAATTGATAATACTAACGCAAATATCTGGCACTAAGCAATGACTCCAATTTATTCCTTTCATACAAAGCAACAACGGAATGCTTTATAAGGCATAAGAGAGGGAGGTTCCTAATAGTAGATGAAGCTTTGTTATATCAGTTCACGGATACATGCACAAAAATTGACACAACCAAGCAAGAAACTACCATCTTCAAAATTTGTAGAAAGATGTAAACAGTTTAGAAGAAACTCCCAGAAGAAAATTGTTCAAGAAATTCCACATCTCAATGCTCCTGATGGCCCAGAAGTTGACATTATGTATAAAAACACAGATGTTGATACTTCTGAGTTGAAAACAATTCAGAACAATAAAACCTTTCCATGTGTATCCATTTTAGGAACTCCTTAACCAAATTATTTGACTTTCATTTCCTTTTGAAAGAAATGTAAAGATGAATATTATTAGATGTTATGTTTAAATAAGCTCAAAGAGTTTCTTTTAAAAGCTTTGAGTCAAAATTCAATACAGGCTGGTTGATGGCTCAGCTGGTAAATGCACTAGTTCCCAAGTCTAACAACCTGAGTTCAACTCCTTGGACCCACAAGGAAAGGCAGAACTAACTCTTACAAGCTGCCCACTGACCTCCATATGAGTGCAATGACTTGTATTCATGCAAGTGCACACAAGAACATACATATAAAATAAACAAATGTAATAAAAAATTTAAATTTCAATATGATAATACAGTGTGTCATAATTGGCAGAATTTTCTTTGGTGGATAAAATCAGGATATGTCTTAAAATTTATGGCATGAAAATATTAGAAAATTATTTTTAGCTTTGAATATGCTGTATTTTTAAATAAATTGTTAGACATTTTATATTTTTAAAATTATGATATGTTAGGCTTGATGCAATATGGTGTATCATATTTTCTATTCTTTTTTTTTTTTTTTTGGTTCTTTGGTATTTTCAAGACAGATATAGCCCCAGCTGTCCTGGAACTCACTCTGTAGACCAGGCTGGCCTTGAACTCACAGAGATCCGCCTGCCTCTGCCCCCCAAGTGCTGGGATTAAAGGCGTGCACCCCTATGCCCGGCCATATTTTCTAATCTTATGTCTCCTCTTTTGTCCCATTTATTTCTTCAATAAAATCTTTTGATGCTTAAACAATGGAATGGTTTTCCAGACAGTTGGAAACTTGCTCATATGAACATAGAGCAATGGTGACAACATGCTCAAGACCCATGCAAACTCAGTCGGACAAAACCAAGCATAGAGAAGGAGAAATGGGTAAGAACCCCCAACTTTAGCCAAGGAACTATTGGCAGCTGATCACTGCTGGGTAAGGGAGAGTAGATCTTCTTTAAGGCAATGACACTAGATAGGCTGGCCAGGCTCCAGGGAATGAACTTGCACCAAGCAACATCTGGGTACACAAAGTTGACTTGATGGGGGTACAGATAGCAGAGGGGAGTTTCTAAGATTGATTAAGATTATTGTATGAAGTGCACAAAAAAATTAATAAAAATGTATACTGAAAAAAATGCTTATGGAAGTCTTTAATTCCTGACATCCTTGGAAAATAATTCTAGATCCCAGGGACTATTATTTGTCAACAGGAAACGATGCAATGAGGTCTATTCCTTTTGAGGACAGATCTTGAGTTTCTTTCTCTGCTTAGAACAATAATGTGGGAAGTTTGCTTGAGTAAGTCATTTCACTGCTTCCTTTCTCTTTAAATACACCAAATCCAGCAGGGTATCTAGATTACGAACTGCTCTAATGCTCAGTGTATCCAGTAAGCAGCTCTTGGCTCCATGCCCCCTGCCATTTTTCAGCTCTGATGTGATAAACGCAGGCAGACATAGGAAAAGTATCACTAAGAAACAAGGACTGTATTATACCAATGATATACTCTTGCAAGCACAGAAGTCTCTACTTTCATCCTCTCTTAGATGATCCCATATATTTATGCGTATCTGCCTTGATACTTCTTCACTATATTGTAATTATCACTCTTTGGAAAATTACTTTCTATAAATTAGACATCTGGCCTTTAAAACATTACTTCTCAAATATCTGGTAAAGAGTAAATTAAAACCGCTCATAAACCTATGAATCAATTCTTTATCAAAAAGATTCCATCCCAATACTGCTAAATATGCAAATGACTTTCTTTTGGGGATCACTGCTCTCCACCAATAGCTCTCTTGCCTGGGATTTTTATGTATCTTGATCTGTGTCAGGAGAGTGAATAATTGTCTGGTTGATAATTGAGGCTATTCTCCTTCATTATTATAGATTAATCTAAGGCAGATTTTCTATTTAGCTTCTGCTTTTTCCTTTCTCTTTTTGTGAAAAAGTAGCTACAAGGCTTCAGTGCCCAAAGTTATTTTGAGAATATTTCTTCAATACATCAGGTCCCTCTGAAATCTACTTACCAATTCCTTATTCAAAGATCCTTCAGGTCTTTAAATACATCCCTCTCTTCTATATTAGGATTTCTTCTTGTTTTTATTTTCAGAGTAGAAATGCCTAACCTATCATTGGCATAAAGTCTAATCAGACCTCCCTGGGAGCCAGGGTCTCTTTGATGTCTCACCCACGGGTTGTCTCACAAGAATCTACCAACAAAGAAGAAGGCTCGCCAGAAAATGCATCCTCGTGTCACAGGTGGCATTTCTAATCACTTACAAACTGTGATCATTTTGGGATTTAAAAGATAATTCTATCATTCTTCCCTGAAGAGTAACATTTAATTCATAAATTACTTATTTATCAACTACATGGCTGGATACTGCAGAGAATTCCATAGTAAATAATAGTGGTACCAGCCTTAAGTGAGCTTATCGTCTTGTAGAAGTGAACTACATACAAATAACTGCATTATATGATATAAATTAGCAATCTAGATAAAATACAATGGGCTAAGGAGTCCCAGAGGAACAGAAGCACTACTCACTTGTTGAGTCAGGAAAGTCTTATCATTTGGACCTATGCTTTAATGGAAGCTTGAATTTCAATTTGATGTTATCTGAATATAAACACTCCAGTTGGAGGTAATATCCCAAATCAACATAGCATCATTTGAAGGTAGCAGTGAAATTTCCCACTTCGTGGACCAGAGATAGGGTAAGAACATAGAAAGAGATCATGGAGAGGGAAAGTTTACATTTTCTTGAAGACCATAAATCCAGGGTTATATTTGTGGGTGATGGTGAAGAACAGGTAATAGCTCACTAGAAAATAGTCTGACATGTTTTAAGATTACCTTGGCACTGGGGCTGGAAAGATGAGTAAGCCTTTGAAGACCACTAGCTGCTCTTGGAGAGGACCTGGGTTCGATTCCCAGGACCCATGTGGTGGCTAACAACCATCCATAACTCCAGTTCCAGGGTATCTGATGCCCTCTTCTGACCTCCATAGGCACTGCACCACAGCAGTGCTGGTCAAGAAGCAGATGGCTGCTAGGGCTCAGCTTCTTTCTTTTCCTCCTTTTTTATCCAGCCCAGTACCCCACCCTGTGCAAAATGCTGTCCACATTCAGAGTCTTCCCTCCTCAGTTACCTGTACACACCCAGGGGTGTGTTTCTTAGTTGATTCTAAACCTAGCTAATGAAGACTGACTATTTCATTCCTGAATGATGAAGATCGTAATAAAAACTAGATTTACAAAGAAAAAAACATACATCTATCCCAGAAATCATCATATATTTGGGGACTACATGTCTTTACTCATGAAGGGATATAAAAGCTTCAATAAGGACAGAATATTCTTAAGCTCATATTTTAATTAAATCCTGAATGATTCCAAGAGTCTCTTTCTTAGAGTCCGATGAAAAGATGTCACAAAATATTCTGCTGAGAATCTATTAAGCAAATTTCCCAGTGTCAAGCATGGGATACCTCCCTGTGAGTTGTTGGGTATGAAGGCCCTAGAGGCCCCCAGAACAATACAGGTTATTGTCATTGCTTTTGGTTGCCCATGAAAAGAACATGATAAGAAACTATTACTAAAGATGCCACACACCTTGGTTGTAGAACACAGAGAAACCAAGGTTGAACTGAGCTGGATACTGCCCCCATCCTGGCTAGTCTGCCTAATACTGGAAGTTGTTATGAAGGCAGCTGGGGAATAAAAATCAGACGTGGCTTAACCCAAGTGTCTCTCTTGGTAAAATAGTGGCACGAATGACTGTTATAGGGGTAGCCAACTGCTTTCTGATTAGATCTCAGGCCTAGTCCAAAGCTGTAAGTTCATGCCCTATACTGTGGAACTGGTCAAAGGCTCATAGCTGGGGAGCTCATAGGCTCTAGGGGTAAATGTACTGCTTTTGTTTAACTAAATTAAACATGTTTTCAACTGCTTCCCAAATATTTATGTTTCTACCCATAGACTACTACATCCACAGCCTTGGTTAGAGAAATTTCTTTTTACAGCAAATGGTAATTAATGCAGAGACTCATAGCTGGTCCAGGTGTAGAGAAAAGGTGACAGTTGAATGCTCAGCCTTAAATGGGACACCCATATCACCCCCTGCAAGGTTCAGGGAACATTATAGAAAAGGGGGCAGAAAGAATGTTATGAGTCAGATATTGGGAAAGAGAACCTTGGTACACTGTCTTATGGGCATGGTGTAGCACTGGCTCACAGTAGCTCATGAGCTCACAGCAGCTGTGTTTACCTGCACAAGATAAAGCGCATCGATATTAAACCATAGGTGGAAGAGGAGCCCACAGGGTCTGGCTCCTCTCGGGAGATCTACTGGCAGATGGGGACTGCTAGGAAAGGAAAATCGTTGTCTTCAGTGATATAACACATGGTCCAGGGTAACTGCACAGCCAGGCCAACATCCAGGCTCTTATTTTTTTTTTCCATTAATTTTATTTATTTCCGTATGTGTATGAATGTACTGTCTGCATGGAAGTTTGTGCACCCGTGTCGTGCAATGCCGCGGAGGTCAGAAGAGGGTGTCGGATTCCCCTGGAACTGGAGTTCTCCTGGAATTGGAGTTTCAGACGGTCTCGGCCGCCATGTGGGTGCTGGGGATCGAACCCGGGTCCTCTGTAAGAGCGGTCGGTGCTCTTAACCACTAGGCCATCTCTCCAGCCCCCAGGCTCTTATTAAACACAGCAGGTCGTAAAGCAAAACTGAAACAGAACCAGATATGACAACGGAATGAGGAATCATTTTTTATTGTTATTAAACTTTTTCCTTAAATCATACATCATTTCTCAGTTGAATCCAGAGTTGCTTCCCCTTCCATGTCCCCCACCCCACCCAAGTCCCTGCACTCTGCCCTACATGTCCTACATCTTTTTCTGAATCTTTTCAGAGATTTTTTTTCTTTCAGTTCTTTTGTCGTTCTCTCCAACTTGTATTGCTACAGTATATATACACATATATACATAGTTATATATATATATATATACATAAATATATACATACATACATACACATATCACTTGAATTGAGGACTTTTTTTTCTTAATAGATGCCATGTTTTCCTTAAGGAAGTGCTTGAAGGTTGGAATGAGGAATTATTGGGAGAAGGATACGGGAGGAGTAGGGAAAGGCGTAAGAGAGGGTGGGGATCAGTATGGACAGAATGCATTATATACTCACATAAAATTGTCAAAGAGGTGCTAGAGAGATGATTCAGTGGTTAAGAGCACTAGCTTCTCTTGCAAAGGATCTGGGTTTGATTCCAGCATCCACATGATGGCTAACAGCCATCCTAATTCCAGCTCGGGGAATCTGATGCCCTCTTCTGGCCTCCACAGGCATTGCACAACATGAATCCTCTTATACACATGCAGGCATATCACTCAGACACATAAAATAAAAATAAATAAAATTTAAAAAGAAACTGACAAAGAATAAATTAATAAAAACCATTTTGATAAGAAATCATCTAAGAGGGGCTGGAGAAATGGCTTAGCAGTTAAGAGCACTGGCTGCTCTTGCACTGGACCCAGGTTCAATTTCCAGCACCCATATGACAACTAACAACCATCCATAACTCCAACTATAGGGGATTCAACTGAGTGGCTGATGAATGACAAACATTTCTCTCTCACTCTTCTGGGGATTGAAAAATACAAAACCATATCACTGGCAAGCTCTACGGCTCAATGCCTAGTGGGGGGCCCATTTCTTACAGAGTCCATATTCTCCTTGCATTTTCATAAGGTGACTGTGGCTAGCCAGCTCTTTCCTGTATCCACTATAACTATTCATCCCCATCATCAGGACTCTGCCTCACAGTCTTCTCTCTCCCAGAAGCCCATCTCTTAATGTTATCTACAGCATATGTTTTCAGCATATGAATCAGGGGGCACAAGCATTCGTCCCTCTGCACTGTGCAAAAGTAAATGACATTAATAGCGCTAGGATATTTTTTGAGAAAATATCACAAATACCGGTTAACTTACATAAAACTTTTTTTTTCTAGATCAAGTGTCTTTGATTATGACCTTTATTCCCAGGATGCTCCTATGGAAGAGTGAGGCTAAAAAAGGAAATGAACCAAAGAGATAAACTATATTCTTCAAAAATTCGAAAGCACCATTCCTACAACCCACCCACCTCTCCAGACTTGTCAAGTAGGACTTTGGCCTCATTGTGTTGGTAAATGGCCTGTATCCCCCACCCCAGCCACAAGGGAGTTTCCTGTAAGGAATACTCTTGCAAAGGGAAGGGCCTTGGAAGCAGCTCAGCTGCACAATCAGGTTGTGTGTGGGATGTGGGCCTGGGGCTCGTCCTTTTCTTCACCTGCTCTTGGATGCCAAATCAAAGACAAACAGTACCTTCAAGTGCCCTTTCTCAAGGGCTGCTTTCTCCCTAGAGACAGACTCTGCTGAGGCATTTTTTTTTTTTTGAGCTGGATCCAGCAGACCCAGAAAATATGGTGAATGAGAGAGCCAGCTTTCCTGGCAGGAAAAACGAAACCAGCTTTCATGCTCAACAAGGGGCTTATCACAAATGAAGTCCAAGTGCATCATGCTGCAACCGAGAACATGCCAGACATGGCCAGTGTTCCAGAACATCCAAAGAGAAATACTGTCACAGTGCCTTCAGCCTTCGTTATCAAGGCTGAATCCAGTAAAGAGATACTTGAGCCCAGGCTGTAAGGTGGGCCTGGAGCCAAGAAGCCATCAGATAAATAACAGAGATGTGTTGTAATGATTTGGGTATAAAACCTCCCCAAACAGGCTCATACGTTTGAAAACTGTCCCGAATTTGTGGCAGTGGGGACTAGCTGTGTAGCAGAACTTGAAGTTTATTACATGGACCCACTTCCTGTCCCCCCTCTCCTCCCTGGCACAGCCACGAAGTCCTCAGGCTTCCACGCCTTCCCCACCCTGATGGACTATTACCCTCCAACCAGGAATCAAAATAAACCCTTTGTCTGCGTTGTTGCTCCATACCAGCTTCTGGGTCCCAGTAATGAGAAAAGCCACTAATGTGTTCATAAAAAGAGAAAGGCTCTGGGGGTGCGGAAGGCTCAGCCAGTAAAGTATAAACAGGAGGACCTGAGTTCAGATTCCCACAGCCCTGTAAAAAGCCAGGTAGCGGTTAAGAGTGCCGACCACTCTTACAGAGGAACCGGGTTCGATCCCCAGCACCCACATGGCGGCTGAGAACCGTCTGAAACTCCGGTTCGGGAGAACTTCAGTTCCAGGGGAATCCGAAACCCTCTTCTGACCTCCGCGGCATTGCACGACACGGGTGCACAAACCTACACGCAGACAGTACACTCATACACATACAAAAATAAATAAAAAAAAAAAGCCAGGTAGAGCAATTCACACCTATAAAGCCAGCATGGGGGAGAAAGAGACAGGAAGGCCCCACGTCTTGCAAACAGGTGAACTCCAGGTTCAGTGAGACTTCTTGTCTCCAAAAATAACATGAACAGCAATAGAAAAATACAATGATATAAACATCCATCGGCCTCTGGATTCCACATGCACATGGCTACACCTGGCTCTCTCATTGTGTTTTCTTGGTCTGATGACTTCAAACACGTGACCCTGGGCACCAACATACACATGCAGGCACAGATGAATGCATTCACGTGATGCAATATATACATTAAAAGCAAAGGCTCATCTACATGTCATCGGTTTATAAACGTACCTGCTGTTACCAAGACAAAGTAGATAGAACTGTCGCTGACCCTCAGCCACCAGCTCCAGCTTCATCTGACACTTTATCTTGTGATTCCCCTAATCCAGCTCTGCCCCTGTACTTTACTGTTATCAACACAAAACTATCAGGAAGTACTAAGGAAGAGCCTTAAGGTTACTGCACCCTGGGCCCTCTACCATTCCATGCCTGGTTGTTCGTCACCTAGCCTGCCATGTAAGAATAGACAAAGTGACTAGGCTACCAGACTCACCAATTCCAGGTCATTTCACCTCATTGTGCCAATTTGTGTTAGTAAATACAGTCACTGGATAGAGGCATCAGGTACATATTTGGACATTGGTTTAGTGGTCCATGAACCAGTATGGGATTGGCAAATGTGGGTAGTTGAACCTGTTATGATGAGAATAGTGTGAATGAGCTTTAGGGCCCACAGCAGTGCTCAGAGGTCAGTTTCTTTAAATAGCTTCCTTATATTTAATCAGTTGCAAACATTTCCAAAAAAAATTCAAATTATTAAAGTCAAACCTGTCATTGACATACAACCCTTCATCCTAATTTTAATCTAGTCATTTCTCTTATGCCTATGGGAATACTTGTTTTATTGAGATAGGTTGGTTTTGCTTAGGGGACAGATTTTGAGGGGGGATTATCCTACGATATCCAAAATACCAAGACAGCACACGGCCCTTGGGCTTGGTTGGGGTTGGAATGTGAAATCCCAGAGTCTCACATATTTGAATACCTGGTTCCCAGGGCGTAGCGCTGTTTGAAAGGCGTAGAACCTTGCTGATAGGAGTGACTTATTGGGTCTGGGCCTTGAGGTTTGATAGCCTGATCCGACTTCTCTGTGCTCTCCTTAGCTGTGGACAGAACGTGACCAGCTTGCCACGTTCTGCCTCCATGCCGTTGCCACTCAGATGGGCTGCATCCCCTCAAACTCTAAACCCAAATACATTTCTTTCCCTCAGATATTTGACCACAACAATGAGGAAAGTAACTAATACATATTATAAATAAAATTACCGAAAACAAACTCTACATAATATTCAAGTCCATGTAATGTACACTCTGGTTCTTTTTTTTTTTTTTTGAGACAGGGTCTCCCTGTAGCTCTGGCTGTCCCGGAACTCACTCTGTAGACCAGGTTGGCCTCGAACTCACAGAGATCCACGTGCCTCTGCCTCCGAAGTGCTAGGATTAAAGGCGTGCGCCACCACGCCCAGCATTTATTTATTTCTGTATGTGTATGAATGTACTGCCTGCATGCAAGTTTGTGCACCCGTGTCATGCAATGCCGTGGAGGTCAGAAGAAGGTTTCGTATTCCCCTGGAACTGGAGTTCTCCTGTAATTGGAGTTTCAGATGGTTCTTGGCCGCCATGTGGGTGCTGGGGATTGAACCTGAGACCTCTGTAAGAGCGGTTGGTGCTCTTAACCGCTAGGCCATCTCTCCAGCCCTACACTCTGGTTCTTATACCAGAAGGTAACCAGAAGGTAACCCCTTATTTTGTCTGTCTCTTTGTTGCCTGCTGGTTGGCTTTCTTCTTTTACAATTATGCAGGTACTTGGTCTACTAAGAAGCAGCAGTTGTTTCTTGAAAGTACTGTCCAAGGCTCAGCCTCCGGGGCTTTTCCTGTACTGCAATTTGCGGTAGGCACCAGTGCCTACAGTAGACCTCCGCAAAGATTCATAACTTTTAAAAATAACTATGACTAAGTGACTTCATGTCTAACTGAAGTCACTCAGAATATTCCATCTTTTTCTAGAATGTTTTGTCTACTGCTATCCAAAGACCATCATAGACTTTCCTGTCTTGGCGGCGTCAAGTGCCAGATGTACTGCAAAGATAAGATGAGGGTGTTTCATAACTGTGAAAGACTTTCTGAGGGTTTTTTGACATGGACTCCCCTTATTCCATCATTAGTGACCCTGTTCCCCAAATACTAAAACTAAGTAGCATGAAAACAGACTCTGATTTTTTCCATTCTCAGATGAGGAAATGAAAGCTCAACAAGGTCAAATGAACTGCAGGAGTTCATGCAGTTACAAGACTGCCAAGCCAGACTTTGAACTTAAATTTGGACTGGCTGACCCCTGATCCTGCATTCCCTTTATACTGTCTTGTTAAGATTCCTCAAAGAACGGGGCTGGAGAGATGACCTAGTGGTTAAGAGTGCCGACTGCTCTTGCAGAGGACCTGAGTTCAATCCCCAGCACCCACATGGTGGCTGAGAACCATCTTTAACTCCAGTTCCAGGGGAATCAGACACCCTCTTCTGACCTCCACGGCATTGCACAACACGGGTGCACAAACCTACATGCAGGCAGGGTTCCAGGACAGCTGGGACTGCAGGGAGACCCTGTCTCAAAAAGACCAAAATAATAATTAATAATAATAATAAATGAAATTTTAATGTAAAGATGGAAATCTGTAAGAAAGCACTTTAAGACTGAAAAAGTACTTGCTTTAGATCCCAAATGAACTTAAATTTACTGAGTATATATGCATACCTCTCTCTGTGCTTGTATGATTTATGACCCACATAGAGAATAAGACTTGTTCATTTGCAAGTAAAAAAAAAATTGCTGGAGAGATGGCTGAGCAGTTAAGAGCACTGCCGCTCTTGCAGAAGACCCGGGTTCAATTCCCACCACACACATGGTAGCTAAGAACTGTCTTAGGCAATCCCAGCACTCGGGAGGCAGAGGCAGGCAGATCTCTGTGAGTTCAAGGCCAGCCTGGTCTACATAGAAAGCTCCAGGCCAGTTGGGACTAAAGGGAGACCCTATCTCAAAAAAAACAAATAAAAAATAAAAAACAGATTCCTGAAAGAAGTAGTTTATTGTCGAATAATGATTTAGAATTAGCTTCCTAAGGAAAAAAGTTACTTTATTATATTCTGTTAAAACTATTTGCACAATTTTTTTCTTTGCATAAAATAAGGGGCTTCACCATGACATTTCCACACACGTACAATGCACCTGAACTTGTGTCTCTAACCATTCTGCAACCCTCCTTCCCACAAAGCAGGTTGGACCTTGAGGGTAGAAGCCCATTGTTTGAGATACTCTAAAAGTCTGATACATTAGCAGCAACTCTGAAAAACTTTGCTTAGATGATTTTCTATTTATTTTCTCTTAGCCCTAACCCACGTCTCTTCATTTATTTTTGCTTCCTGACCTATCAAGATTATTTTATCTGGTTTCTGAAAAGCAAGTTCCCCGTTCACTAGCATAGCATAGAGGCATGCACTGTGCCCTCCACAGTGGTGCAGGCAAGGTGGAAGTCAAGCTGTGTGTTTTTAAAAGAAAAAAACTCGGGAGCTTGGATAACATAAGCTTGGATAGAGCTACATCCCTGCAGCACCAGCACCTGTCTCCAGCTATGTTAATGATTTTTCTGTCACTGATGGAAACCCAGATAATAACTGTGAAAGCATTTTGAAATGTGAAAAGAGGCACTCCAGTAAACGATGGTCTTTCTCTCTGTATAGTACTATAATACAGGACTTATTTTACTCAGCAGAGTTTTATAAGTAACTTCAAAATAATCACTTTCATTTCAAAACTGGCAATCTATAATATATATGAGTCAAATAAGATACTGAATTACAGTAATGAATTTAAATGATAAGACTGAGTAACAGAGGATTTAAAATTACTCCTTAATGTCCTTGGCTATTAGGTTGGTAATGTTCAGTGTAGATTTCCATAAAATTATGTGAGTTTCCTTCCAATTTATAACACATCTGTGTGTACTTTGAGAAAGGCATAGACAAAAAAAGAGAGAGAAAGGCATAGACATATGGATGTACACACAAATACAAGTATAAAACTAAGTTTTATGAAAGGACTTGGATATCTGGTAAGACAAGAGTTAGAATGAAAAAGAGATTGTCAGCCAAGCTGAGAAGCTTTGGAGTCAGGCAGATGGTTCTGTTCTGGCCAATGTACTTCTGTTTGATATTTATCTGTTATTTAATCTCTCTGAGCTCCAGTCTCTTGGTGTGCTGGATAGCTTTAGTGTCAACTTGACACACCTGGGTTGAGGGAGCCTCAATTGGGGAATGGGCTCCATTGGACTGGCCTGTGGCCATGTCTGTGGAGTATTGTCTTGATTGTTGAACAATGTGGGAGGGCCCAGCCCACTATGGATGGTGCCACCCTGGGCAGGTTGTTGTGTACTGTATAAGAGGTCAGGCTGGGCATGGGCCAGGGGAGCAAGCCAGTGAACAGCATTCCTCCATGGCCTGTGCTTCAGCTCCTGCCTCCAGGTTCCTGCCCTGAGTTCCTGCCTTGGCCTCCCTAAGTGATGAACTGTGACCTGAGAGATGTAAGCTGAATAAACTGTTTCCTCCCCGAGTTGGTGTCGGTCAGAATGTTTTGTCACAGCAATGGAAGACAAACTAGAACACTTGGTCTGCAATATAATGCCTAACTCATAAGATTTTGTGACAATTAAATGAGATGGAGGCACTTAGACTTAAAAGCAATTAGCACAATGCTTGACACAGGTATAAATATCTAACTGTGAGGTATTACTTTAGGAATACTAAGGAGAACTGTCTGGACTCAGAAGATGGTTCAGGGAGTAAAGCACTTACTACACAGGATGCGGACCTGAACTTGATCCCCAGCATCCATGTGGGAAAAACCCACACATGGCAGCTTGAATATATTCCCAGCACTCGGGAAGCTGAGACAGGAGGATTCTGACCTGCCAGCTATGCACCTTATCCAAATCAATGAGCTCTATGGTCACCGACAGGACAGTTTTCAAAAAATCAGGTGGAAAAGAAAAATAACACATTTTAAAAAGCAATAAGGCTGTCGTGGTGGCACATGCCTTTAATCCCAGCACTCGGGAGGCAGAGGCAGGTGGATCACTGTGAGTTCAAGGCCAGCCTGGTCTACATAGCAAGCTCCAGGCCAGCTGGGACTAAAGGGAGACCCTGTCTCAAAAAGACCAAAAATAAATAAATAAATAAAAATAAAAAGCAATAAGTTGGAAAGTGATTGAGGAAGATGTCTCACAGTAACCTCTGGCTTACACACACACACACACACACACACACACACACACAAATACAAAATTAAAAAGAAGGAATACTTTCATTTTGGCTGCATAATCATGTTTGGTTTTTCACTAATGCACTCATTCAATACACAGTATACCTGAGAACACAGACTACTTTGACATGGTATAATAGTTTGGATACGGTTTAAGACTGACCCTGAATGGTTCATATGTATGAGAATGTGAGAGGAGGAGGCATCTTTAAAAGGCAAGGCCCATGGGCAAGTTATTGGAGGTGCTTGCCTTAGAAGGGATCCATGTAGTTCTCATAGAACCCCAGTTACTTCTTCTTTTTTTTGGTCTTTTTGAGACAGGGTCTCCCTGTAGCCCCAGCTTTCCCGGAACAAACTCTGTAGACCAGGCTGGCCTTGAAATCACAAAGATCCACCTGCCTCTGCCTCCCGAGTGCTAGGATTAAAGGTGTGTGCCACCACGCCCGGCTTCCAGTTACTTCTTATAAGAGTTTATAACAAGCATGATCCCTCTCTTCGCTCTGGCTTCCTGTCTTGCCATGAGGTCTCTCTTACTCGCAGGCACTCCTGCCCTAAGGACATCCTTCATTAGACCCCCACAAAGCAGAGCTGCATCTCCAGAATTCAGAGCTAAATAAACCTCTCTTCTTTATAAAGTCTCTCCTCAGATACTTTATTATAGAAATAAATAAAAGACTAACCCAATGGCTAATCCTAACATTTAAACTCTCACAAGCAAATTTTCATCAATATTTTTAAGTTTTTATTACATTTATTTATTATTATTATTTGTGTGTGTGCATGTGTGCACACGCGTGCCCTCACATGCCTGGTGCTACATGTGGAGGACAGAGGACAACTTGCAAAAGCTGGTGGACCCAAGGATCAAACTCAGATTGCTAGGTGTGGTGGCAAGCCAATTTACCCACTGAGCAGGCATCCCTCAATATTATTTTATTTTAAACTTTCAAAACAATGGAGAGAATATTGTGATCAAGATTCATTTCTGTTCGGTTTCACCCGTCAACGTTTTACCAAATGTGCTTGCTTTTGTCAAGCTTCCTATCCTCAGTCTCCACCTCTGCCAGAAGATGGGAAAGGGAATTAGAGACATTATGATGACAATTCACCCCCAAACATGTTTGCAAGTGTCTCCCAAGAGAAACCAGGTAATTGCCAAAACATCAACAATCTATAGCTCATGTTCAACTTTCTCAATTCACCCAATAATATTTTTGTGACACTGTTTGCATTCATTTGATCAAGCATCCAATCAAAGTTTATGCATTTTACTGAACTGATAAATTATTCTAATCCTTTTTAGTCAAGAACCATCTTTTGTCTTTAAAAGGCTTTCATAATGCTGACATATTAAACAGTTTGCCCAGTCATATTATTTACTACCCCCAATTTAAATTTATCTAATTGTTTTCTCATGATTAGACTCAAATATTGTTTGCCTAGAAGGTCATTGAGTGACTCTCTTACTATGTCAATCAGAAGACAAAAGAATGGCAAATTATCTCAATATTGTGATGCTGAATGAGTTTCATACATTAATGAGGTGACTCCTAGATTCTCCAGTGCAGGATGTTACATGTTTTCCTTTGTAATTAACGCATAACCTGTAAGCAGGTCTCTGTGACTACTGTAAGCATATAGGAATATTTTCCCCAGTTATAGTCACTGAATGGTGTGGGCATCTGGATGACACTTGCCCAAATTATTTAGATGCTTTAAAATGATTACATTGTGGGCTGGAGAGATGGCCTAGCGGTTAAAAGCAGTGACTGCTCTTGCAGAGTACCCGGGTTCGATCCCCAGCACCCACATGGTGGCTGAGAGCCAACCATCTTTAACTCCAATTCCATGGGAATCCAACATCCTCTTCTGACCTCTGTGGCATTGCACGACAGGGGTGCACAAACCTGCATGCAGACAGTACATTCATATACGTACAAAAATAAATAAAAAATGATTGCATTGTAACTCTATCATTCCTCTATATCTACTGTCACATTCTTCTTTAAGTACAGCCTGACTCTATTTTCTAATATATTAATTATTTAGTATAATTTAATTAATTGTAATATTTAATATCAATTAATAATATTAATTGCTAATTGATATTAATTACTGATTTTCTCAATATTTTTATGTTTTTTAACAATAACTAATAAGTAGTGAATACAAGCATCCTTCATGTAAAACCAATTTGCAAGCAGCTATGCCCAAACCCACACAGCCCAAGGCTCCCACCATCCAGCTGGAGGGGCTTGTATGTACAATCATGTTGATCAAATAAGAGTCCAGTCTATATTGCTGTAGTCTCACCATTCACCCCAATTGCAGCCCTTACATTCTACCATGCCCCCTCTTCTGCAGATTGTTCCCTAGGCTTAGAAAAGGGGCACAAGTGAGCGAGAAGCAAAACAGTCTACTTTCTCTGGAGATGTTGTTTTGGACTCTGATCAGTTCAGGCTGTTTCCTTTCATGGGTTGACAGTTTGTCCAGGAATAACCTTCCAATCCTACTAATGAAGCACAAGCAATTAGATATACATGCATTTAAACAGTACTAATTATTATGGTAGGTTACGTTAGTATAGACACAGATGTTTGGATGGTATGCTAATCCATGAACTATAGTTTTTCTGTAAAAGATGACAAGGTCTTACTGTGGCTTATAACTTCTCCTAACCACTAGAGGATGTAAGCTTATGGCATCAACCATGAATTATTCCTCCAAGGAGAGAGCTAATAGCCAATTATATTTGGGATATACAGACATATGACTGCTACTGCTGCACAGTATTTCCAGGCAGGTGAGGTAGCTGATGCTGACAGAGGAGTCTTGCTTGACTCAAGGAGACCAATATTTGCTTTATTGGTTTAGTGGCCTTTGGTAGCACTCTCTGGCATTCCAGAGACCAATTGTACACTTGCAAGTGTGATCTCAATACATCTTTCCCATGCTTACACCAGGTTAGGTCCTCAACAGCAGGGCCTTACCACCTTGTCTCTTCTTGCAGGTATCCCAAGTTTACAGGAAAGAAGACTTTACCTTTTGGGGGCCTTGGATCCCTTGGCCAACATCTCCTTAGCAGAATAATCCATTGCTGATATCAGAGCTCTCCTGTATTAATTATATTTTGCTTAATTGCACAGCTAAAAAGACTTTAGTTTAGTATTTGGCTCTGAATAGAAAATAATCCTTTTCAACAGTTCCTATGTCTATTAGGTCAATTAACAGAAAGCAGTTATACTGGTTTTATAGGAGATTATCTCTATATACAGTTGCTCTAATTTACAGTTAGGGAATGACTTCATTACCATCATGGTTTTTCTTTGTTCTATGAAAGGAGATAAGTCCTCTCTCATATTAAACTTTGCAGCACCTGGAAGGTAAAGTTCATTAGGACTGCATTATAACAGCTTGTTTACAAATAGGATCCACAGAGATGTTTGTGCCTCGTAACAGTCTGAGGATTTTTTTTTCCTTTTAAATGTTTAAGATGGGCCACTTCTCTGCTGGTATTTCTTGTACATTTGGCACAATGCAAAGCTGTATCTTTTCTTCCTCAGCCATTAAGTTGGAGACATTTTGACCAGTAATCGATATTAGTTAATTAGTTATGCTATTAGAATTTATTTTTGTTTTTTACACATGTTATTATTATTCATTGCTATTATTCTTTATCTTCTCAGATTTTACCCAAACTGACCCACCCTCCTCCATGTTTTTGAAAACACATTCTCCAGTTTTTAATGACTTCTTTGAGCTCTGGTACAAGACATTACCAAATCAACATACTCCAGATCTGAAAGCTCGTAATGGGTATCCATGGTAGCCCAGCTCCTCCCAGTGACAATTCACCATGACTCATGAATAAACTTTAACTCTGTGTTTCAGTGCATAATAATATAATTAATAAAAAGTCTTTTAAGCCATTACCTTTTAGGGAAAAAGGAATTCATGCTGAGGATCCTTCTGGTTGCCTGTGTGGGAGAGTCTTACTTAGTGGAATATATCTTGGAGACTATGGAGTGAGGCCAACAGCAGAATCATTGTGGTCTGTCAGATATAATAATCTTGCCTTGCCAAGTGAGCTTTTCTTCAGCTTCAAGCAAAGTCTTGATTCATAAGTAGATTTGAAGTGTGTAATACATACATTCTTAAATCATATATAGAAACATGTATGCAGTCACTGAATAGAGACTGACTATGGAAATTGAAAGTCCTCCCAGGCACTATCAGTCATTTAAGTTCCAATCAACCTTGCTCAAGTCTTGAGGCCAAGTGAAGCAGAGTTGGGGCCCGCCTGTCTTGGCACTCTGTCCAAGAGCTCCTTTTGAAGTTCAAGCGTATTCATGCTCTCAATCTTGCCAGCTCAGCTATTTCAGTCACCTTCCAAATATTTGCTTTGAGCATCTTTTTGAGGGGGAGGGTATTATGCTCACCTGATTCCCCTGGGGGGTTTTAAAAAAGGCAATAACTGGCATCTAGCCCATGCTAAATTGAGGACAGTTGTGGGTAAATGTTCTTCTAGCCAGTCCAGTAGTGAGATTTTTCTACTTTGCTCCTCTTAGGCTGGCAGCAGACCCCAGCTTCAGAGGATCCTATGATGCTTGTCAATAGCACTGTCAGCTAGCATCTTTCTTGGCATGTGTAACTGAGTATTTTTATCTTTGGAGATTATTTGGTTTTTCAGTAAGCTTAAATTAAAGATATGCACTTGAGTCTACAGTATGAATTTTAGCTGATTACAAAATTTATTTACAATCTTGGACTCTAGGATCCTGAATGAACTTGGCCATCTCTCCCAAATCAAGCCTATTTCCTTCACATGGTCTTAATATTTACATGGCCCTTTATTTGTATAAAAGACTTATTGTGTGAAGGGGGCTGGAGAGAATAGCCTAGTGGTTAAGAGCATGACTGGTCTTGCAGAGGAACCTTGGGTTTCATCCCAGCACACCCAATGGAGGCTCAAGACCACTGTACTACAATTCCAGGAGGCGTCCAGTTCCAGGGGAATCCAAGACCCTCTTCTGAAGTCCGCAGCATTGCACAGACATGGGTGCACAAACCTACATGCAGACAGTATATTCCCATATACATATGAAACTAAATAAAAATTTTTTAAAAAGACTCATGGAAGTTTATTTTTATACCCTACTTTCAATTTANTGGCCAACATCTCCTTGGCAGAATAATCCATTGCTGATATCAGAGCTCTCCTGTATTAATATATTTTGCTTAATTGCACAGCTTAAAAATACTTTAGTATTATATTTGGCTCTGAATAAAGAATAATCCTTTTCACAGTTCCTATGTCTATTAGTCAATTAAAGAAAGCAGTTATACTGGTTTTATAGGAGATTACCTCTATAACAGTTGGCTCTAATTTACAGTTAGGGAATGACTTCATTACCATCATGTTTTTCTTTGTTCTATGAAAAGGAGGTAAGAAAGTCTCTCATATTAAAACTTTGCAGCACCTGGAAGGTAAAGTTCATTAGGACTCATTATAAACAGTTGTTACAAATAGGATCCACAGAGATGTTTGATGCC
Organism: Rhizomys pruinosus; assembly: GCA_009823505.1. NCBI lineage: Eukaryota > Metazoa > Chordata > Mammalia > Rodentia > Spalacidae > Rhizomys > Rhizomys pruinosus. The sequence continues at coordinate 7,064 of VZQC01002229.1, read as the reverse complement.
TGTAACAGTCTGAGGATTTTTTTTTCCCTTTTAATGTTTAGATGGGCCAACTTCTCTGCTGGTATTTCTTGGTACATCTTGCACAATGCAAAGCTGTATCTTTTCTTCCTCAGCCATTAAGTTGGTGACATTCTGACCAGTAATCGATATTAGTTAATTAGTTATGCTATTAGAATTTATTTTTGTTTTTTACACATGTTATTATTATTCATTGCTATTATTCTTTATCTTCTCAGATTTTACCCAAACTGACCCACCCTCCTCCATGTTTTTGAAAACACATTCTCCAGTTTTTAATGACTTCTTTGAGCTCTGGTACAAGACATTACCAAATCAACATACTCCAGATCTGAAAGCTCGTAATGGGTATCCATGGTAGCCCAGCTCCTCCCAGTGACAATTCACCATGACTCATGAATAAACTTTAACTCTGTGTTTCAGTGCATAATAATATAATTAATAAAAAGTATTTTAAGCCATTACCTTTTAGGGAAAAAGGAATTCATGCTGAGGATCCTTCTGGTTGCCTGTGTGGGAGAGTCTTACTTAGTGGAATATATCTTGGAGACTATGGAGTGAGGCCAACAGCAGAATCATTGTGGTCTGTCAGATATAATAATCTTGCCTTGCCAAGTGAGCTTTTCTTCAGCTTCAAGCAAAGTCTTGATTCATAAGTAGATTTGAAGTGTGTAATACATACATTCTTAAATCATATATAGAAACATGTATGCAGTCACTGAATAGAGACTGACTATGGAAATTGAAAGTCCTCCCAGGCACTATCAGTCATTTAAGTTCCAATCAACCTTGCTCAAGTCTTGAGGCCAAGTGAAGCAGAGTTGGGGCCCGCCTGTCTTGGCACTCTGTCCAAGAGCTCCTTTTGAAGTTCAAGCGTATTCATGCTCTCAATCTTGCCAGCTCAGCTATTTCAGTCACCTTCCAAATATTTGCTTTGAGCATCTTTTTGAGGGGGAGGGTATTGCTCACCTGATTTCCTGGGGTAAGGCAACTGGCATCTAGCCCATGCTAAATCGAGGACAGTTGTGGGTAAATGTTCTTCTAGCCGGTCCAGTAGTGAGATTTTTCTACTTTGCTCCTCTTAGGCTGGCAGCAGACCCCAGCTTCAGAGGATCCTATGATGCTTGTCAATAGCACTGTCAGCTAGCATCTTTCTTGGCATGTGTAACTGAGTATTTTTGTCTTTGGAGATTATTTGGTTTTTCAGTAAGCTTAAATTAAAGATATGCACTTGAGTCTATAGTATGAATTTTAGCTGATTACAAAATTTATTTACAATCTTGGACTCTAGGATCCTGAATGAACTTGGCCATCTCTCCCAAATCAAGCCTATTTCCTTCACATGGTCTTAATATTTACATGGCCCTTTATTTGTAATAAAAGACTCAGTGAAGGGGCTGGAGAGACAGCCCAGTGGTTAAGAGCACTGACTGCTCTTGCAGAGGACCCGGGTTCAATCCCCAGCACCCACATGGCGGCTAAGAACCACCTGTAACTCCAATTCCAGGAGAACTCCAGTTCCAGGGGAATCCAAGACCCTCTTCTGACCTCCGCAGCATTTCACAACATGGGTGCACAAACCTACATGCAGACAGTATATTCATACACATACAAAAATAAATAAAAATTTTTTAAAAAGACTCAATGAAGTTTATTTTTATACCTTACTTTCAATTTATCATTTTTCATTTTATGTGTATGAGTATATTGCCTGCATGCATGTAAGGCATCCAGGTTCTTCAATGCCCATGGAGTTCAAAAAAGGGTGTCAGATCCCTTGGAACTGGAATTATGGACATTTGTTAGCTGCCATATGCGTGCTGGAAATCGAACCTAGGTCCTCTGCAAG
>VZQC01002228.1:0-16418 GCA_009823505.1 Rhizomys pruinosus | reverse complement strand
CTCTCACCAGTGAAGTTTCCTTATGCAGTAGACGGTGTTTAACACAGAAAACCACAATTGGCCAGTGTGCAGAGAACAAGAGGTCTCCGAGCACTTGCCATTGAACAGGACACCCAGTTCAAATCTGCACCTCTGAAGGCTCAGGGATCATTGTGGAAGAGAGGGTGAAAAGATTGTAAGAGCCAGAGGTGATAGATGACCCAGAAAACAAAGTTTTCTGACAGCACACACACGTCCTATGTAAGCTCAAACCAGAAACAATCTCAGCACAGAAAGGGGGAAGTGCATAAGAAATCCCAACCTAACCTAAGGAACTTTTAACAACCGAAGGCTGCTGGGAGGGGGAGAGACAGTGTCCTACAAGGGTGGGCTGATTGGTGGGCCCAGTGGATGGACCCACAGTGAATGATATTTGGGGATACAAATCAGGCTCCATAAGCCAAATGTTATATATTGGAGAATACATTAAATTGGATTGGGGCAGTGGGGTTTAGGTGTAGATAGGTGTGGAGACCTAAATGCCATCAGCTATATTGAGTGAAAGTTGCAAAAATTCAAGGAAAACCTATTTCAGTATTTTTTTTAGCAAATGCATAAAAAACTGTACCTTAGAGTATCATTCACACATTCTGTAATTTGGGAGAGTACTAGAGATCAAACCCTACTAGAGATCAAACCCGGGGCCTTGTACATGTTCTGTTAGCACTCGATCACAGATTTATATCCCTTAGCCAATCTCACACTAAATCAGTTTAAATACTTATATCTTTCTTATTTTTAATTTAATTTTATTTTATTTTATTTTTTGTGTATGAATATACTGTCTGCATGTAGGTATGTGCACCTGTGTCTTGCAATGCCGCGGAGGTCAGAAGAGGTTGTCTGGTTCCCCTAGAACTGGAGTTAAAGATGGTTCTCAGTGACATGTGGGTGCTAGTGATTGAACCCGGGTCCTCTGCAAGAGCAGTCAGAGCTCTTAACCAGTACCTCAATCACCTGAGTGCTGGGATATGCTTCCACACTGTGCTTAAAACTTTATATAGAAATAAATATTTATTTCTTCAATCTGAAGTTGAAAAAGGAATAGACCAAGGAGTTTTACAAGTAGTATTATATTGTGTGAATCTATTTCTTTTATAAAAATATTTATCATTTTAAAGACATTTAACAGAGCATTAATTTCTTGGAAGCATTTAAGACATTATTTATAATATAAACTCATTAAAATATCGGGTTTTAATCATTTCAGTTATGTTAAAAATATTTTAGATTTAGTATAAGCAATTGGAAAACAAAAGAATTTGATTTGCTACATTGTAGTCACTAATACCTCCTGCCTGGCTCTGATAGATTCTTTGTTATAATATCAGGACAAAGCTCCTACTTTACAGATTTTGCTAATCTATATTCTGCACAGCCAGGATGGGACTAATACTATGTTCTGAAATCTTGTGAACATGTTTGTCTTACCAACATTTCTGCAAACTATTCTTGTTGCTTCTAAATACTGTGACAATTCAGAAGCTTGTGGAATTATCAGCAGTACTGAAGTATCAGTTTTTCACCAATTAAAATTTATGGACACACTATGAAACAATGTGAAAACTGTCATACATGGAACCTAGTGAATAAGCCATAGGCTTTATGTTAGGATTTATGTGGCATTTACTCTATAAACAACTTATACCCACAATTATTTATTTCTCTATTTCATTGTCCTAAATTCTTTATATTCTCATATAAGTCATGCACCATAAACATCCAAACAAAGGGTATTCAAAGGTCTATGAATATCTCAATTGTTATATCATTAATGAAATTTGTATTAATTTAAATTTGGCATTTTGATTAATTATTAAAACAATGCCTATGGAATTTTGTCTGATGTTAATAACAAAGAAAACATGAAATAGCATTATTATAATTTTTCAGCCCACAATTAAGTATGTATTTATTCAATAAAATTTATATCGAGCCTAAACTCATGAAAGATAGTTGGGCTCAGGTATTATACTTGCATCCATGTTTATATCACTAATATATGGGTACTAGTTTAGCTTCTATTTCACCTGACTCCATGATATAGGATCAAGTGTGATAAATCAAGCTGAAATGTATTGATTAGATATGTCAAAATATATGACTAAAAGCACAAAAGCCCTTCTGGTTGAATGTCATTGATAGGTTGCCACACACCAGTGTTCACCCTCACACTCACGTGAATACTGGGAAGACTGATTAGATCAGTAAGTTTTTTTCCCCTTTCAGTATATTAATATCAGAAGAGGACATGAATTTGAAAGAGAGATGTTGTGGGAAGGATGGACGTGATCAAAATGCACTGCAGACATGCACAAAATTCTCAATTAGAAAACAAAAATTATCTTTTTGATTCCTCCTCCTAGCCCTCCCTTACAATGTTTTTCTCTCCATTTACAGCTTTTTCTAAAATTTTCTCCTTCCTTTATTCCACAATTTCTCCACTGGCAGTGACAAAGTCAGACTCACTCAGCACCTCTCCTTGGCTGCCACCATCTGATGGCAAGAAGAAGGCCCCTGATTATCTGGGCATCAGCCAAGTTGGAGGCATTGGGCCCACATTCTTCATGGCGCTGTTTTGAACTCCCTCCTTAACCCATTGGTTGTTTGTTTATTTGCTTGCTTGCTTGTTTGTTTGTTTCTCTTACCATGTCAGGTTCCACTGAATAGATTACTTGTATTTTAGCAGTTCAATAATCAAATTAGTGTGGCACCCATGTTTAATCCAGACACAAGTTTCAGTTACTCTATAAAGGTACTTTAGAATTGTTCCTTGTGAATCAGAGGTGATATAAAATATTATCAGTACATTTTGTATTTGTCTCATTTCAGGTTCAATTTAAAAACAAAATTACTGTTTTCATTTTTGTTTACCTTAAAATAAAGTTTAAAAATGGCATGTAATTGAGACACTTGATTTCTTTTTGACATTATATACAGGAATTTATGACAAAGTTATTTCTAGGTATTCACAAAAGGAACTTATCTGTAACATAATTAGTTTTTTGTAAATATTTCACTCATTTATAATCAGAAGCAACTGTCCAGACATCAGTGCAGCTTTAGGATTTGAGTTTGCAATTTGTAAATGGATTCAATAGCAGAGTTTTCTGTTAAGCTGTTAGGGTTTTCTTAATAACAAGTTACTCCCTCTGCCATCTAACATAATTTCTCTTAATGGCTTCTGGACCCCATGTTCCCTTTGCAGTCTGAAGAAGGTATTGTAGTCAGAAACATGTACTGGTGATCAAAGCCTCTACTAGCAATAAAATGTGCTCCTTAAAAACTTGTCTATTTTTATTGCAGAATTGGATGAGTTTTGTCAACTTTGTGAGAAGCTCACCCATTATGTCTCCTATGTAATCCTTGTTCATTTGCAGACAAACTCCTTCACACCCCAGCCAGGATAATCACTAGTCACTGCAGACATTTCCTCTTTCTGAATATTTCATGCAAACAGAATCATGTCTTATGTCTTTGTATATATTTACTTTCACTTATCATATCTGAAGTTCATAGCAGAGGGCAGAAGTTTGCGCCTTGACAGTTTTCTCTTGAATAAATATTTTACCTTTTTATATCCTGACTCATTCCATTCTTTTGGAACCAATACATTCTTTACTATTCATATGCAAATACTTACACTGTTGCCAAGTGTTTATAATAGAATGTCAGATAATTCTGATAGCTAACATACAACTTTCTAAGCAGCATACGGTAGTAAGTATTTACATATATCACTTACTTAACCCTTATAAGAGTTCCATGGACTACAGATCACCATTACTTTTATCTTCGGAAATTGAACCTTGAAGATTATGAATTAAACTCATCAATGCCAGGCAGATTATAAGTAGAAAATCCAATCTGTAACCAGGTACATCGTTTCCAGAGACTTTCCTAGTGTCTTCTATATTTCCAAATTGTGCTATAAATCTGCCTTTCAGGCAGATGATACTTGGGTCTAAGCTAACACCAAGAACCACACTTTCCTGGTGCTTCCTCTCTAAGGTCCATCATGTTTACAGTCAATACATCCTTATGCTTTATTGGATTCTCAGTATTCTAATTTTGAAGATGATACCTATCATCACCTTTACATCTTGAATTTGCATCTTTCCCTAGAGGCTTTTAGAAATAACTTATGATTTAATATAACATGTTTATCACCATCTATGAAACATTACATAATACCTAGAAATTCTGTCATTCTTACCTCAACTCCATTAAAAACAAGTCTGAACCTTATAACTTGTGTTTTCTAGAACACTATGAATTCCATCAAGGTTAGGAGAGTGAGGAGGAATCAGTTATCAGTAAATAACATACTAACAAATTGCTTCCTATGCAGTTTGCTATTTATTTTAACTGAATTCAACTACATTGATCATATCACCCAAAATTTGCACAAGGTTTTCTTATATTCTCTTATTTGCAGGAATATTTTCTTTTGCACCTGTATAGTGATTGCTTTATTCTCAGAATGTAAGGTAATAACATACTACAACTAGGCTGGAAAATAAAATATTTCACTTGAATAGAGCCATAATTATATTTTTGTTTTCTATAATTTTTACTTTGCTTTTTCTTTACTATGATTATGATATTTCTAATAAGTAATTCTGAAAGGATTTGTATAATTCATCAGTTAAATCCCAATGTTAAAACGAGTTTAATGTCATTGATAATATATTGGACACATGGTCTGATTTTCTTTCCTTAACAGGCTAGTCTATCTACAGCATTAATATCGCTGTCATTACTTTTAACAAAACTTAATGACAATAAATATCATTAAACATATTTATTTTTCAAATTTGATCAACATTAGAAGTCTGTTTATATGCTGATGAGTTTTCTGGTTATTAAGAAACTCATTTTTCATTGGGCGTAAAGAGGTGAACCATAGCTGCAAATTACATGGAATTCTAGGAAGACAGCATTCTATGAAATTGAAGTCATTTAAATATATAAAACAAAAAGAATTCATGAACAAAAGTGTTCTAAAAGGCTTAGACCTAGACATATTATATCAAACAATCGATTCTGACTCATTTCCAAAAGAGACTATTAGAATGAGTTGAAAGCTGACATGTTCAAATGAGTTTGCACTGAAATACCTTTCACCAGACTTACATCTGGTTCATCTAATTAAGTTTGCAACTGTTAAACTTTGGCACTAACACTTTACAAGACCACACTTATCAACAGTCAAAATAGAGTATCATTTGCTACTTTTGTAAAGAATTCGTGCACATAATCTTTACGATGACTTTGTTGTTCTGTTTGCTTAAATTTATGCTTTCAATTCTCTCACACCCTAAAATTCTGCTTTTTATTCCTTTGGAAACAGAATATCTAGCTAGCATTATATTGCTTCTTGTTTCTGGTTTGCAATTCTATTTCCCAGTATTCACATACCATGTGAGTGTGATTTGTCTCAGCGTGAAGCATCATGCTTATTTCAAGCAGACTCCCTTCATTTTTCTTTCAAGATTTTCAGTGTTTCTAAGAATCAGCCCAGCAGGGAAGAGCACTTTATGGACGTTCTGTGTTTTGCTGCTTCATCTGACAATTTCAGTGTTTACACAGTGAGTGACATTCAGACGAAGAAAAGAAATGTTCCATTAATTTGGATTGAGTTTTCTAGTCTTTTCTTCTTTTAGAGCATAAAAGAAAATGTAAATGAGGTTCAAATACTTCTAAAACAGAATTTTGTTAACTAAAGTTTGTTAATCATCAGGTAATGTAGTAGTGAAATTGTTTAAACATAAAAGAACTGCGGAAATCTCAAAACCAAACAAACAAGCAAACATGTAGAAAAGTATCCATTTGGTGTTATTGCATTGCCTTTATGTAAATTAATGAAATCTTCAAATAACATCGTGGAAGTGAAAGAACAAAGAAAGCTTATATATGATTTTTTAACCAAAAATACTTAAAATGCTATTATTTAGAAAAAGGAAGTTCACCATTATGGATATTATGTCAATTTCATTGTAACAAAAATGACTGTATGACCACATAAACAAGTTCTCATAATGTTGGGAGCCCAGCCCACAAGATTTTTTGAAGAGGGGGGGCGAGTTCGATCCTATCGGGTAGAAGAATCCATGTGGGCAAGCACATGCAAGAAAGCATCACGCTGTGGACACATGTGAAGGTAACAAATAAGCAGACAGAGATTCTTATTATGCAAAATGCTCGTGGTTATATAGCAAGCATCGACTTCAAATCCTCAACAGCAATATTCTTAAACTTTTCTAGTCACACTATCCATCCCCCTTGACATGGTGGCCCAGGGGAGGTATCCATTGGTCACTAGGAATGCTACCACTCAGTAACGAAATTTTTTCCTACAACCTCCACCCTTTATATTTTATATTTTTTAATTTTTTAATTCTGAGAGGACCTAGGGGACCATGGCTTGAGGCTAACACCAAAGGTCTGAGTTTTTGAATAGCAGTGTTCCAGCCTGTTTGTGAGGGCTATCCACGGGGGGGGGGGGCAGGTCATACGTGAAACTTTATTTTCACACAAGGCCAATTAATATCGAAACAAAAGTCTAAACCTATGACAAGTGAGACCAATTGATTAAGCAATGAAGAAATGAATGTAAGTAACAATCTCGTGGAAAAACCAATAGCCAAGAAATCTATTCCAAACTTTTGAACAACCACAAGGTCTCCCATAGTCCATTGTTGCAAGGAACATTGATCAAGTTAGCGAGTCTGACTTGTGTGTAGTCTCATGATTCATCCCTATCTCTCTGCAGCCCTTACAATCTACCCATGCTCCTGGACTTTCTGCAAGTTTGTTCCCTAGGATTTGGGAAAAGGGCACAAGTGGGTGAAGAAGTCAAAAACAGTCTACTATTTCTCTGGAGATGTCATTTTTGACTTAAGTCTGTTCTGGTTCGTCTTTATTTCATGGGTTGACAGCAGAGGTTGTTTTCTTTATGGATTGACAGTTTATTCCCAGGGATACCATTTCAATATCTACTAACAAAGCACAAACAATTAGATATATCCAGACGGCATTTAAACATAAACTAATTGTTATGGCATTATGTGGAGCTATAGCCACATGTTTGAGACGTATGTAATTATAGTCACAACACGTTGTGGTTTCTCTATAAAGGTGGACAAGTTCTTACTGTGGCTATAATCATGCTCCTAACCACTGAGAGGACATACCTTGTGGCATATCTAACCATGAATTATTTCATCCAAGAGGAGAGGCTACATATTGCCATATTAGATTTGGGTATATATTGGACAACATTGGAGCTGTCCAGTCGTTGTTAGACATCGAGATATCTCACAAGGCCTAGTTACCTGAGGGTCGTATGCTGCCAATCTGAGAGGATGGAATTGGATGTCTGTGCTTTGAACTCTACGGAAGACCAATTATTTTTGGCTTTATTGCTTTAGTGTGGCGCTTCCGTTGGCGTAAAGCTCTCTGGTATTTCAGAGGCAATCTGTACACTTAACTAAGTGACATCTCAAGAATTTGTTTCCATCGGCTTACACCAGGTCTTCGAAGGCAACCGAAGGGGTCTTACCACCTTTCTCCTTTCAGGTAGTTCCAGCCATAATTTATAGGACCGAAAGTGCCATTTATTTTGTGTGCTCTTGAATCCACCTAGCCGAAAGTTCTCAATCTTCCTGGTCACGACTAAGTAGAGTCCATTAGCAATGATATCAGAGGGCTGCTATCTGTATGTATATTTTTTTGTTTAACCATGCAGCTTTTAAAGACTTTACTATTATATTTGCTCTAAATTGAGGAAATGTAATTCTGGCGCTTTCAACGCGAGTTTCCCTTATTGTCTATCAGTCAAATTAAAGAAAGTAGTTATACAGGTTTCCCTGTCTTAATAACTACGCAAATTTGCACTATTGCACCAGCGTACGCCCCCACTTGGGATGCGGGGCTAATGTGGGGATTTGGAGCACAGCAACCAGCCCCGCAGATTGGGTTTTGCATGAAAGGAGCTTGTACTCATGGATATCACTTATAGCTAAAAAATGAAAAAAAAAAAAAAACCCTGAGGGCGATACGATGCATGGGACAGCTCAATAGCGCAGAGACATACAAGATTACTGGGATGGGGTGGTGGCGCTCGAGGTGGAGAGGCTAGTAATAGAAGCGAAACTATTGACCGGTGATCTGAATTGGAACTAATGTATGTTCACAGCACTCAGCCTACAAAGTCAATCAATAAGGTATTTAAACAGTACTTAAAAATATTGTATAATGAGAGAAATGTGTCCAGCTATATTAACAGCTTTGTCTTTCGTTAATAGTAACACAAGATATTACGAGTTGAGATGGTGAATGAAATATGCGAAACTTTTCACTCATTTACCTATCTCTGTATAAAAATATACAGGTCTTCTGTGGCTTTAACATCTCTCTTCTAATATTCACCATTAGTAGGAAATAGTAGTAAAAGTGTCTTAGGTGGCAGGTCCAAAATGTCTTCCACAGCAGGTTTTTAGTGGTCCTACACGAGGTGTAAAAACTTTTATCTTAGGCTTCAAGCGGCCAGACGAAGTCTATAATAGCAATCAGATAATGCAGTTAATATCCACTCTGCACAGTAGGAACTTCGTGGCTGCCCTCAGAAGATGATTGGCTACAGTGTCATGTTGTTACTCGTCCAGGCAACGGCTAGAGGTGTATCTGACGTGTTGTGTCTCTCGCTGCATCATGTAAATGTTCAGGATTCGTTGGTGCGAGCGTCTCTCACTTCTGCGAGCTAGGAGACCCATATTTGCGCATTTATTTTGGTTCCACGTCGAGCTCTCATTCCTGCGTTAACAACTCTCTAAGTACCATAAGTTATAGAGAACTCATTCTGTCAGCACTTACGCAACCATTGTTGCAAATGTTCGTCAATTAGATTTTTTTCTACCTGCTCGCGCAACATATTATTACCGCACTGCCAGCCGTCCCTATTTGCTAATCATACATAGGATCGTTACTCTATATATTGCTCTCTTCCTGTCGAAGGATAATTTCTATCAAAGGCCAGTTTTGAGAGCACAGAAGATATGGTCCATTTCACTACTATCTTCCCACGTAAGGTAATTTATGAGTCGCGGGGAAGGCCTTGGATCCCCTGGCTAAAATCTCCCTCTGCGCTTAGATTTGTTTATTAATAAATCCTATTTTTTTGTTGATGTTGTTGAGACTATAATATGCCCTAAGTTTGTAGTATATATATCATCATTACTCTAGCTTATAAGTGAGCAGTAAGAAGGCTTCAAAGAGGGAATGGACTTTAAGTAAGGTTGTTTATCAATCTCGAACACATTTAAATTCACAGAGAATAATCCTTTTACACAGTTTCCCTATGGTACTCAAAATAAGGTTTATTCAACCTATATTGGAGAGAGCGTGAATGATGCTAGCTGTGATTTTTGGTGATAGTAAACACCTAAAGTTCTTTTATTCTCTGAGTATATTTGAAACCTTCTATCTCCTAATACGACAGGTATGGCAATACGCCAAAATGTGTTTAAACGCAAGTTGAGGAGTGGAATAACTTGAGAGTAATATTCAAATCAGCAGATACAATATATTTATGATAGAATTATCTCTTGTGTGTACATCTATGGGGGGTTAAGGACTCACCAGAAAGAAAGTTTCTCTATTTGTATGGAAAATACACAACTATTGACAGACTATCACCATAAGACAGAGATCAAAGCATTTTTCAGTTATATGAGTATTCTTCCATTATATTTTCAATAATGTATATTTCATGTTTGTTTACCAAAACCCATTACAATCCGCGCAGAATTTAGCTATAGCCTACTTAAAACATATTGTTTAACAAGTTTTAAAATGATCCCTATAGTGAGTTATGGTGAACGCACAAACAAGTTTGTGACAACAGGGGTGACAATAACCTTCCTATGCCAAATATAATTAATTTACACACGAATATCACATAGGGCAGTCCATCATAGTTGTTCTAATGAAACCAACAAATAATGGCACTACGACTTATGCACTGTTCAGAAGACAGTAAGCGGTTATAAATTTTTCTCAATGTCTAGTATTGAAGTTCACCCTCTTCCCAGGTCCCTGTAGGTTGTATCCACACCACAAAAAGAAATAAAAAGAAAAACTGACACAGTTGGATAATAATAGCCTCTCCATCATGAACTTTTCAGGTAATCCGATGGAAAACTAAACATAGATACTAATACACCTTACAGAGTGAGTTTTAATGACCATCTTCCTCCAAGCTCTGTGGGCTCGCGTGATGCACTAGGCCCTTAGTCATGAAAACCTGCCTGCTTGAAGAGTATAATATGCGTTCCACAACTATTAGCTTTAATAAAATTTTCTTTTACAGTTCTTTACCTTGTCCCAACTATGAGGACCCCAGCTTCGGTGTAATTTATCAAGACCTCTCCTACGGCTAGATATGACCCCAGCATTCCCGAGATGGGCTATGCTCTTGTATGAATGACAGTCAGTAAAACCACTCCAATTCCATGGTAAGTAAATTGCACTTCATGTTTTTCTCAGGTGGTTCTGTATTGTGGGAACTTCTAGGAAGCTTCCTTTGTCACAAGCAGGTGCAGTGCAGTCCTGCTAAGGGAAGGGGGGACACAGTGCCCACTTTGTGGACACTGTGGGTAACTGACCTCCTCAGCATAGAGGTCAGTTGGTTACTCCTGTAACCCGACTGGAGAGGTAACTTCCTACTTAGGTCCTTAGTCTGGGACAAACTTCCGATATTACATGTTTCCCCATATAATTAAGGCCCGCTCGACTTTCTACCTGCCCAGAGTCAGGACAGGAATTCCACACCAACTACTCAGTGGTCCGCAAAGGGAGCTGTCCTAACACAACCGAACTCAGGGCGCAACGTCACCAAACCCAAGTGAGAATATGGTCTGACCCGAGTCCTGATGCTATGCAATAGATCCAAACAGGTAATAAAACAAACACAATAAAAAAACCAAACTGGCACAGCCGCATCGCATAATCCTAGCACGACAATTCATTTGTATAAATGGGAATTTCTATCAAATATATATAATTTATTTTAATATCTATAATTAATTAGAGAATTTTAATATTTTTAAATTTTGTTCTAATAAGTGTTCCCAAAGACCGTGCACCACGAATACACCTCCAGTATAATACAACATTTAAATACACAATAAAGAAACATCCCTCGACAATCTTTGGTGTTATTTACGATCGCTCTTGCAATTTTAAGGGAGTGTAACCAGTATGGGTGGACACTGATGATATCCATTATTTAATCTTTAGACTAGACTATAGTATGTCACATGGCAAACCGAACTGCTATAATTCGCAATTAATGTTAATTTTATTTTGTATATAAAATCTGTGAGATAGCGAGAGCTCTTAGTTCGACTTCAAATCTCGTGAGTAATGAAGAAGGAGTAGGAAGCCCCCTTACAAGTTGGCGACTCTTCAGAAAATGTCTAACACTTTTCTATTACTGGTATCCCATTTAATTTTCCAAGGGAGAGTTTTTGGTATATTTTAATCGAGGTCATAATTTAAGATATGTGAGACTTGGAGGATACAACCACAATCATTCCTATATATCTATCAGAGTAAACATCTGTGTGCAATTGCATCATACATACAAACATACACCACATATATAAAAGGAAAAATAAACAAAAAGATATAGACATTGGAGAGATTAGTATTATAGTACCTCGTTACTAAAGAGAGGCAGCCATAAATTGTTTGATGTTTCAATGAGAAACACTCTGAATGACAATTATGTCAATTTTATAATTTTTGTCACATAGGTAGTAGTCAAGCTTGATATCCAATTATCAAATGTTTTGTAACATACCATGATTCTTATTCGCTTCAACACATCATCATAACACAGCCACCTGAGGAGTCCACATAATAGGGTCAACAACTTATAAATCTAATTAAGGATGACACTATATCCTCAAACCATATATATAGAAATTGGTGACGGACTTCTAAAGAATCATCTGAGTACTCAAACTACATTGCATTAGTACATACATATGATTTGTTAGCATATATTGAGACCATGACGAGAGTAAGGATTTAGTTCCAATGTTGTTTTTGTAGATGCTTCAATCAATATTAATGTAGATTACCTTCAACGCAATTTTTATAATTTTATCATAGTGTTATTTTACCTAATTAGAATAAAACTATTTCTCCGCACTAAACAGCTGAAACGGATCCAAATAATCCCTCCTACCTTTCTAATAGGCACCCATTCCCAAGTCCATATTTTGCAATTCAAATGTACCTATCCCCTCCACAAAATATTCTACTCCTATTCTTTCCCTGTCTTTTCCCTTCTGGTTAACTATCTCTAAGATGTCCCTAGTCTAAGTCTAACTATCCCTATCCTATTTACAAATCTAAAAATTGAGGAGGATGCCCAAATGTAGACGGATCAAAGTTGTTTGTAGTCATGGACTGATCCACCTGTATACTATGTAAAATTATTAAACTTTTATAGGTACTTATTTAGAGACCTGAATAATTTAACCTTATCCCATCTATCAGTAATACCGATAGAATAACAACAATCACAAGATCCATTATAACCATTATTTAATTATTATCCGAGAGTTACCCAAGAATCTCATATATTAACTGCATTATTTGGTCATCAATAATTATCATCCTTGAAATATAACAGTGTTTAAAAGTAGAAATAATATATATTGTCAATTAAATAATATAAGTCACATTGAACAATACTGAACTAAACTTATCAATTAGACTGAAAATTGTTAATTACTTATTGTTAATAATTATATTCAATAACTGTAACTATTAATATTAGACTAAGATTGAAATATGAAGTTATAACTAACACCCATGGTTAGATAACAAACACAACATTAGTATGTAACCAGATCTATCACGTGAAATGAAATTTTTTGCTTCCCAAATGACATTGCATTACAATTATGTATACCCAAATTAAAATTTGTTAACAATAAGGGGCATAAAAGCAAAACATATTTTTGATGTTGAAATCTATCTTTGTTGTATATGTCTATTGCAACTGACTAGAATTAAAAGATAATTTAGATAGCTGATAAAGGATTATAATGATATTATAAAGTTAGTTCACACCTTGCATCTTTCACCTTATACATGCACCACAGCCATTGAGTCACAGAGTTCGGAGTTCTATAAAAGACGTAAAACAGTAGTTCACTTCATATATCAAATACTTTCTCAATTTATAAATTGATAATCCACACCAATAATAATAATTCATGTGGTTAACAAATACAATTTATAAAAAAAAAAAAAAAAAAAAAAAATCTAATCTTATCAGAGCATAGTTTGTTTTGCCGATTAGACTTCTAAAGGGGAAACCTTGTTAATACCACTTACACAATATGAATCGGCACCATCTTTATTTTCGTTCACCAAATGCAATGAAATCGTTATAGATGATAATCACAATTACCTGAAAAAATCCACAAATAATTTATACCAGGAATCATGAATATTTAAAGATATTGGGCCATCATGCACTCAGTAACCAATCCATGATCAGCTGGCATGCCATGCACAGCAGGGAGACTGTGGATTAGGCACGAAGTTAAGAAATTCTGTGAAAAAGATAATTGCGTAATTGCATGAGACACAACAAATTTTAATAATAAGGATCCCAGAGTATTGAGAATATTTTAAATGTCTAAGCCAACCAGGTTTCAATAATTCATTTTTATCTCTATATCAGAAGATATGCTTAGGGTACAATGGCGGTGTTCTAAATCAATAAATATTAACCATTTTAAGTTAAGAATGCTGAAATGGATTTGAATCACTGTTAGATGTAGATAACGCTTAGCTGAATCCGCGGAATTTTATGAATTCCACAATTGAGCCGAAGCGAGGTCTTAAGGAGTAAGAAGATTAGAAATTAAGTAGAAAAAAATCCCAACAAATGATATGACATGAGGAAGCAACCCAAAAGGACATAAAAATTTGGAAAGAATAGTGTACAATTAAGTGGCCAAGGTTTAAAATTATCTGGAAAAAAATTGCTCCTGGTAGGTCGATGGTTCTCATGAAAGGCCTTAATTTGCATTAGAACAGAAACAATGGGCTCACCATGAGAAGGCTTTTGGAATGAGCAGAAGCTATGGGAGTGAAATTTACATATGAGAACGAGGTTTAACTGGTTTGGAAATAACCTATGTCAGAGAAGAACTTGGAGAGAGATCAAGGTTCTTTTCACACAGGTAGTGGTAAGATTAGAATCTTAATCATTTAGAGGTGAGCGGGGATAAACCAGAAAGAAATGTCTTTTTCAAGAAACCGTAATTATAGAAATAATATATTGTATAAAATGGCCTTGTCATAACCAAGCTATAGCATGATATATTAGCTCTTGGTTATTAAACACGTCAGCCTTGAAGTTCACATGTCTTTTTAGAACCCTGCCACGGAGTGACGTCTAAGGCTCAGCGCACGCCACACCTTACGCGGTAAGGCATGCCTCCGGGCTGCTCCCTCTGAGCCAAATCAGAGCCAGGCTGCCCTCCTCCATGTGTACAAAAATCCTACACATGTTCATCCATAGATTCCAAGAGTCTCTTCACCTAAAGGACACACAGAAACCAGATGCAGCATAGCGCAAATGAGTTCGAGCTTCCCACTTCTACATACAGAATTTAGACTGATTGTATAGTGCAAATGTAGAGCTAATATAAAGTAGACAGCAAACAGGCTATAGGAATTAAAGAGGGTTACACAATAATCCGGAAATCTAACATTGTATAGCCGATTATTTCTTGCGCTGCCCCCCAATGTTAAAAAGTGTGCAACTATTAGTTTGTGGAATGCCCACTGCTAAATATTTGGGGTGGGTGTCAGGACATTTAGAGTATCCACCATGGTATGTAATCCCAACTGATTGGAAAGTAACATGCAACCAGGCACCACAAGCACACCATATTTGTACTGCATGTTACCCATAGTCCAAATGCAAAGTGTGAGGTAGATTTTTATTAAATCCGCAACCATGTCTGGTTATAATAGTAACGATAGCATAACTGAACTCAAATCTCAAAGCCGGGAATACTAAAGATCTTTTTCCATCTCACTAAACCAATTTAACCACCCTCCCAATGGAGGTAAGAGTAAGGTGATGCAGGCTGCGTTCCCATTTGAGAAATGTTTTTATAGAGCACACCTGCTACTCGGAAACTTCATCACTTAACTAAATTTTCCCATACTCTAAAATCCAGATAAAGCGTAATTCCACAGTCTCAGGGCTAATAAATGGAGGAAACATGAAATTATATTGTTGACGGCATGGTACTTCCTAAATAGGGTCTTTATGTTCACTCTATGGTGGGATTCAGTGCCTATTTAGTTTTTGCTGATCACTATCATATTACCGGTTCCCTTTGGTGATAGCTAAATCTTGGGTGTCAACTGATTATTTGCGGGCTTATATTGACTGGCCTTCTGGGAGAGCAATAAATAAAATAAGCCCAGGAGAGCTGTTAACCATTCAAATATTTGAAAATTTGAATTTGATGAGGCTTGAAAAGACCCTAAACTAAATAAGAGTGGATGAGCACAGTATTTATCTGAGATGGCAGACTTGAGATAATAAAATAACTAAAGTCCATGGCGAAAGGGAGTTCTCATTAGAATTGTGCTGCTTGCCTTTGGCGTGCTCTGACTGGGGCTATGAATTGAGTCTTGCTTGAACTTTAAGTGATTCCTCCAGCCTCAGTGTAAAGATTGTTGTGATATGTAGCGAGCAAATCGAACTGTGAATTTCCATAAATGGAGAGCATCAGCATCTCAGAGGTTACACTTTAACTAAGTAGGAGCCATAATACATGTTGCAAATCCCAGCTTCATAGGACTGTGTAACAATCTACTGATCCGTCTACTCTCTACGAACTGTCACAGTGTTGATGTAATAGATCAGTGCGTATAAGTCTCTATGACAATAATTTACCCAACTAAATATATTATATTTGAGGGAGTAGTTAACATTTAGATATAATATTAGTTCAACCTTATTAAACATTTCATTCTACTGATCTGTCTTCTTTAGAGAACCTCTGACTACTATAATTATTGTTAGAGCACGAACAATAACTAATATCAATCATATATTTTACCAAGCGCTTATTTTGCGCGAATCCAATAGTTCTAAAGTTGTGTTCGATACCTTAACAATTTTGACAACAATTATTTAGTTACAGTAGAAAGAAATTAAAATATTCCAATGAAAATTATCAAAATTTAATCGTTCTAAAAAGAATAAATACAATAGTTACAAAAATACATATATGATATATATAAAAGAAAGATGACATGTACAC
>VZQC01002226.1:147457-275307 GCA_009823505.1 Rhizomys pruinosus | reverse complement strand
GCAAACCCTAACTGTGTCACATTTATACATCTACTGACAAATCAAAAGTATTTCACTAATAATGCAACATAAGAAAGCTTCCAAAGGACTGGAAATAAGGATCAGCTTTTAGAAGCACATATTCCTGGAGCAGAGGACTCCAGGTTGGTTCCCAGTACCCATGTCAAGGTGACCCACAGCTGGCTGTGACTACAGGTCCTTGGCTCCTGCATTTGCATGGACATCCCTACAAAGAGATACACACGCATACATTAATTTTCATGATTAACAAAGGCTTTAAGAAATGCTTCACTCAAGGCTTGGAAAGGCACTAAACAGAACAATAGCAGAATTATAAAAACCTTTATTGGAAAAACAGAGCAATCTGGGTCATCAGAGACTTTTTCAATTTATTTATTTTATTTTACTGCTTTCTTCCACTTTGTGCTATTTTTTCCATTTATTTATTTACTATAATGCTTTTATTGATGTTTTGTGTATTTCAGACATCATTTTTCAGTTCAATTTAGACATAGTCCCCTTTCCCTTCCCCCTGCCCCACCCCAGATCATGCACTATGCCATAACTGTCCTGCATCTTTCTCTCAGGGACTCTTTTTTATGTTTAGGAATTCACATTTTCCTCCTTTAATTTTATATTACTCTAAAATATGAATACATACCTTCCACCCATATACAGTAATTACAGACTCTGAACATAAGTGGTGGGTCAATTCTAGAGCCCGTTAAGAGATTTATATTATAACAACATAGTTGCTTTCAGATAAACAGAAATAGAACAATAATGTTGTTCAGCTTGCCTTTCAACTGGGGATTTGGTGTTAGCATCCACAAATGAGGGAGACCATTCTCTGCTTGTTTTTCTGGGTCTGTGTTACTTCACTTAGCATAATGGCTTTGAGTTCCACCCATTTACCTGCAAAGTTCATGATGTCATCTTTCTTTACTGCTGAATAGTACTCCATTGTGTACATGTACCACAATTTTGTCATCCACTCGTCAGATGAGGGGCATTTGGGTTGGTTACAGCTCTGCGCTATTGTGAAGAGAGCTGCAACAAACATGGATGTGCCTGTATCTTTGCAGTAGGATGAGTCTTGTGGGTATATACCCTGGAGTGGTATAACTGGGTCAGCTGGTAGGCTCATTTTGAGTCTTTTAAGGGTTCTCCACACTGCCTTCCATAGTGGCTGTACACGTTTACATTTCCACCAGCAGTGGATGAGTGTTACCCTTTCCCCACAACATCTTCAGCATTTGGTAACTTTTGTTTTCTTGATCTTAGCCAGTCATATCGGAGGAGTGAGATGATATCTGAGAGTGGTTTTAATTTGTATTTCCTTAATTATTAAAGATATTGAACACTTTTTAAGATGTTTCGCAGCCATCTTTAATTCCTCACTGGTGAAGTCTCTGTTCAGCTCTTTACTCCATCTTTTGAGTTGAGTAGGTCATTTGTTTTCATCTTTATTTTTTGAGTAATCTTTCTCTCTCTATTTATTTTTTTTATTACATTTGTGTTATAGTTACTTGACTTATTTACTAGGGCCAGTCTTCTAGCACTGCATTTTGTAGCTTTTAAAAATTTTGTTATTTCTATTTTATGTGTATGAGTGTATTGCTTGCATATATGTAATTGCACCTGTGTCATGTAATACTCACAGATTTCAGAAGAGGGCAGGCACCAGAGCCCCTGGAACTAGAGTTACGGATGGTTGTTAGCCACATGGATGCTGGCCACCAAACCCTGGTCCTCTACAAGAGCAGCCAGTGTTCTTAACAACTGAGCCATCTCTCCAGTCCCATATTTTATAACTTTCATAGCTTAGAGACAAATTAAGAAATATCATTCTTCTTAAATATCCTAATATGATTTCACAAATAAAACACTTTTCAAAAAATATGATCTTTTCCATTAATGTCTTCAAAGACTTTTGAGGAAAGGCATGGACTTTAGAAATATCATTCATTAAAAATATACCTTTCCAAAATTAAACCCCTACCTCTCGCTCTGTACAAAAGTCAGCTCCAGATGGATTAAAAGACCTCAATGTGAATCTCCAAACTCTGAAGGCAATAGAAGAAAAAGTTGACAGCAGACTACAAGACATAGGTGTAGAAAAAGACTTCCTAAATCAGACAGCAGCTGTGCAAGAATTAAGGTCCACAATTGACAAGTGGGACCTCATTAAACTCAAAAGCTTCTGTACAACAAAAGAAACAATCAAGGAAGTGAAGAGAAAACCCACAGAGTGGGAGGAAACCTTCACCACAGATACATCTGACAATGCATTGATTTCCAGAATATATAAACTACTCAAAAAACAAAGAAAGAAAACAAATGACCCACTCAATAGATGGAGCAAAGAGCTAAACAGAAACTTCATAAGTGAGGAATTAGAGATGGCTGAGAAACATCTTAAGAAGTGTTCAACATTGCTAATAATTAAGGAAATGCAAATTAAAACTGCTTTAAGTTATCATCTCACTCCAATATGACTGGCTAGGATCAAGAAAACAAATGATACCAAGTGCTGGAGAGGTTTTGGGGAAAGGGGAACACTCATCCACTGTTGGTGGGAATGTAAACTCATACAGCCACTATGGAAAGCAGTGTGGAGAACCCTTGGAAGACTTGGAATGAAGTTGCCTCCTGGCCCAGACATACCACTCCTGGGTATGTACCCACAAGACTCATCTTACTGCAGAGATACATACAGAGCCATGTTTATTGCAGCTTTCTTCACAATAGCAAGGAGCTAGAACCAACCCAAATGCCACTCAACTGTCTAGTGGATAGAAAAAAGGTGGTACATCTATACAATGGAGTTCTATGTAGTGGTAAAGAAAGATGACATCATGAACTAGGCAGATAAATGGCTGGTGCTAGAAGACATCATGCTGAGTGAAGTAACATAGTCCCAGAAAAACAAGTGACGAATGGTATCCCTCATCTATGGATGCTAGCACCAATTACCTGATTGTATGGCAAACTGAGCAACGTCAATGTGATCTGAAAACAACTGTGCTCTTGTATTGTGAATCCCTTAAAAATAATAAACAAATAAAAAAATAAAAATAAAAATATACCTTTCCACATCCATGCTGGGTCCCTGTTAGGCTTGGGTCTACGCAGGTCTTGTGCTGTTGTCTTAAGTGTGATGAGTGCATCTAAAGGATGGTGTCTAGACAATACAGTTTCCTTTATTTATCTACCACCTCTGGCTATTACAATCTCTCCTCAACTGATAGCTGCTGGAGGAGGAAGAGTCAGTTTTCCTTACTCTATGACACCTGGTGTGTTTAGACTCCAAGGGATACACACACATCCCAGAGCATTTGGGAAACACAGATTAGACTCATAGGCTTTTGAAAAGGCAAATAATAATAGAGGACGTGAATTGGGGGGGACTAAGAAGATGAGGCTGGAGGAGCATCTGAATATGATAAAATGCATTGTATAAAATTTTTGAATATGTCTTTTCTCATTGCAGGAGACTGAAAAGCTACATTGCCATTTGGAATCACAGGTGTCATTGTCACTTCTGAGTTAGAACATTTTAAAAATTTCATAATGACCTAGAAGATAAAAGAAAGAACAGTTACCATTGGGGCATCTGTACATCCATCCATCCATCCAGTGTGTAGTCATTTTTTTTTTTTTTTGGTTCTTTAAAGCTAGGGTCTTCCTGCAGCCCTAGAAATCCTGAACTCACTCACTAAATAGGTCAGGGTGGCCTTGAACTCAGAGATTAAGCTACCTTTGCCTCTTGCATGGTGGGATTAAATGTGTGTGCCACCTCATGGGGCCAGGGTTTACTCATTTAAGTAATTCATACTTTTATAGTACAAACTGTGGAAATATACACCTCGGTCTTCATCTTTCCTTTAAAATTTTTTTTTAATTTTATTTATTTTTGAATGTGTATGAATGTACTGTCTGCATGTAGGTTTGCGCACCCATGTCGTGCAATGCCGCGGAGGTCAGAAGAGGGTCTCGGATTCCCCTGGAACTGGAGTTCTCCTGGAATTGGAGTTACAGAGAGTTCTTAGCCGCCATGTGGGTGCTGGGGATCGAACCCGGGTCCTCTGCAAGAGCAGTCGGCGCTCTTAACCACTAGGCGATCTCTCCAGCCCCGTAAATCTTTTTTTAAGTAGGGGTGAAGTATAATGATTTATTGTTGTCTGTAGTCAGATAAACTTCATATTCAAAATCAGTTCTGGTAACTACATAGTTGTCACATCCATTATTTTGTTTGTAAAGCTGGAATAAATCTCTTTTCTAAAGGAAAATAGTGGCAACTAAAACACTAAATGTGAAGTATATTGTTTTCTGTTTCTTGTCCAGCTAAAATTATTTTATATTCAATTTTGACAATAATAAGTATGTACGTATTTTTAGCTTTCTTTCATGAGCCCCTTGAAACATAATAAAATATCTTCAGTGATGAATCTTAGTTCATACAATGGGAATTTCTTGCTGTGTGTGTGCAGATGTATGGCTTTAGGAAAATGTTACTCATATCAAAGGTTCTTAGAATTATAAGCTGTTTGCCTTTCTTCCCATCTCAAACAATTAGACTAATGTAATGCCTCCAATAAAATTAATCACTCTTCTAATTTTACCTACTCCAACAACAAAAGCAAGCTGATATCTTAACATAAATAAGGGCCAGAAAGGTATGCTGACTCCAAAGTTTAATGATGAATTGCAGAATATCTTCAAAGCTGCTTGCTTCTGTCCTTGGTTATTTCTTTCTCCTGAGACAATATCTTGCTATATAGCCCAATCTCCAAATTCCTTTCCTCCTGCCTCAGCCTGTTCCCAGGACTATGTGCCCCCACATCCTGCTTATCACCTACCTTTAATTCTATATTTCATCTTTCATAGCTTTTTCTGTAAACCAGTGGAAACTTCAAGGCACTCAAACAAGAGCAATAAGACATTAGAAGGAGACAAACGTCCAGGGATAAAAATACAAACTTGAGTTAAGTTTCTTCTAACTCAAACTTTCTAAGTCAAATCTCTGAGTACAAGCCTGGGAACATCAAAATGCTCCCACGTGCTCACATCCTCCTCTTCTCCAACCCACTCTTGGAAAGAAAAAGAGCCAGAGCTTTCAGATGAGATTGAAATAACTCGACAAAATTTATTAATACTCAACTGATTCTTAGGCCCTCAGGATAAACTGCCATTGACGTCAGCAGGAGATTTCTTTTGCAGATGGTTATGAGTTTATCTCAAAGATGTTTGAACTGGCTTATTCAGAACTCTGCTTTCTCAGCATAGACCTTTAAAGGTCTTACTACCCCAGCAAACTAGCATGAGGTGCTGGTCCTTGTAGATACAGTGATGCCCCCCCAGTCTGTTTGTGAAGAATGCTGCTTTCATTTATTTTTTTTATCTGAAATAGGGCAAATATTTGTGTGACCTTAGAAGTTGCTCTCATGTTCATTTTCAGTTTGAAGATTGTGAGCTGTGGCCAATAGAATTGAGGGTGCTCACTAAGAAGCCACATACATTGGTCAAACTCTGGCCTAATTTAATGAGAGGGAATTGGTTAACCACAGACACAGGACAGATGATTTAATAGCACAACAGCCTAGAATCAAGAAGAAAAGAACAGAAGTCAGCGAAACTGCCTTATATTAAAGGGAATTTGCTTTAGGCTAAAACAAGCACCTCCACAGACATTTAAAAATTAACAATGACTGAAGTCAGATTTAGAAAGTCCCTTCCTTGACCTATGTCTTATAGGTACTGCCTATGATGTCTTATAGGTACTGCCTATGTCTTATAGGTACTGCTTATGTTTTCTTCTTTCAGCTTCAGCATCTCAGGTTTCACACTGAGGTCTCTGATCCTTTTGGAGTTGATTTCTGTGCAGGGTGATATATATGGGTTTACTTTCATTACCCCACACAGGAGATCCATTTTTTTCCCAATACCATTTGTTGAAGATGCTGTCTATCCTCCAATGTGCATTCTAGACACGTTTGTCAAATATCGGGTGACTGAAATGGCATTCTGTCTTGTTTGGGTTTTCTATTTTGTTCCATTGTTCTACATGTTTGTTTTGTGTGCCAATACTATGCTGGTTTTATGACGGTAACTTTGTAATATAGCTTGAAATCTGAGGTATAAGATTTTTTTTTCTATTTCTGTGAAGAATGTCATAGAGATTTGGATTGCTTTGAATCAGTAAATTACTTTTGGTAGTATGGTCATTTTCACAATATTAATTCTATAAACCCATGAGCACTGGAGGTCTTTCCATCTTGTATTTTTATCTCTTTCTTCATACATTTAAAATTTTCCTTGTAGAGATCTTTGGATAGGTTTGTTCCTAGATTTTTTTTATGCTATGTGAAGGGGGCGCTTCCATGTTCACTTTCTCTGACTACTTGTTATTGATATGTACAAAAGCTAGTGGCTTTTGTAAACTGATTTTCTATCCTGCCACATTGCTAAAAGTGTTGATCATTTTTACACATTTTTCTGGTGGATTTTTTTTGTATAATATCCTACCATCTACAATTAGAGATTAATTGGCCTCTTTTCCAATTAGTACCCCTACAATTTCCTTCTGTCTTATTGCTCTAACTAGAGATTCAAGCACTATATTTATTGAAAAGGAGCAGGGAGAGTGGACAGCCTCGTCTTGTTCGTGATTTTAATGGAATACTTCCATATTTTTTTCTCCATTTAGGATGATGTTGGCTGTGGGTTTGTTGTGTCTAATCTTGCATTTTGGTTTGTTCTATCTAGCCCCATTCTATATGGGACTTTTATCACACATGTTGAATTTTGTCAAGGACCTTTTCTGTGTCTCTTGGCATGATCATGTGATTTTCATTTTTAAATCCATTTTATGATTTATGGCGTTTATTGACTTACATCTACTGAGCCATCCCCATATCTCTGGAGTACAGCCTACTTGATCATGGTAGATGAACTTTTTTTTTTTTTTCGCTTCTTAGCCTCAGCCTTTAAATAACGATAGCTGCGTTATCCCCCCAGCCCGTTTGATGAACTTTTTAAATGTGTGACTGTATGCAATTTGCAAATACAAATCAGACCTCATTAAACTGAAAAGCTTCTGTACAATGACGAAGGAGAATATTGCATTCTTCAGAAACACAGAAAGAGTGGTGCTTTGTACAGCAATGGAATTAGGATGTTTGTAAATACCTTACTGTGAGACCCTCAAATCAGCTCAAGCTCTGTATTTTGAGAAGTAGTTACCCTGCTTGAGAATAATTTCAGATAAGTATAGTTCACAAATGTATCAGAATCATTAAAATGCTTAAGACCCAGTAGAATTTTGGAGGAGTTAAAGAAGTACTTTAAAAATAAATAAAACCTACATATGTGATGATAGGAAATATAATTTTGATATCTTTAAAATTCCTAAAGAAAGAAAAGCCAATGATAACCATAGGTGACAGAGAAAGCCAAATGAGTATTATTTAGTCACAGAAAGTAACTAAAGAGAAAAAATAGCGCCAAGCCACGTGGGAACACACACTAAGCAGAAAGTTTATTACAAGATCATTTATTCTATACTTCTGAAAAATGCAGTGTTCTCCTTACTGCTGCCACTTTCTATTTTCTCTTCTCTGGATGCAGTTGACTCTTCATTCTGCTGCTTGCATCATCACATCAGTTTGCAATTCAATTTCCCATTGTCATCAATGAGCGCCTTTGTCTCCAAGGCACATTCTCATGACGAAGCATGTCATTAGTTCACTCTTCTTTCACTGTCTTTTTTGGCTTATCATCAACCCAAGCAGCATCAGCTAGTAGTGAGAAAGATCCTAAAAGGAGGCATGTAGAGGCATATTTAGGGGCTGGAGAGATAGCCTAGCGGTTAAGAGCACCGACTGCTCTTGCAGAGAAAAAAAGAAGAGAGAAGTGGGATTAGGCTAAATCATAGAAGTTTGCAGAACAACGGTGAACCTGAGTCCTGGAGTGTTACCTATTTCATAGCGAATTGTTGTTTAAAATGAACCTTTAATTGGCAGAATTTCAGCAGAACAAAAAACTAAAATGANTTTTTTTTTCCCTTTCCTCCTCCTTGTTTATGGAGTATTGACTTGTCTAGGTTTCAGGCTTTCAATTTTGTCTATATATTGGATTTTGGAAACCTAAGTCACTCTTCTCTTCCTGTTCTGAAGGTTCTCCAAAAAACAAAAAAAGGCCACCTGGATATTTTCTCACCAATTCCTTTTGGCAGCTGGGTGTGTGTGTGGGGGGGTATGCCTGACATAGCCTGTGCCCAGGTACCTGCCTGAGTGACTTCCGGGTTCCAACAAAGTCAGAGGCACCAAACCCAACCTGTATATTTATCTTAAATCGGGACATGCCAACAAGTGGCCAGTGACATTGGCCTGATACATACTTCCTTTCTACTCTAATTATACTAAAGACATGGGACTTGGGTTTGAAGATTTCCTTTGTTAGTTCTGGCTGCCATGACAGAATTCCGCACACTGGCTTTTACAATAGAAATTGATTTACTCATTGTTCTGAAGATTACAAATTCAAGGTCAGGATTCTATAAGGAAAACAGAGAGAGAAAGAAAAAAAGAAAAGAAAAACAAGATCCTACATATAGTTATCCTCTCACTGCATGTTTACATAACCTGTCATGTAGAGAGAAAGAAGCCTCTCCTTTTCTCTAGAGAACACCAAATGTATTCTATTAGGGTCACATCAATACTGGGTCTGATTCCATGACTTAATTTTAATTAAAAGTCTCCTAGCACTAGGGAGGCAGAAGCAGACCAGCTGGGATACAGCTTTGGATACAGGAAACCCTGTATCAAAAAGATAAAAAATAGTCCCATCTCCATGCTGGACTTTTATGTGGTTGAGCTTTTATGGGTCTTGTGCATGCTGACACCAATGCTGTAGGTTCATATGAACAGGGTCTCTGGAACGTGAAGGATTATATTTTCATATGGCCTTGTACCACCTTCCACAAGGTTCCCCAAGCCCTTGGTGAGTAAAGCTGAATATAGGTCCCGAACTCTGTAGGCTGCTAATTTCCACGATTTGGCCATTCATGCCATTTTTAGTTCTTGGCCCCCTTGCATGAAGGAGCTTCATTAATGAGAATTAAGTGGTTAATTAGTGATCTCTTGGCCCCTTGTTCTATGTTCACTGAGCCTTAGGTGTAGGAGTTGCATTGTAGATGTGTTGATTAGGCTTGGGAAATTCACAGACGATGTCTATGTGTGTCCAGTTGTGGGTCTCTGTAATAGTCTTCATCTGGTGTAAAAGAAGCTTCTTTATTGAGTGGTGTCTGGGATATTTGTCTGTAAACCCAGCATGGAACTGAGGAAATGGGCAGCAGAACCCAATCTTAGTTGAAGAAGTATTGGCAGCTGATTATAGTTGGGTGAAGAAGCATTGGCCTTCTTTAAGCCAGGGACTGCAGATACGCAGATTAGGGCTCAATGAATGAACTGAGGAATGGCCAGGGAGAATAATTTGGCACAATAGGCCCTAACACAAATGACAGAATGTATGAACTCCAGGAGGAGCTGTGAGAGGATTTCAATGGAGAAGAGGGTATAAAGACAATAAAGACTGACTTAGATGCTATATATGAAATACACTGTGGATTAGGGCTTCTAAATATCAGTTTGTAGAAGACCCAAGTCAGTCTTTAAAAGCTGTGTGCCTTGGTTTCTGCAGAACAGCTGGCACTAGTGCCCATCATTCAATAACCTGTTCACTCAGCTGCACCTTCTACTCTCAATAAATTGTGTGGTCTCTGTAACCACCCTCTCAGAGATGGCCTAGCGGTTAAGAGTGCCGGCCGCACTTACAGAGGACCTGGGTTCAATCCCCAGCACCCACATGGCGGCCGAGAACCGTCTGAAACTCCAATTCCAGGAGAACTCCAGTTCCAGGGGAATCCGAGACCCTCTTCTGACCTCTGCAGCATTACACAACACGGGTGCACAAACTTGCATGCAGACAGTACATTGATACACATACAGAAATAAAATAAAAATTGCCGGGTGTGGTGGTGCACGCCTTTAATCCTAGCACTTGGGAGGCAGAGGCATGCAGATCTCTGTGAGTTTGAGGCCAGCCTGGTCTACAGAATGAGTTCCAGGACAGCCAGAGCTACAGGGAGACCCTGTCTCAAAAAAATAAATAAATAAATAAATAAATAAATAAATAAATAAATAAATAAATTGCGTGGTCTCTGTAATCACCCTCTCACTAATAAGCCTCTATTTTTCTGTCTCTGGCTAATCCACTGTAAATTGACCATAGCAGAAGTATTACTTTGAGCTTGGCTGTCTCACTGAAATCTTAGAAAGTGTCTGGCTTTAATGAACAGATTTTAATGCTACTAGCTGCAGTGACAGTCCCTGCCTTTACTTCAGTAAGACTACACATTGACTTCCACCTTTCTGTCCTTTGGTTCCTAGGCCTGCCGTGACATCTCACGATCCCTGTGGAGCCTTCCCCAGGGGGAAGACTTTGTGTGTAACTACAAGCACCTGTGTATCTTTGAGGGTCAAAGAAGTACAGAGGAGGAGGCTGGGTCAGGAAGCTGGCCTGCTTTCCAGATTCTTTGAGCACGTGCTCCATATGCATTGCTGTGAAAAGCTGTATTTCTGGAGCTCTCCTCCTTTGGAACCCTTCCCACATGCAGGAGTTTTATTAAGGTTTTCCTTAATAAGCTCGCATTTATTCTGTTAAGGAATGTATTTCTGGTTTGGACTATTCTTCACTGAATCCTACTCTTGGACTTTGAAGGATGGCTTCTTCCCCTTCCTCCTTCTCCTCCCTTTCTTCCTCCTCTCCTCTTTCTTCCCTTTTCTCCCTTTCTTCCCCCCATTTCCCTTCTTCCTCTCTTCTTCTTCATTCCCTCTATCCTTTTCCCCCGTCTATCCTTTCCTTCCTTCCTCCTTTCCCCCTTCCTTCATCTCTTCCCTCTCCCTCTTTCCTCTCCCTCTCTCCCTCCTTACCTCCCTGCCTTCCTTCTTTCCTTCTTCCTTCCTTTCCTCCTTCCCTCCCCTTTCTCTCTCCCTCTCTTCCTTTCTCCCCCTCCCAAATTGAGCAGTCTTCTCTCTTCTCACCACCCAGAATGCTCTCTCTCTCTCAGCCCTTTGTTTTTCATCTTTACACTGCACTGCCCCCCCCAGATATTCCCACTTCACTATCATCTTTTCTTAGACTTTGGCCCCCTGAATTTCACAGAAACATTTTATCTCCTTCTACCACTACCAATTTCAGCCTGACTTTAATTTTTTATATTATTTATTTATTTATTTATTTATTTATTTATTTATTTATTGTTCTTTAAGGCAGAACTCTAATCCTTGCCCTCAATGGCAAGATTCTGCTAGCTAGAGGCTATCATTCTATCAGGACGATCATGTAGCAAGTTTCTGCATTTGAATTACAATCTGATTTTAGAGCAGGAAGCAATGGTCAAAACAGTTTCCTTAGCACTCATAAAATTCATCAAAATTGAAAAATTAAGCTAGATGCCTTTGCCATCAATCAGTATAAACATCCTAAGTCCAGTATCAGTAAACTAAATATCACATCCACCACATAAAATTATTGATTATCTCAACCAATATTGACTCAGAAGTTCATGTTTAAACTACACATCACAGGTACACTGAGATAACCAAAATAGACCCATAAAAATAATATCATATTTTTTAACTTTTAATAATGCGCCTATACCACTACATATCCATTAGAATTGCAAGCAAGAAAAGCTGAACCTACCAAGTGTTGGCCACAATTTCAAACAATTGGAATGGTCTACTGGTGAAGAAACACAGTAAAGTCACTTAAAAATTAAAAAAAAAATTCATGTTGGTATTTCATTATGTATTTAAATGTAACCTTCCTCAGGACTCAGCAAGCTCATTCTAGATATTATCATAAGGGAAATGAAAACTTGCATTTACACTAAAACTTGTACAAGAATACCTGTTGTAATTTCATTCAACATCAATCAAATCAGAAAGAATCCAAATATCCATCAACAGCTGAACGAATGAATGAATGTGAGGTACAATGGGGTATAATTTTTCAGACACAGGAGTAAACTGCTGATGTTTATCACAATGCCCAAGAACGAGAAATGCATTGTGCTGAAAAAAAAAAGTAGTTAAGTTCTAAAGTCTATCTGCTGTGATTGACAAGAAGAAGACAACAAAATCTTTCCTTTTCAGCATGGAAAAAGCATCTGTGTGGAAATAAAGTAGATTGCAGATCACTAGACTACTGGGTCAGAGGTTTGAAAGGTAAAGCGACAGTGACTGCCAACTGATATGACAAAGGGAGCATGAAGTGTTCTAAACTTGAATGTGGTCAGATTTCCCAACTTTGTGGTGGTTAAATTGTACCTTTGAAATTGTACAACCTGCGAGTTATATCCCAGTAAAGCTGATAAAGAGAAGTAGCCAATTAAGTTCATAGAAATTAAGTAAGTTGATTTAATAAGAGTTAGCTACTAGAAAATTTAAAATTACACATGACCTATGGCTTCTGCTTCTACTGGACAACACTAGACCGCAGTTACTTTGGTACCCGAGTGCAGTTGTGACTCTGGAAGTGGAGGAGGAGCATGGTGAAACAATCCAGCATTTGGGCGAGTTTGGGAAGGCTGTGATCACGTCTCTTCCTCTTCTTCCATTCAGGTTCTTCTTTTTTTCTGGATTATCATTTCTCTGGGGTCCAGAAATGCCACATGTATTTAGTAACTGAGGGTCCAGGAGTCCTTTATGGAGATTTGCTTTTTCTATTTACAGATAAATAACTAAATAACTAAACAAGCCTAGCAGTAGACAGCTGTCTGAAATACTCTTATTAAATACTATAAGTTATGAATTTATAAAATGAAGAAGTGGAGAAAAGGAGAAACCAGTTTTTAAAATCGCTTTGTGATTTAGACTTCAACAGGCTTGAAGACATAAACTAAGCCATAACACTAAGAAAAAAATGAAATAACTTATTATGTTGTTACTAGATATAATTACTGCAGCTACCATAAATCTAGAATTTCCTCTCTTCCAGGTAAAGATTTATAGGCAATAAACTCTTTGTTTATCACTCACAGAAACACAAGAGATAAAGACGTTATCTCTTATAAGGGCAAGTGTCCTAGGCTTAGAGAACTAAGTATCACCAAGGAGTAACAGATATTAGGGAATGTGACTCCTGTTTACACTATCTTTTATTCCACTGGGCTAGGGCCCCAAACCACACTAAGTGAGGACCATAGGTGGACTAGGTACTGTGAAAATGGAAGATGAGAGCAGGTAGCAGGAGGTCAAATACCAGGCATCAGGACCTGACTGGGAAAAATCATACTGTCATCATGGAGACCAGATAATGCAGAAAAAGGAAATCCATAAAGATGGGAGCAGATCAATGCAGAGACATTCTGAAAGCTGGTAAGAGATGGAGGGTTAGAGTTGGGGATTGGCTATCTCAAGAGTCTAGAAGTAACTAACAATACAACCAAAGTAGCTGAATTTACAGCTAGTTCCTGAAAGGACTGCAGATACGTTGTCTGAAGCAAGCACCAGCCAGCCATGGTGGCGCACACCTTTAATCTCAGCACTTGGGAGGCAGAGGTAGGTGGATCTCTGTGAGTTCAAGGCCAGCCTGGTTTATGGAGTGAGCTCCATGCCAGCTGGGACTAAAGGGAGACCCTGTCTCAAAAATACCAAAAAAATTCCCTGCTAAATGTCACACCTGAAAGTAAGTATAGTTATTTGTGCATATCAATACATTAATTTGATTTTTTGTATAACTTTGTCACATATTTTTATTTGATAGCATATCATAAAGACTTTTTATTGCATCTAACACTCAAAAATCATTAACAAATGTATTTGACATATATTTATATATAACACATATAGAATCAGTGTTCCTCAAGTAATTGAAAACATGTTACACATTATTTATTTTATGGTAATCTAAATCTATACATATCTTGTGTATAAAATATACCAAAAATAATACAACAGTCTCCACATTCTACTCATCTCTTAAAAAACTAAAGTAGAGATTTTTATATGGCATTCTATTACTGCTAGTTTATCACTCACATTAAACCAGATCAACTTCAGGAAAGTTCTCAGCAACATACTAATTCAATTATCCTTCCTATATTAATCTTTTCTCCAAGCCCAATTTACATTGCACACACATTCATTCTTTATCTGGTTCATTCACACGCCACCACACACACCAATAATACATATTAATGTTATATGTAATCCTTCCATTTAATTTACCTTTAATCACTCTATTCAATACATCTCAGACATTGGACTCCCGAATATTATACTAAATAACTCTCCTGTCACTATACTATTATTTACAAATTTATTGCAGGACATTATTTCATTTCTTCAATATCTATTGGTTCTTCAAGTTAGCAAGCTGATTATCTCTTCTATTCTAAATCTATTCTGATCTTGAACTCTATAAACTTCTGTGGAATCAGTAAATCCTTTATTCACCTTTTTCTTACTTTTTCACGTTAACCTGGTTTCTACCATCCTCTATGTTCAACTATTCAACAATTTTCTCTCAGCTACCTTCTCTGTATTTTACATTCTCTTTTAAAAATTAATAATTCTTTAATTATTTAATTTTTCCATTTTTTAAACAAATATGTAATAATTTTAGTAAGCATACTCATTAAAACCAATTTCAACTATGGTGCCCAAAACCCACACACCCATTCCCACCATTCACTACTTGTGTTAAATCAATGATCAGATATGTCAGGACTATATTCCATATTACCATTCACCCCAATGCACGCCCTTTACAATCCTATCCCTCTTTCCCAGTTGTTCCTACTAGAAAACAAGACAACAAACATCTACTTTCTCTACTTGTTTGTCTTAACTTCAGTTCACTCTTCTTTCCATCTACAGTGTTTTTCCAGGAATATACCTTTCGGGATCCTACTATACACAAGGTCAATTAACGGGATATAAGTATATTATACAGTATAAGATTGTTTATGATATTATTTGTATACGCAAGTGATTTTAGAGATTCCCTAATACATTTTTTTTCAAATACAATGGCTACTGTCTTTATACATCTCCTAAACTAGAGATAGAGCTTGTGCAATCAGCTGGTTATTCCTCCAAGGAAGAGCTATACCAATTAGATTTGGGATATTCACATGCAATGCCACTGCTCCAGTATTTCCAGGCATGAGGGGTACTGTGCTGACAGAGAGTCTTGCTTTGACTCAAAGGACCTTATTTCTTTATTGTTTATGGCCTTTGGTAACACTCTCGGGTATTCCAGAGACCAACTTACATTGCAGGTGTCCTTCAATCATCTTTTCCTGCTTACAACAGTGTTGCACAGCGCTTTTAATCACCTCTTCTGTCAGGTATCCCAGTTTTACAGCAAGAAGCCTTTACTTTCTGTCTGCTTTGTATAACTCATTTACCTGCAGCACAACTATCTTAACAGCTACAATTTATAGTTAAAACTTCATTTGCCTTAAAATGTGTTCTATGGGTTCCACAACCCTAAGTGTTCACATTTATACATCTCTGACAAATAAAAGTATTTCACTAATAATCAACCATAAGAAAGCTCCAAAGGACTGAAATAAGGATCAGCTTTTTAAGCACTATATATCTGGACGCAAACTCCAGGTTGTTCCAGTACCCATGTCAAGTAACCCCAGCTCTGCTGCTACAGGTCCCTTGGCTCCTGCATTTGCATGGACAACCCTACAAAAGATACACACGCATACATTAATTTTCATGATTAACAAAGGCTTTAAGAATGCTTCACTCAAGCTTGGAAAGCTAAACAGAACAATAGCAGAATATAAAAACCTTTATTGGAAAAACAACAAGCTTATCAGACTTTTTTCAATTTATTTATTTTATTTTATTCTTCTTCCACTTTGTGCTATTTTTTTTTTTTCCATTTATTTATTTACTATAATGCTTTTATTGATGTTTGTGTATTTCAGACATCATTTCAATTCAATTTTAACAGTCCCCTCTTCCCTTCCCCTGCCCCACCCCAGATCATCAACTATGCCATAAACTGTCCTGCGATTTCTTCAGACTCTTTTTTATTAGAATAACATTTTCCTCCTTTAATTTTATATTACTCTAAAATATGAATACATACCTTCCACCCATATACAGTAATTACAGACTCTGAACATAAGTGGTGGGTCAATTCTAGAGCCCGTTAAGAGATTTATATTATAACAACATAGTTGCTTTCAGATAAACAGAAATAGAACAATAATGTTGTTCAGCTTGCCTTTCAACTGGGGATTTGGTGTTAGCATCCACAAATGAGGGAGACCATTCTCTGCTTGTTTTTCTGGGTCTGTGTTACTTCACTTAGCATAATGGCTTTGAGTTCCACCCATTTACCTGCAAAGTTCATGATGTCATCTTTCTTTACTGCTGAATAGTACTCCATTGTGTACATGTACCACAATTTTGTCATCCACTCGTCAGATGAGGGGCATTTGGGTTGGTTACAGCTCTGCGCTATTGTGAAGAGAGCTGCAACAAACATGGATGTGCCTGTATCTTTGCAGTAGGATGAGTCTTGTGGGTATATACCCTGGAGTGGTATAACTGGGTCAGCTGGTAGGCTCATTTTGAGTCTTTTAAGGGTTCTCCACACTGCCTTCCATAGTGGCTGTACACGTTTACATTTCCACCAGCAGTGGATGAGTGTTACCCTTTCCCCACAACATCTTCAGCATTTGGTAACTTTTGTTTTCTTGATCTTAGCCAGTCATATCGGAGGAGTGAGATGATATCTGAGAGTGGTTTTAATTTGTATTTCCTTAATTATTAAAGATATTGAACACTTTTTAAGATGTTTCGCAGCCATCTTTAATTCCTCACTGGTGAAGTCTCTGTTCAGCTCTTTACTCCATCTTTTGAGTTGAGTAGGTCATTTGTTTTCATCTTTATTTTTTGAGTAATCTTTCTCTCTCTATTTATTTTTTTTATTACATTTGTGTTATAGTTACTTGACTTATTTACTAGGGCCAGTCTTCTAGCACTGCATTTTGTAGCTTTTAAAAATTTTGTTATTTCTATTTTATGTGTATGAGTGTATTGCTTGCATATATGTAATTGCACCTGTGTCATGTAATACTCACAGATTTCAGAAGAGGGCAGGCACCAGAGCCCCTGGAACTAGAGTTACGGATGGTTGTTAGCCACATGGATGCTGGCCACCAAACCCTGGTCCTCTACAAGAGCAGCCAGTGTTCTTAACAACTGAGCCATCTCTCCAGTCCCATATTTTATAACTTTCATAGCTTAGAGACAAATTAAGAAATATCATTCTTCTTAAATATCCTAATATGATTTCACAAATAAAACACTTTTCAAAAAATATGATCTTTTCCATTAATGTCTTCAAAGACTTTTGAGGAAAGGCATGGACTTTAGAAATATCATTCATTAAAAATATACCTTTCCAAAATTAAACCCCTACCTCTCACTCTGTACAAAAGTCAGCTCCAGATGGA
Source organism: Rhizomys pruinosus (assembly GCA_009823505.1). Classification (NCBI taxonomy): domain Eukaryota; kingdom Metazoa; phylum Chordata; class Mammalia; order Rodentia; family Spalacidae; genus Rhizomys; species Rhizomys pruinosus. The sequence continues at coordinate 257,750 of VZQC01002226.1, read as the reverse complement.
TTAAAAGACCTCAATGTGAATCTCCAAACTCTGAAGTCAATAGAAGAAAAAGTTGACAGCAGACTACAAGACATAGGTGTAGAAAAAGACTTCCTAAATCAGACAGCAGCTGTGCAAGAATTAAGGTCCACAATTGACAAGTGGGACCTCATTAAACTCAAAAGCTTCTGTACAACAAAAGAAACAATCAAGGAAGTGAAGAGAAAACCCACAGAGTGGGAGGAAACCTTCACCACAGATACATCTGACAATGCATTGATTTCCAGAATATATAAACTACTCAAAAAACAAAGAAAGAAAACAAATGACCCACTCAATAGATGGAGCAAAGAGCTAAACAGAAACTTCATAAGTGAGGAATTAGAGATGGCTGAGAAACATCTTAAGAAGTGTTCAACATTGCTAATAATTAAGGAAATGCAAATTAAAACTGCTTTAAGTTATCATCTCACTCCAATATGACTGGCTAGGATCAAGAAAACAAATGATACCAAGTGCTGGAGAGGTTTTGGGGAAAGGGGAACACTCATCCACTGTTGGTGGGAATGTAAACTCATACAGCCACTATGGAAAGCAGTGTGGAGAACCCTTGGAAGACTTGGAATGAAGTTGCCTCCTGGCCCAGACATACCACTCCTGGGTATGTACCCACAAGACTCATCTTACTGCAGAGATACATACAGAGCCATGTTTATTGCAGCTTTCTTCACAATAGCAAGGAGCTAGAACCAACCCAAATGCCACTCAACTGTCTAGTGGATAGAAAAAAGGTGGTACATCTATACAATGGAGTTCTATGTAGTGGTAAAGAAAGATGACATCATGAACTAGGCAGGTAAATGGCTGGTGCTAGAAGACATCATGCTGAGTGAAGTAACATAGTCCCAGAAAAACAAGTGACGAATGGTATCCCTCATCTATGGATGCTAGCACCAATTACCTGATTGTATGGCAAACTGAGCAACGTCAATGTGATCTGAAAACAACTGTGCTCTTGTATTGTGAATCCCTTAAAAATAATAAACAAATAAAAAAATAAAAATAAAAATATACCTTTCCACATCCATGCTGGGTCCCTGTTAGGCTTGGGTCTACGCAGGTCTTGTGCTGTTGTCTTAAGTGTGATGAGTGCATCTAAAGGATGGTGTCTAGACAATACAGTTTCCTTTATTTATCTACCACCTCTGGCTATTACAATCTCTCCTCAACTGATAGCTGCTGGAGGAGGAAGAGTCAGTTTTCCTTACTCTATGACACCTGGTGTGTTTAGACTCCAAGGGATACACACACATCCCAGAGCATTTGGGAAACACAGATTAGACTCATAGGCTTTTGAAAAGGCAAATAATAATAGAGGACGTGAATTGGGGGGGACTAAGAAGATGAGGCTGGAGGAGCATCTGAATATGATAAAATGCATTGTATAAAATTTTTGAATATGTCTTTTCTCATTGCAGGAGACTGCAAAGCTACATTGCCATTTGGAATCACAGGTGTCATTGTCACTTCTGAGTTAGAACATTTTAAAAATTTCATAATGACCTAGAAGATAAAAGAAAGAACAGTTACCATTGGGGCATCTGTACATCCATCCATCCATCCAGTGTGTAGTCATTTTTTTTTTTTTGGTTCTTTAAAGCTAGGGTCTTCCTGCAGCCCTAGAAATCCTGAACTCACTCACTAAATAGGTCAGGGTGGCCTTGAACTCAGAGATTAAGCTACCTTTGCCTCTTGCATGGTGGGATTAAATGTGTGTGCCACCTCATGGGGCCAGGGTTTACTCATTTAAGTAATTCATACTTTTATAGTACAAACTGTGGAAATATACACCTCGGTCTTCATCTTTCCTTTAAAATTTTTTTTTAATTTTATTTATTTTTGAATGTGTATGAATGTACTGTCTGCATGTAGGTTTGCGCACCCATGTCGTGCAATGCCGCGGAGGTCAGAAGAGGGTCTCGGATTCCCCTGGAACTGGAGTTCTCCTGGAATTGGAGTTACAGAGAGTTCTTAGCCGCCATGTGGGTGCTGGGGATCGAACCCGGGTCCTCTGCAAGAGCAGTCGGCGCTCTTAACCACTAGGCGATCTCTCCAGCCCCGTAAATCTTTTTTTAAGTAGGGGTGAAGTATAATGATTTATTGTTGTCTGTAGTCAGATAAACTTCATATTCAAAATCAGTTCTGGTAACTACATAGTTGTCACATCCATTATTTTGTTTGTAAAGCTGGAATAAATCTCTTTTCTAAAGGAAAATAGTGGCAACTAAAACACTAAATGTGAAGTATATTGTTTTCTGTTTCTTGTCCAGCTAAAATTATTTTATATTCAATTTTGACAATAATAAGTATGTACGTATTTTTAGCTTTCTTTCATGAGCCCCTTGAAACATAATAAAATATCTTCAGTGATGAATCTTAGTTCATACAATGGGAATTTCTTGCTGTGTGTGTGCAGATGTATGGCTTTAGGAAAATGTTACTCATATCAAAGGTTCTTAGAATTATAAGCTGTTTGCCTTTCTTCCCATCTCAAACAATTAGACTAATGTAATGCCTCCAATAAAATTAATCACTCTTCTAATTTTACCTACTCCAACAACAAAAGCAAGCTGATATCTTAACATAAATAAGGGCCAGAAAGGTATGCTGACTCCAAAGTTTAATGATGAATTGCAGAATATCTTCAAAGCTGCTTGCTTCTGTCCTTGGTTATTTCTTTCTCCTGAGACAATATCTTGCTATATAGCCCAATCTCCAAATTCCTTTCCTCCTGCCTCAGCCTGTTCCCAGGACTATGTGCCCCCACATCCTGCTTATCACCTACTTTTAATTCTATATTTCATCTTTCATAGCTTTTTCTGTAAACCAGTGGAAACTTCAAGGCACTCAAACAAGAGCAATAAGACATTAGAAGGAGACAAACGTCCAGGGATAAAAATACAAACTTGAGTTAAGTTTCTTCTAACTCAAACTTTCTAAGTCAAATCTCTGAGTACAAGCCTGGGAACATCAAAATGCTCCCACATGCTCACATCCTCCTCTTCTCCAACCCACTCTTGGAAAGAAAAAGAGCCAGAGCTTTCAGATGAGATTGAAATAACTCGACAAAATTTATTAATACTCAACTGATTCTTAGGCCCTCAGGATAAACTGCCATTGACGTCAGCAGGAGATTTCTTTTGCAGATGGTTATGAGTTTATCTCAAAGATGTTTGAACTGGCTTATTCAGAACTCTGCTTTCTCAGCATAGACCTTTAAAGGTCTTACTACCCCAGCAAACTAGCATGAGGTGCTGGTCCTCGTAGATACAGTGATGCCCCCCCCCCCAGTGTGTTTGTGAAGAATGCTGCTTTCATTTATTTTTTTTATCTGAAATAGGGCAAATATTTGTGTGACCTTAGAAGTTGCTCTCATGTTCATTTTCAGTTTGAAGATTGTGAGCTGTGGCCAATAGAATTGAGGGTGCTCACTAAGAAGCCACATACATTGGTCAAACTCTGGCCTAATTTAATGAGAGGGAATTGGTTAACCACAGACACAGGACAGATGATTTAATAGCACAACAGCCTAGAATCAAGAAGAAAAGAACAGAAGTCAGTGAAACTGCCTTATATTAAAGGGAATTTGCTTTAGGCTAAAACAAGCACCTTCACAGACATTTAAAAATTAAAAATGACTGAAGTCAGATTTAGAAAGTCCCTTCCTTGACCTATGTCTTATAGGTACTGCCTATGATGTCTTATAGGTACTGCCTATGTCTTATAGGTCCTGCTTATGTTTTCTTCTTTCAGCTTCAGCATCTCAGGTTTCACACTGAGGTCTCTGATCCTTTTGGAGTTGATTTCTGTGCAGGGTGATATATATGGGTTTACTTTCATTACCCCACACAGGAGATCCATTTTTTTCCCAATACCATTTGTTGAAGATGCTGTCTATCCTCCAATGTGCATTCTAGACACGTTTGTCAAATATCGGGTGACTGAAATGGCATTCTGTCTTGTTTGGGTTTTCTATTTTGTTCCATTGTTCTACATGTTTGTTTTTTGTGCCAATACTATGCTGGTTTTATGACGGTAACTTTGTAATATAGCTTGAAATCTGAGGTATAAGATTTTTTTTTTCTATTTCTGTGAAGAATGTCATAGAGATTTGGATTGCTTTGAATCAGTAAATTACTTTTGGTAGTATGGTCATTTTCACAATATTAATTCTATAAACCCATGAGCACTGGAGGTCTTTCCATCTTGTATTTTTATCTCTTTCTTCATACATTTAAAATTTTCCTTGTAGAGATCTTTGGATAGGTTTGTTCCTAGATTTTTTTTATGCTATGTGAAGGGGGTGCTTCCACAGAGATCACTTTCTCTGACTACTTGTTATTGATATGTACAAAGGCTAGTGGCTTTTGTAAACTGATTTTCTATCCTGCCACATTGCTAAAAGTGTTGATCATTTTTACACATTTTTCTGGTGGATTTTTTTTGTATAATATCCTACCATCTACAATTAGAGATTAATTGGCCTCTTTTCCAATTAGTACCCCTACAATTTCCTTCTGTCTTATTGCTCTAACTAGAGATTCAAGCACTATATTTATTGAAAAGGAGCAGGGAGAGTGGACAGCCTCGTCTTGTTTGTGATTTTAATGGAATACTTCCATATTTTTTTCTCCATTTAGGATGATGTTGGCTGTGGGTTTGTTGTGTCTAATCTTGCATTTTGGTTTGTTCTATCTAGCCCCATTCTATTTGGGACTTTTATCACACATGTTGAATTTTGTCAAGGACCTTTTCTGTGTCTCTTGGCATGATCATGTGATTTTCATTTTTAAATCCATTTTATGATTTATGGCGTTTATTGACTTACATCTACTGAGCCATCCCCATATCTCTGGAGTACAGCCTACTTGATCATGGTAGATGAACTTTTTTTTTTCTGCTTCTTAGCCTCAGACTTTAAATAACGATAGCTGCGTTATCCCCCCAGCCCGTTTATGAACTTTTTAAATGTGTGACTGTATGCAATTTGCAAATACAAATCAGACCTCATTAAACTGAAAAGCTTCTGTACAATGACGAAGGAGAATATTGCATTCTTCAGAAACACAGAAAGAGTGGTGCTTTGTACAGCAATGGAATTAGGATGTTTGTAAATACCTTACTGTGAGACCCTCAAATCAGCTCAAGCTCTGTATTTTGAGAAGTAGTTACCCTGCTTGAGAATAATTTCAGATAAGTATAGTTCACAAATGTATCAGAATCATTAAAATGCTTAAGACCCAGTAGAATTTTGGAGGAGTTAAAGAAGTACTTTAAAAATAAATAAAACCTACATATGTGATGATAGGAAATATAATTTTGATATCTTTAAAATTCCTAAAGAAAGAAAAGCCAATGATAACCATAGGTGACAGAGAAAGCCAAATGAGTATTATTTAGTCACTGAAAGTAACTAAAGAGAAAAAATAGCGCCAAGCCACGTGGGAACACACACTAAGCAGAAAGTTTATTACAAGATCATTTATTCTCTACTTCTGAAAAATGCAGTGTTCTCCTTACTGCTGCCACTTTCTATTTTCTCTTCTCTGGATGCAGTTGACTCTTCATTCTGCTGCTTGCATCATCACATCAGTTTGCAATTCAATTTCCCATTGTCATCAATGAGCGCCTTTGTCTCCAAGGCACATTCTCATGACGAAGCATGTCATTAGTTCACTCTTCTTGCACTGTCTTTTTTGGCTTATCATCAACCCAAGCAGCATCAGCTAGTAGTGAGAAAGATCCTAAAAGGAGGCATGTAGAGGCATATTTAGGGGCTGGAGAGATAGCCTAGCGGTTAAGAGCACCGACTGCTCTTGCAGAGAAAAAAAGAAGAGAGAAGTGGGATTAGGCTAAATCATAGAAGTTTGCAGAACAACGGTGAACCTGAGTCCTGGAGTGTTACCTATTTCATAGCGAATTGTTGTTTAAAATGAACCTTTAATTGGCAGAATTTCAGCAGAACAAAAAACTAAAATGAAAGAAAATTTAGAGAAAGAGGAATTTGGTACTCTTAAGACACATAAAGCAGGTTTCATGTCAGGATACCATTCATCACCCTTTTTTGTCTTTAAAATGTCCACTTCTAATGTGTTTTGTGTCTGGTTAAGATCACTTTTCTTGTCACTCATTCATTTCTCACCGAAAGCCCTTATTCCTTGTAAGATGGTAATTGATGGGATATTTTGACAATGTTAGAAGCTATTTTGGCCAACTGCGCAGAAAACACATATAATTAAATCTTTGGGGAAGAAACACAGTATTAATCATTTCATATTTATTTCTATCTCTAAGTAATGCCTTAAGAATTTGAAATAAAATCAACCCGATCAGATTTTCAGAAAAGTAAAAAAAAAGTGTAGTAATTGACCTGCTAAGGTGTCTATTAAAATAATGATAACATTGTTTTGAAGCATTCCATGAGCTACATAATATCTGAAGGTGAGACATGCACTTTTGGTCAACACTGCTTGTTCCTACAATGTTCTATGAGTTTGATGTTACTTCATTGTGATTGGACAGTGTGGCAGGTCGTGAGAAAAATATTCAATCACCTTTTAAAATATTTTATAAACCCCAAGTTATTCAGTATTTCTTGAATTCTAAAAGATAAAATACACAAGATTTGTCTGTGTGTGCATGTGTGTGTGTGTATGTGTGTTAGCACATGTCCATATGCAGGCATGTGTGTATGTGTGTTAGCACATGTCCATATGCAGGCATGTGTGTATGTGTTAGCACATGTCCATATGCAGGCATGTATGTATGTGTGTTAGCACATATCCATATGCAGGCATGTATGTATGTGTGTTAGCACATACCTATATGCGTGCATGTATGTATGTGTGTTAACATATGTCCATATGCAGGCACGTAGGCTTATGTGTAGAGGTCAAAGGCTAATGCCAGGGGTCTTCCTCAATGGCTTTCCTACTTATTTTCTTGTATAGGTTAGCTCACTGAACCCAGAGCTCATTGATTCAGCTAGGCTGGCTGATGAAGGCCCTGCCCTTTCCTGGGGTTAGAGATGTAGACCACCACATCTTGCTTTTGTTTTGGGTCCCAGGATCCTAACTTAGGTCTTTATACTTGTGTGGCAGAGACACTACAGACAGCCACCTCTTCAGCTCCCACACAAGATTCTTAATAATTTAATCATTTAAGAAGCAGGGAGCTATTGGCTGATGTTGTCTTTGTGTGTGTGTGTGTGTGTGTGTGTGTGTGTGTGTGTGTGTGTGCTGCATACATGTGGTTATGTGCAGGAAAGAGGAAGCCACTGAGTCTCTTCCTCTGTCACTCTGTCTTCTTTCTTTTAGGACAGGGCCTCTTACTGAACTGGAAGTCCAGCATTTATTCTAGACTGGCTGGCTAGGGAGCCATCTGCCTCATTTCTTAATGCTAGGGTTGAAGATACACACAACCACAGCTGTGCCTGACTTTTTATGTGGTGCTGGGGATTTGAACTTGGGTCTTTTTTCTTGCACCCCAGGCACTGTTAGACATTGAGCAGTCTCTCCAGTCCCATACTCTTAATTTTTGAACAGTAAAATTGATCAGTAAGAGTAATGTAATAGATAGTTTTCCATAAACATATAAAAATATTTGAGGTAATCAAATTCTAAACAGAGATGTTTATTTTGTCTCACAGTTTTGAAGGGCTCAGCCCATGATCAATCAGCTCCCTGGATTTGGGATTATGATGAGATCGCAAGTCATGAAAGGAGCATTAGTGAAGCAAAACGCTCAGCTCATCATTAGAGAGAAAACAGAGGTATGTGAGAGCCAGGGTCCCACAGTCCTTTTCAACACTGTGCTGTTCATAAGATAGGGAACTCCTTCTAGGCACCCCCTGACCAAAAAAACGATCTGTGACCCTCCTCCCAAGGAGAACCAACCTGGTGATCAAGACTTTGACAAAGGTCTTTGAAGACACTTCAATATTGGAACTACAAGTGGTGGGTATTTTTGTCGTTGGTCACAGAAAATTTATTCAGCGATGTCATATGGTTGTGTATGGCTTTACAATAGGAATACACTCTGAGAAGTACATTATTAGGTAATTTCATCCTGTGTAAACTTCATAGAGTGCACTGACACAGGCTGAAACAGCTATGATGTCACTAGCTAACATAACTGTATGGGCTATGGCACATTGTTGACTACAGTGTCACTTTGTGGCACATGTCTGTATTTGAAAGTGGTGATATAGGTCTCCTTGAGTCATGCAGGACTCCTCCGTCAGCACCAGCTACACCTCATCTGCCTGGAAATACTGTGCAGCAGTGGCAGCCATACGTCTATATATCCCAAATCTAATTGGCTATTAGCTCTCTCCTTGGAGGAATAACCCAAGGCTGATGCCACAAGCTTACATCCTCTAATGGTTAGGAGATGTTATAAACCACACGAAGACCCTGCCATACTTAACAGAAGAAAATGTAAATCATGAATTAACATACCATCCAAACATCTGTGTCTATACCAAAGAAACCTACCATAACAATTAGTACTGTTTAAATACCTATATATCTAATTGTGTGTGCTTCATTAGTAGGATCGAAAGGCTATATATTATACTGTTTAATACCTAAATATCTAATTGCATGTGCTTCATCAGTAGGATTGAAAGGTTATGCCTGGACAAGCTGGCAGCCCATGAAAGAAAACAGCCAGAACTGACTAGAGACCAAGACATCAGCTCCAGAGAAAGTAGAGTGTTTTGCTTCTCATCCACCTGTGCCCCTTTTCTAAGCCTAGGGAACAATCTGCGGAAGAGGGGGCGTGGTAGAATGTAAGGGCTGTGATTGGGGTGAATGGTGAAACTACAGCAATATAGTCTGGACACTCATTTGATCAACTTGATTGAACATGCAAGCCACCCCCCCCCTGGTGGATGGTGGGACCCATGAGCTGTGTGGGTTTGGGCACAACTGCTTGCAAACTGGTTTTACATGAAGGATGCTTGTACTCACAAATTATCACTTATTGTTAAAAAAAATGAAAAAACAAAACAAAAAAGCAGAGAAAGATGCAGAAAACTTATGGCAGAATGCATGATCTGGGATGGGTAGGGGTGGGGTGGGGGGAAGGGAAGGGGATATATGCCTGAACTGAATTGGAAAATGTATGAAATACACAAAGCAAAAAAAAAAAAACTTGAAAAAAAAAAGAAAGTGGTGTTTTTGTGTCAGTGTGTCTGTGGGTCTGTGTGTATGTGTGATGGTGAGCATTAACTGTAAACTTCACAGAAACTAGAATCTCCTGGGAGATTGACCTCTGGTCATGTCTATGGAAGATTATCTTGAGTATGTCCATTGATGTAGGTAGATCCATTTTAGTTATGGGTAGGACCATTCCCCGGTCAGGGAATCCAAAACTGTACAGATGGAGAGCAGGAGCTGAGCATTAGCTCTCAGGCATTGCCTGTTCTCTTCCTCGGCCTGCAGACCAGGACGTAACCACCTGCTCAAGCTCCCGCTGCCTGGACTTCCCATCATTGAGCCGAAACAAACCTTTTCTCCCTTGAGCGCTTTTGCCAGAGTATTTATTTTATCACAGCAAAGGGAAAAGGGAACTAAGAAAATGTGTGTGCGTGTGTTCATGCGTGAGTGTGTGCGTGTGTGTGTGTGTGTGTGTATGTGTGTTGTGTACATTCATCTCTGCGCAGATGCATATCTGTGCATGTGCATGTGGAGAACAGAGGAAAAGCTTGGCCTTCACCTCAGGTGCTGTCCACCTCATCTATCATCTATCTATCTATCTATCTATCTATCTATCTATCTATCTATCATCTATCATCTATCGATCTATCTATCTATGATCTATGTATGCATATATGTATGTATATATCTATCTACCATCTATATATATATATCATCTATGTATGTATCTATGTATGTATGCATTTATCTATCATCTATCAATCAACCAATCTATCATCTATGTATGTGGACTAGGTTCCTACATCAATTAGCTTAATTGAGACAACCCTTCACAGACAAACCCATAGACCAAACCAATGTAGACACTCCCTCATTGAGACTTCCTTCCCAGGTGATTATAGGCTTTTGTCAGGTTGACGATTAAAGCTAACCAACACTGATCCTGAGCTCATTTATGTTCATATATGTGGAGAATGGCTTTGGAAGGCTACACAAGAAGTGGGCACCTGTGGTTGCTCCTAGGGAACATTGCAGGGGTGGAATGTGAGGGAAACAGCTTTCCTCCCTATATTCAGTACGCTGCGCAGTGTGTGCAGGCCTGCACTGTGAAGCCAAAGGAGGCGGCTATTTGAAAAGGAGGAGAGGGCTATGGAAGAGGAATATGTAATAGGAAAAGAAATCTAGCTATTGGCTTTTCTCCCTCTAAAGTTGGAACTCACTTTATATTTCCTTAACACTGATGTGTCTATATGAGAGCCCACAATGGGCATCCCCTGGGATCCTGAGTATCTCACTGAGGGTTGTGGAGATCCCACACCCCAAAGTCAGCTTACTGTGGCTGCTCATTAGCACACATTAGCTCTGTAGACTGCCAATGAGGCTGCATTTCAAATCTCCTAAGTGCAGTGTGTGCTCTTAGAAGACCTTTCTTGGTCCTCATTTGAAATAGGCAAATAGTTCCTCTCCATCTCAATATAGTACATTTCCCGAGGGCCACTTTGCAGTTAAATAAAGCAAATCCCACAAGGTCTTTGTGCTTCTTATTGGCATCTTTCCTGGTCGCACCGTGCCCTCCACTTCTGGGATTACCTCTAGGAGCTGCATAGCCCTTGGGTGCAGAGACTCTTGCTCTCTCACTGGCTAAGCTCAAGGGCAAAGTTTTGATTTCTTTGACAACCTGGTTTATTTTTAGAGATATTAGGATGACTCACCTCTCCTGACATTTGTTTCTATAAAAACTAACTTTAAAATGTCACACTTCCAACTCTCTTCAAAGAGGGAGAGCAAAGCGGCAAAAGCAACTGAGCCTGAAGAGGACTCCAGTTGAGAGCTCCTTTCATCCTGCCCGCTGGCCTTCTGTCCTTCACTTCCTGAGATTGACAGGCCTTTTCTGAGCACCTCCCAGGAAAGCCACATCCTTCAGGTATTTATGCGTGTGATCTGACAACAGACATCTGGCTGCAGGGGGCCAGTTACACAAGCAAAAGGAAGTAGGCTGGTGTTGGCATCATGGCCTACACACATGAGCTGGTGACTGACTACCATGTTAGTCACTGTTAAGTCGCACATATAGTCCATAGAATACAAAACAAGTGCTTAAGTCATCGCTCCAAGGATGCAAAGCATAAGGATGTTTGGGGTATAACACTGAGCACATTCCAACCTGCTTCAAGTTTCTTTAATTGTCTTGGGATAACTTGGACAGATACACATCAAAGTATAAAGAATGCACTGTAGCATAAAGAATGTACCATAACCAGCAGGTGTGGTGGCACCTGCCTTTTAATCTCAGCACTTGGGAGGCAGAGGCAAGCCAATCTCTGTGAATTCAGGGCAAACTTCATCTATATAGCAAGTTCCAAGCCAGCTAGAACTATGTAATGAGACTATCTCAAAATAAAATTCCATTACTAATCAGAACATCATGTCAATGAGAAGCATTTTCAGATTGATTTACACAAGATAGACAAAGAAAAGATAGGCTCCAAGAAAAATAGTGAAAAAGAATGGACAAAGGCAATACACACAGATTTGGAAAAGTGCAACATTTATTGTAGAGCTGGGATTATAAGGATTGTCAAAAATCTCCAGTGTCCATGTACTTATTTTAAGAATGAAAGAAGCACAATAAAGCTAGAATATTCAAACATCTTTGTGGGTATTTATTTAAAATGCATTTACTTTAGATGTTGGAGAATTCCCAGATTGGTTATATTAAAGCCATTAATCCAAATGTTATGAGCAGAAATTGGCCGACATGCGGAAGCCAGTCAGAGGGAGGTTGGAGGAACTATTTCGGAAAGCCTAGACTGGGTTCTGATGATATAGATTTCATTGAATTCTGAAACCACCAAGAAAGATCTCCTCCTACATCTAAATTAACTAGAGAAGCAGGAGTAAATCAGCATGACTTCCAACCTGGGGATAATAACCCTGTGAACTAGCTAGTATATCTGAAATATTTACCAAGCCCTTAAACTGCACTAAGGGCCCATGTCTGAACTAAATTCCATGGGAGAAACACAAAAGATAAAATAAAGCGTGCAAGTCCTTAAAGTTTGTCCAATCTAGAAATAATACAGATGGTCACTCTTTAGAAAGTTGTATGTATACTAAGAGAGCTCAAAAAGGAAAAGATGGAGGATTTGGAAACCAAAATGGCAGTCAGACATGGACTTTGGTGATGAATAGAAGAAGAAAGGATATGAAAAGTGAGAAAGTCAAATTGTCTTCTTAAGGATGGGTAGTTAAGAGTTTTGAAATAAGCTGTAGTCGACTGTACTTTAGTTTTCAAAGAGTATTCACAGATTCCTAATAAATGTACCATAAGTGGGTGAGCAAATAAATGAGGAAACTATTAAGTATTATGAGTGAATTGGATATATGTGTAGGGTGGTGGTTGTGATGTTGGTGTAATTATCAACTTGACACAACCTAAAATCACCTTGGAAGAGAGTCTCAGTGAGGGGTTGATTCCCTGTGGTCCTTGCTATGGGGGGGTCATCTTAAATTAATTAACGTGGGAAGACCTAGCCCACCCTGGGCAGAGTCCTTACATAGAAACTTTAAGGCTGGAGCAACCAACCTGAGTACAATCAAGCAAATGCCACTGTTTGCTGTTGACTGTGGATGATGTCACTGGCTGTTCGAAGTTCCTGCTTTGAATCCCCACAATGTTGGACTGTAACCTGGAATTGTAAGCTGGAATAAATACTTTTCTCCCTCTAAGTTGCTTGTTGTCAGGGTATTTTTGTCATAGAAGCAGAAATGAAGTGAGAGATGTGGTGAATGCTTGGGTCTTGTGTGCAATTTGGCATATTTTATTAATTCCCAGCAGAGTCAGGCCAAGATATTAAAGTCTGTGCCTGTGTATGTACCCTTGCTATAAAGACTTCCCCTAGTCTTTAATTGTCTAAGATGTCACTCAAATGTTCTTTTTCCACCAACCTTTATTTCTCATTGAATTCTATTCTGTCTTTTCGTCCTGGCTTAGCCAACTCATTTTCAGTGTGAACCCCTGACTCTGGCCCTGAACTCCATGGACACTACATTCAGTAACCTTCCTCTGACCTCTGATCCAGTACTAGTTGGACAGATATCGTCTCACTGCATCATGCAGGACAATTCCAGGATCTGGTTCTAGGGAGTTCACCTGGAGAAATGTTTTTTATTATTTTTTTTATTTTTTTTCCTTTCAGACATTTTTTTTATTGATGCTTTGTGTATTTCATACATCATTTTCCAATTCAGTTCAGGCATATATCCCTTTCCCTTCCACCCACCCCACCCCTACCCATCCCAGATCATGCATTCTGCCGTAACTTTTCTGCATCTTTCTCTGTTTTTTTTGTTTTGTTTTGTTTTCATTTTTTTAACAATAGGTGATAATTTGTGAGTACAAGCATCCTTCATGTAAAACCAATTTGCAAGCAGTTGTGCCCAAACCCACACAGGCCATGGGTCCCACCGTCCAGCAGGGGGGGCTTGAATGTTCAATCAAGTTGACCAAATGAGTGTCCAGTCTATATTGCTGTGGTTTCACCATTCACCCCAATCGCAGCCCTTACATTCTACCATGCCCCCTCTTCCGCAGATTGTTCCCTAGGCTTAGAAAAGGGGCACAGGTGGATGAGAAGTAAAACAGTCTACTTTCTCTGGAGCTGTTGTCTTGGTCTCTAGTCAATTCTGGCTGTTTTCTTTCATGGGCTGACAGCTTGTCCAGGCATAACCTTCAATCCTAAACTGGGTAATTGGCACTAGCATCCACAGATGAGGGATACCATTCGTCGTTTGTTTTTCTGGGACTGTGTTACTTCACTCAGCATGATGTCCTCTAGCTCAAGCCATTTTCCTGCAAAGCTCATGATGTCATCTTTCTGAAATGTTTTTTAAACTGGATTTGGAATCTAGACCACTGCTCTGGTCATGAAACTGTCATGTGAAGAGCCGGGGCCTCCCATTTGGATGACCTCATTCATTAATCCAGGTTCTAAAAGTCAGTGGTGAACAAAATGGGTGTACTTGGCTCTTAAGAAACTAAGCACAATTGAAAGAGAAGATGTGGGTCATGATACAGTGTTTCCAAGTTCATGGAAGTAGTCATTACATGGTATTGCATTCCATAGATCACATCTTGGTATTTAGAAATTATTTTTGGCTACTGTGTGGAAATAATTACAGTGGGATTAGGACTGACTGCAAAGTTAAAAAGTAGGTCAGCAGAACAACATTGATATTTGGGACACACAGACAAAGACAAGATAGACCATGTATATTCTGACGTCTGCAGAGGAAGCTTTGGCATAAATTATTAACATATTTAGGTAAAAGACAGAGAAGATACCCACTCACCTTGAACTATATTAAAGCCAGTGGAGCTCTAGGGCTCACTTGCCTTGATATTAAGCTTGACTCACAGTAGAGTCAAGAGGCACCTAAATCTTAATGTTAAAACTTGCTACTGTCAATACAGCAAGGTTTGGAGTATAAACTATTGCCTGAATCTGAGGAAGGCAGGCCTCTCCTCTCTGCAGTTTGGTAGTACTTACAGCAGAGCCTCCTCCCAAACTATGAACATACCTTACTATGATTCAAGGACGTCTGTGGGGAGGGATATGCCCATTCAGAAGGCTGCCTTCTGGATTGAGCCCCCAGCCATGGCAAAATGTAGCTCAGCTGATTATAAACCAAAGGAAGTCATTAATATATTCCTGGAAGAAATTTTGGGGAGAGGGCCTGGTGATCCCTATTCTTTGAACTGTTTCTTCTAATGACTGAGAAATAGAAGCGGACATTTACGGGAACCCTTGGAATGCCGAGATACATATAACCTCTGTTGATCTATCAGTGTTTTGGCAGTGCAGGTGAATTTTCTCATCTGTCTTGCCAAAGGCATTACCTCCACTCATTGTTCTACTGACAGATCACAGCCAACCACACAGATGTTGTCTTTATCCTCTAGGCCCTCATTGGCCTACACTAAAATTTCTTAGCCAAAATGTGTCCTGCAGATTCCAAACATTTAACAGCTAAGGGGTGTGTCTGCCTACCTGCCTTGCATGTTTCATGCCATATGCATGATGTGCAAGGCACGGAGACTGAATCCTGAAGTCATCTCCCACCCCCTCTCCTGAGCTTGCTGTATGTCCCCAGGCTGGCCTCAATTTCATGATCCTTCTGCCTCAGCCTTCTGTGACTGGGATTAGAGATATATACCACCCAGTCCCTACTCTTAAAGTGACTTTAATTCAGACTCCGGTTTCTTTATAAAGACTGATAACCGAATTATCTGAATTTCATATTCTATAAACTTGACCAAGATTTTTTTTAGGCAAGATCTCTCATGTAGCCTAGGATCGCATAAAACTCACTCTGAAGGAGAGGCTGGCCTTGAACTTCTGATCCTCTTACCTCTATTCCCCAAGTGCCAGAATTATGTGCATACTACTACCTATAGTTGAATAGGGTGCTTTTAAAAAAGAAAAAAAAATTAAATTTAAAATAAATTTGTGTTGAAAATAAACTGGGAGAGACTAAGTCATATGTCTTTAGGTGACACGTGCCTTTATTCTTCTGAAGCATCACTGTCCGTTGTTGAAAATGGCACCAGCTCCGGAGGGTGACAAGCAGTGGCCCCAATCATGGGAGAGGTGATCTTCACAAATGAAATGTTTTCTGTGTTCGGATTTTGTCTTCTTCTAAAGAAAGTGTAATAGGTTTCAAGATCACTGGACATACTGTATTGTCAAGAGTTTCTAAGATCACTGAATGTGACTGGCTGTTCTGTTCTTTTGGTTAAAGAGTAACAAAGGTGTTTATTATTATTATTATTATTATTATTCTCAAATAGCTACGCTCTGTCACCAAGTTGCCAAGCAAAAGATTCAATGCCAAGGCTGAAATATTTCAGGAGACATAGCACCTGTCTTTGAGCTTCTCAGTTGATTAATACCTGGCACTTGAGGTTTTCTCATGCCCCGGATCTGTGAAGGCTTAGTTCTTAGTTTTGTAGCCGTGGCCCAAGTAAATGGATTCTTTTCACTTGAATACTTCACTTACAGCTATGATGTGTGGCCAAGGCTTCAGTAGTGGAGTTCTGACTCCCTGAACATGGAACAAAACTTGAGCTCTTTCCTGCGGAACACTAATGCCTATGTGAAGCAGTGACTCTGACTCTAGTCTATTCCAACATGCAGATATTGGGATTATTTTCTTAATAACAGTGATGATCCTCCAGCGAACTAGAATCAGAAGCTGACCACTTCTTTACAGTATACTTCAGCATGTGAAGCACAAATAGAAAACAGAAGACTGAATAACTGTCCCCCTAGGCTTCAAGGACTTGAATACTTGGCCCTAACTGGTGGTGTTTGCAGAGGTTTAGGAAGTGAGACCTTGCTGAGGAAAGCATGTCAAAAAGAGGGTTCCTGGACCTCATTCCCACATCCAGCTCCTGTCTCTGCTCCTTGTGATGGCTTGAAAATGTGAGTGCTTTCTGTTCTGGTCAGCCTTGCCACCTTCCTCCCTGCCATGATGGACTCTGGACCCCTAAGCCAAATAAACTCTTCCTTCTAATAAGTTACCTTGGTCATGGCATTTTATTACAGCAACAGTAAAGTACTTAATACATATATTTTAGTGTTTTACTGATATGAGGGTGAAACTAAAATATGTACTTGGAAAGCTATTTATTTTCACATTTAAAGTCTTCTTTTATTTTTAATTTGAGACAAAAATCTTGTGTCTCCCCGGCTGCCCTTGAATTCCTTTTGTAGCTGAGAATGACATTTAACTTCTGCTTCCTCCACCTTTAACACTCAAATGTCACAATTAAGGATATACACTCAGTTTAAACATCCAATTTCCCAAGGGCAATTTTCCTTGCCCAGGAGGTTTAGGACAAAGAAATTAATGACATAAGAAGAAATGCACAATTTCACATTTGTAGTGAAAACATTTAGAACATTTTTTCAGTAAAATGAGGACAAAAGTCACTAATAACAGAATAATGAATATGATATTTAACAAACGACCTAATTGACTATATTCAGGACCATATTTAATGGTCAATGATTCTCTTTAATTGTACAAGGGACACCTACTGAAACTGGCACGATAGATCATAAAGTGTAAACAGAATTAAAATTCAAATTACATCAGACACGTTTTCTGGTCACAAAGGAATCATATCAGAAATAATAAAAATGATAACTTGAAAATTCTCTCATATTTGGAAAGTCAGAAATGTACTTCTAAACGAAGAAATTAAAATGAAGACTAAACATTTTCAAATGATCAAAATAAAAATACTCATGCCAAAATTGGTAGACTATAGCTAAATTCATGAAAGGTTCTATATATGTATTATAAATGATAATAATCTAAATATTTACATCAAATAAAGTGTGAAGCAACAAAAGGTGGCTAGAAAAATAAATATATAAGAGCCAGGCATGGTGGCACATGTCTTTAATCCCAGCACTTGGGAGGCAGAGGCAGGCGGTTGGATCTCTGTGAGTTCAAGGCCAGCCTGATCTACATAGCAAGCTCCAGGCCAGTTGGGACTAAAGGGAGACACTGTCTCAAAAATACTAAAAAAGAAAAGAAAAGAAAAGAAAAGAAAAGAAAAGAAAAGAAAAGAAAAGAAAAGAAATATATAGCAGCTGGAGAGATGACTCAACAGTTTAGGGCCCTGGTTGTAAAAGATCAGGCTTGGTTCCCATCACATGGCACATCACATGTTTATAACACCAAGTCCAGGGAACCCATCACCTTCTTCTGCCCTCTGCAGGAATTGCCTGACTTGGATGCACTTACATACATGCTAGCTGAACACGCATGTACATGTACATAAAATGAAAACAAAGAAAACAATAATAAAGAAAAATTGGGAAAATATAGAAACTAAAAGACCTTACTATTATAAGGGGAAGGTGAGATTTTATAGCTTAAGATTTAGATGAAATTGGAAAAATCCTATACAAATGAAACTGACCAATTCTGTTTCCCACAAAAATGAGACATTCAAAGTAGTCACTTCTATGAGAGAAATCATGTCCATATTCAGGATAAAACTGTACATATTTAAACCAAATATTCAGTGATTTCTCACAGTTAAAATAATGATATCAATCTTACAGAACTTTTTTTAAAATATATTTTTATTGTTATTAAACTTTTTCATACATCATTTCTCAATACAATTTAGACTCATTTCCTTTTCCATGCTCCCACACACACCCGAGTTCATGCATTCTGCCATACATGTCTTGCATCTTTTTCTGAGTCTTTCCAGAGTTTCTTCAAATCAGAGGATTATTGTTTTGGGGAGAACTTCACTGTTTCAGTTTCTTTTTTTCTGGTTCTTTTGTTGTTGTTGCTCCTTCCAATTTGTATTGCTTCAATGTATACATTTATATATATACATATATATATGCATACATACACATGTAAATGTATACATTTAAAATTATGTCATCTGAAAACAAACTGTATGTTATTTTCAAATCATATTTCAGGATTAACATTTTTCCATTTTGATTTTATAGTACTCTAAAATATGCATACATACCCTCCACCCATATACCAAAATTCCAAAGTCTGAAAATAAATAGTAGGTTAATTCTAGAACCTTTTAAGGGATTCACAATATAAGAGCACAGTTGTTTTCAGATCATGAGGAATATAACATTAATGCTGCTCAGTTTGCCTTACCACTAGGAACTTGGTGCTAGCATCCATAGATGAGGGATACCATTCATCTTTTGTTTTTCTGGGACTGTGTTACTTCACTTAACATAATATCTCCTAGTTCCATCCATTTACCTGCAAATTTCATAATATAATCTTTCTTTACCACTCCATATAACTCCATTGTGTAGATGTAACACATTTTTTTCTATCCAATCATTGGTTGAGGGGCACTTGGGTTGGTTCCAGCTCTTTGCTATTATGAAGAGAGCTGCATTAAGTATGGCTGTGCATGTATCTCTGTGGTAGGATGAATCTTGTGGGTATATTTCCAGGAGTGGTATGACTGGGTCAGGTGTTAAGCTCATTTTGAGTCTTTTTTTTAATGTATTTTTATTGTTATTAAACTTTTTTCCATAGGTCATACATCATTTCTCAATCGAATCTAGAATCACTTCCCTTTCCATGCCCCCCACTCCACCCGAGTCCCTGCACTCTGCCATACATGTCCTGCATCTTTTTTTGAGTCTTTCCAGAGTTTTCTTTCAGTTCTTTTGTTGTTCTCTCCAACTTGTATTGCTACAGTATATATACATATATATACATAGTTATTATATATAACTGTATGTATGTGTGTATGTATGTATAAACATGTATAAACATGTATGTATACATATTTATTTGTATAAATATATTATTTGTATACATATGTTTATATGTATAAATATTTATAAATACATATATATATACATATTTATAGATACATACACACATACATACATAGATCACTTGAATTGGAGGATTTTTTTTCCCTAAAAGATGTCATGTTTTCCTTAAGGAAGTGCTCGAAGGTTCCTCCTTGGCAATCCCAAACAACTATCAATCCTGCACTTTTGCTCCACATTGGGGTCCTTCCCTCCCATGATCCCACAAATGAAGTCCAGTAACCATGCATCCTGTTCTATACCCCTGCACTGGCCTCCATGATACAGCCCAGGTAGTCCAACAATGGCAGTCTATATTCTGATGAGGCTCACAACCCCTTAGCTGTTTAGTCCACAAGCTGGTATCTCAGTAGTCCCCATCTGGCATTGAAGGTTTGGAGGATTCTTGGAGAGACATGAGTCCTCAGTCCATATTGGAAGGTTACAAAGCTGTGTCTTATGTCTTTGAGGAGTGCCAAAAGCAGTGGCAGCCACAGAGTTGATGCACTTGCCAGTAAGAACTGAAGACAGGCCAAACAACAATACTCTCTCTTTTTTCTTTTTGTCTTTTTACTAAGAACTTAAGTTCTATGTCTGCAGTACAGTTTTTCTAGTCTTACTGATTATTTATATCTGGTTGTACTTTACTTTTGGATGCTTAAGGCCACACAGCCCAGATTAACCATGGTTTTTGTTTTCTCAAGGTCATTTGAGGATCTGATCCTCAGGGATCTATATTTCACAACTCTTAACAAACATAATGGTTTACATTCAAGATAAATCATTTGGCAGTTTGAGAGCATAAGAGTCTTAATTTCTTCACTTTGAATAGAAGGAAAGTAGGCAGAGAAATAATAGGTAAGGATATAGTCAGGTTTCATATTACTAGAAACCTTATCTGTATCTGAATTAGTTAGTAAATAAAGCTTTTCTTTATATAGACAGCTCATAAATCTACTGTGCTCCATAGATCCTATTATCAGAAAAATAAGTGATTTACAGCATAGTGTCTGAGTGAGAAAAACACTTTTACTAGAGGCTGGACTGATGATTCAGCAGTTAGGACTGCTTCCTGCTCTTACAGAAGACCAGAGTTCAGTCCCCAGCACCTATACTAGGCACTTGCAACCGCCTCAGTTCCAGAGGTTCTGTCACCCTCTTCTCCCTCCATGGGCACTCACATTCATATATTCTGGAAGTTAATGCTCTGTCAAATGTATCAGCAGTGGTTTCCTCCCACTATGTGGGTTTTCTCTTCACTTCTCTGATTGTTTCTTTTGCTCTACAGAAGCTTTTGAGTTTAATGAGGTCCCATTTGTCACTTGTTGACCTCATTTCCTGAGCAGCTACATGCATACCCTCACTTGGGGACACACACACACATGCACACACACATACACACACACACACACACACACAAATAAGATAAAGTAAACTTTTTATGTATATTTTATTGAAGTCGTGTTTTGAGTCTTTTAAGTGTTCTCCATGCTGCTTTCCATAGTGGATGTATGAGATTATATCCCCACCAGCAGTGGATGAATGTTACCTCTTCCCCACAACCTCTCCAGCACTTAGTATCATTTGTTTTCTTGATCCTAGCCAGATTTATCAGAGTGAGATGATATCTTAAAGTGGTTTTAATTTGCATTTCTTAATTATTAGCGATGTTGAACACTTTTTAAAATGTTTCTCAGCTATTACTATTTCCTCACTTGGGAAGTCTCTGTTCAGCTCTTTACTCCATCTTTTGAGTGAGTCATTTGTTTTCTTAGTTCTTTGTTTTTTTGAGTAGTTCATATATTCTGGAAGTTAATGCTCTGTCAAATGTATCAGCAGTGAAGGTTTCCTCCCACTATGTGGGTTTTCTCTTCACTTCTCTGATTGTTTCTTTTGCTCTACAGAAGCTTTTGAGTTTAATGAGATCCCATTTGTCACTTGTTGACCTTATTTCCTGAGCAGCTGCTGTCTGATTTAGGAAGTCTTTTCCTACTCTTATGTCTTATAGGTTGCTACCAACTTTTTCTTCTATCACCTTTAGAGTTTCAGGTTTCACATTTAAGTCTTTGATGCATTTGGAGTTTATTTTTGTACTTGGTGAGAGAGATGGGTTTAATTTTATTCTTGTACAAGTGGTGATCCAGTTTTGCCAACACCATTTGCTGAAAATGCTGTCTTTCCTCCATTGAGTCTTCTTGGGCCCCTTGTCAAATATGAGGTGGATGAAATTTTATGTGCTCAAGTTTGGATCTTCAGTTTTATTTCATTGGTCTACAAGTCTGTCTTTGTGCCAATACCAGGCTGGTTTTATGACTATAAGCATGTAGTATATGTTGAAGTCTGGTGTAGAGATCCCCCTGTATTGCTCTTTTTGCTCAGGGTTGCTTTGGCTATTTGGGATCTTTTGTTTTTCCATATGAAATTAAGGAATTTTTTCCAAGCCTGTGAAGAAACTCTTTGGGATTTTAATTGGGATTTCAGTGAACTTACATATTAATTTGGGTAGAATGTATATTTTTACTATATTAATTTTTCCAATCCATGGGCATGGGAGTTCTTTCCATCTTCTGATGTCTTCTTCAATTTCTTTCTCCAGGGATTTAAATTTTTTGTTGTAGAGATCTTAGGTATCTTTGGATAGGTTTGTTCCTAGGTATTTTATTGTTTTTGAAGCTATTGTGAGTGGAAGTCTCCTTTTATTCCTTTGTCAGTTGCTTGTTGTTGGTGTAAAGAAAGGCTACTGTTTTTTCTAGGTGAATTTTGTATCCTGCCACTTTACTGAAACTCTTAATAATTTCTACGAGTTTTCTGGTGGATTTTTTTAGCATCCTTTAGGTAAATCATATCATCTGAAAAAAGGGATAGCTTGACTTCCTCTTTTCCAATTAATACTCCTTTAATTTCCTTTTCTTGCCTTATTGCCCTAGCAAGTGTATCAATTACTATATTGAAGAGGAGTGGTGACAGGGGGCATCCTTGTCAAGTTCCTACCTTTAAGGGGAATGCTTCTAATTTTTCTCCATTTAGGATGATGTTGGCTGTGGGTTTGTTGTATAGGGCTTTGACTACATTGAGGAATGATCCCTCCAGTACAGTTCCCTCTAGGACTTTAAGCATGAAGGGTTGCTGGATTTTGTTGAAGGCTTTTTCAGCATCAATTGAGATGATTGTGTGTTTTTTGTCTTTCAGTCCATTTATGTGTTTTATGATATTTACTGATTTTCATATGTTGAACCATCCCTGCATCTCTCATATGAATCCAATTTGGTCATGATGGACGATCTTTTTTGATGTGGATCTGTATGTGGTTTGTGAGAATTTTGTTGAGAATTTTTTGCATCTATGTTCATTAATGAGATGGGTCTGTAATTTTCTTTCTTGTTTGTGTCTTTGCCTGATTTTGGTATTAGAGCGATGCTGGCTTCATAGAAGGAATTTGGGAGATTTCCCTCTGCTTGTATCCTACTGAACTATATGAGTAATAATGATTGTAAGTCTTTATGAAATATTTTATAGAATTCTGTTGTGAAATCGTCTGGGCCTGGGCTTTCTTTAGTTGGGAGGTTTCTTATATTTTCAATTTCTTCATATATTATGGACAGAACTTTTATAGAGAATAAATTGCAATTATAGTAACCAAGACAGTTTGTAAGATGTGTGTAATTTAGCTATCAAAAGGTAATATGCACATCAATGAAGATAGCAAGAGCTATTTTTCATGTAAATAACTTTAGATAACCAAAACAAAATGCTGGCCAATTCAATGTATGACACACAAAAATATCCAAAAGCATCAACAATCACATATAACTCCAGTGCCAAGGTATCTGATGCCCTTTTCTGGCTACTACAGGTACCTGCACTCACATGTGCATGCACACACACACACACACACGTGTATAAATAAATAAATATTTAAAAATTATATATGTTTTTTATTTTAGCCTGGGTTGGATAGAGGTTGCTGCTGGGATACAGCAGAGAGCTGGTGCAGAGGTGGGTCACCATTCTTCCTGTCCAAGGAGGTCTTGGAGAGCCACTAAGGGGACTTCAGCCAGAGTCCAGTCTATAAAGAGGAAAGTGTGCTCATCCTTCAGAAAAAGAAGCCTGGTCTACCAAAACCTGATTTTGTTCTCATGTGGATGGAACAGGTGGATGAGGAGCTGAAAGAAGCAAGTGACTCCCACCCCCCCCCCCCAAAAAAAAAAAAAAACTCGAGAGGCCCCTGAGGACCAGATCCTCAACTGACCTCAACAAAATAAAACCTTGGTTAATCTGGGCTATATGTATGGCCTTAAGCATCCAGAAGGAAAGTACAACAAGAAATAAATAATCAATAAGGCCAGAGAAACTGTACTGCAGAGACAAAACTTGAGATCTTAGTAAAAAGACAAAAAGATAAAAAAAAAGAGAGCACCGTTGTTTGGCCTGTCTACAGTTCTTACAGACAGGTGCATATGTTCTGTGGATGCCATCATTTTAGACACTCCTCAAAGACATGAGATACAGCTTTTTTACTTCTTAGCCTTCCAATGTGGACTGAAGTACTGCTGAGATACTTAGCTTGTGAACTAAGCAGCTAATGGAAATTCAGCTTTATCAGAATATGGACTGCCATTGTTGGATTACCTCGGCGGTATCATGGAGGCCAATGCAGGGGGATCAAGACAGGACATGTGCTTACTGAACTTCATTTGGGGGCACAATATTTAAAGCAGAAGCACATCCATGAGGGTTTCCTTCTGCATAAGGTTTTTTGTAGTGTAATGTCTTAATCATAGTCTACCATCAAATATTTTAGGAATATCTTTAATATTTAGATAGTATATTAGCAGCATGCAATAATTGCATCATAGGTTCTCAACCAGAGGCAGTCTATTGCAAGGACCTTCTTTGCTGCCAGTTATCATAGGCTGTTTAAAGTTAGAAAACTGAATAGCAACACTGAAAATTGAAGAAATGCACTTAGCTCAGTACTATTTGAGTTGTTGCAATATTAGATTACCCATTTGGTTGTTACAGAAAATCCTTAACTGTAATTGATGGCTGTTGCCGTAATAGTATATTGCCTGTATTTCTACCTCTAGTAATGGGCTTTATGTGTTAGATTTCAATATCCTTGAGCCTGGGCAAGTGCACAAGCCTTTTAAAAAAAGAAACATGGTTTACTTGCACAAAACTGATCAGATTTGAGAGATCATTAATGCCCTTGAAGTGGTTTTTGTGGGTGCGAAACAAATGATGAGAATTTGAATTGTTCCTTATTATAGTATTGAAATTAAGTCTACTTAATCTATCAAATCATGTTCATGCCCTGATTTTATGTACTTGTATCTATCAATAAACATTGTGAAAAAAATTGTACAAAAAATATATATGTTTTCAATATTGTCATCTAAGGGCTTATTTCTAAAATAAAATTTAAAAGTTCTTAAAATAATAGGAGAAAAACTATTGAAAATTGGACAGTTAATCCAGATGTGCTCACAAGTGCAGTAGCAGCAGGAATGCTTCAGGAGTAACCAACCACTTTAAGTGTATTTAAGGTTCCATTCATAAAGATGGAGCCCATAAGTGATATTGATCAGGCTCTAGAACTTGAAACTAGACAGACCACAGGATGTGGGGGAGAACCTAACCCTAGTTTTTTACTAAACAGTTATTAAACTGACTCCTAATGACTACCCATTGATGAATGCGTCTATCAACTCTCACCAGAGAAACTCCCTTATCCAGCAGATGGTGATTCACACAAGAGAGCCACTACCAGCCAATGTGCAGGAAATAAGAGATTGCAGATTGCTTATCCCTGAATAGGACACCTATAGCAAATGTTTGCCTCCCAAGGCTCAAGTATCACTGTGGAAGAGGAGGGTAGAAATATTGTACAAGCCAGAGGTGATGGATGACCACAAGGAAACAGAGTTTTCCATACAGCTGGCCAGTTACTCATGATAACACACAGAAGTTGTGATAACATGCTCAAGTCCCATGCAAGCTCAAACCAGAAAAATATCCCAGCATAGTCATGAGGAAGTAGGTAAGAAATGCCAACAAATATAAGGAAATCATGGCAACAGATGACTGTTGGGAGGGGCAGAGACGGTCTCTTTCAAGGGATATCTCTCCAGTGGATGGACCCACACTGGAGGAACTTTGGGGATAGTAGTTAAACTCTACTATCCCCAAAGGTTTTTATTATATTTTTATTGACTACATTAAATTGGGCAGGGAGCAATAAGGGGAAGGGTGGATAGGGGATGGCACATAAATAACTTCAAATTATACTGTATATAAATCACACAAATTCAATTTAAAATTTGGCCAAATAGAATACAATAGAAATGAATTATAGAGTGCTCATGGGTGCAGAAAACAAGAACGTCCCTGGTACCCTACAAAGACTAAAAATGTCTACATGTCAAGTGTTGGTAAGAACATGAAGTAAGTTGCACTCACACATTGCTGATGGGAAGATAAATTGTTACAGCAATGTACAAAACAGTTCAACAGTGTTGCCTAAGCTTTAAGATATCTATCTATCTATCTATCTATCTATCTATCTATCTATCATCTATCTATCATCTATATTCTTTTTTTCAAAGCCAATTTTTATTGAAGCTTTGTGCATTTCATACAAAATTTCAAATCAAATGTAGACCCATGCCCCCCTTCCTTGCCCCCTCACCCCACCAGAGCTCATGCATTCTGCCAAACATGTTTTTCATCTTTTTCTCAGTCTCTCTCAAAATTCTTGATGCAGAAATTTACTTTTTCGAGCAAAAGTTCACTGTTTCAGTCAGTTCTTTGACCCAGTCTTGTTGTTGTTGTTATTGTTGTTGTTGCCATTTCTTCCAATATGTATCACTCCAAAACATGCATATATGCATGCCACATATATCATAGTTTTAGCATCTTCAGCTTATGATTTTTTTCTTTATTAGGCTAAAAGATGTCATGTTTGAAGGCTCCTCCTTGGGAAGCCCAAACAACCATCAGTTCTGCCCTTGGCAAGCCCAACCACCATCAGTTCTGCCCTTGTGCTCTACACTAGGGTTTTCCCTTCCTATGAGGTCCAGTAAACACTGCATTCTGTCTTGATATTCCTGTACTGGTCTCTGTGATACAGCCTGGGTAGTCCAACAATGGCAGTCTATGCTCTGAAGAAGCTGAAAATCCAGTAATAGCTCAGTCCACAAGTTGGAAAAATATATGTGTGTGTGTGTGTGTGTGTGTATTTGCCCTAGTTAGTTTAAGTCTAGATCTCTCCAATTTAAAGATTTGTTGTTATTTATGTGCATGCACCTGTGTCTGTTTGAGTATATGTCATGTGTGTGCTGGTGACTGTGACAGACAGAAGAGAGTTTCAGATCTCCTGGAACTGGAATTCCAAGCTATTGTGAACTGCACATACCTTTAATCCCAGCACTCCAGAGTCAGAAGCAGGTGGATTTCTGTGAGATTGAGGCCAGCTTGTTCTACATAGTTAGTTCCAATCAGGCTGGGACTAGGGAGACCCTGTCAAAAGAGAAAAAAATCCTTTTTATTTCTTGCATGACTGGATTGTCCATACTCCACCATGACTTAGTCCAGGATATGGATCCACTGTGGGTCACTGGCTCCTCAGATAGTAAAAGCCACACACCATCTGTTCTTCCAAAGCCGTAGGAACTGGCTCCAGCATAGCAGGGAAGGGAGACCACAGCTGATGTATCTAAGACCTGAGCTGGCATAATTCTGTTTTAAATTAATAATGTCTTTACCACAATCAGTCTAGAGACATTGTGATCTTTGGCTTTTGTTTTGTTTATTTTATGTGGATGACTGTATTGCCTGCATGTATATAAGTGCACTCATGTCGTGCAGTGTTGGCAGAGGACAGAAGTGGCCATTGGATCCCTTGGAACTGAAGTTAGGATGGTTGTGGATAGTGGGATTCAAGCATGGGTCCTCTGCATGAACAGCCAGTGCTCTTAATTGCTGAGCCATCTTTCCACCCAAGACATTGTGGTATTTGTAAAACAAAATTTGTTGGGGCTGGAGAGATGGCCTAACAGTTAAGAGCACCGACTGCTCTTGCAAAGGACCCAAATTTGATCCCCAGCACCACACCTCAGCATGCACACCCCACAGCATTCATATGCCACACTCATACACTCAAACAATACACACATGCAAAGAATAATCATAAACAAAATTCTAAAATTAAAATGAAAAATTCAGATATTAAATTCATAAATTAAATGAGATTAATCATTTCATTTCAGTGCTTGGGACAATGCATTCAATAAAGCAAAATATTGATGAGGGAAAAGCATAAGACCTTTACACAGAAGAGTGGACTGCAGGTATTATTTCCATGTTATTCTAGATGTATAACATATGCACGGTTTGTGTCACTTCACTGTGTTTTCCTCAGACACTGTTGCACTTCTCCTATATGTGGTGTGTTAACATGTCATCATGTTGAACTGCTTACTACTCAACTACTCTCCTTTCCAAAAGAATTACCAATATGCAGTTATTTATACAAATATTGACTCTAGAGAAATTTTCATGCCACTGAGGAAGTTTCCATTTCAGAATCTCTGCCCACGGGAATAGATAGAACCAACTCTAGTTTTGAAATCTGCCTTTCTAAAGTGCAGACAAGTGGCTTCTAATTTCAAGGTCAGAGAAGGCATTGCACACAGCACTAGAGAATTCTCTTCAATCAGTAATTTTCAGTCCTGACTTTTATGAAAATCACCTATGAAAATCTTTAGCACTGTCTGCATCTCAATTCAGAAATCTGCATTTAGTAAATCTGACACAGGAGTGTGGCAGTTCCATCTTTGAAGGAGACTGAGATAGACACTTTGAGTTAGAGCAAGGTTCCCAGATGTTCCTTGTATTCGCATCCATGTGGGGTCTTGTTAGAGTGCAAGTTCTGATTCAAGAGGTCTTTAGTGAGACCCCAAATTCTAAATTAAAATTTAGAATTTGGGGTCTCACTAAAGACCTCTTCTTACTGGTTCAAGCTTTGAGAACATGGTTCATATTAAATATATGTAATCTCTGCATAAGACCCATGTAAACTTAAACAGATAAAACTCAGCATAGAATGAGGGAAATGGACAGCAGGTCCCACTTTTAGCAGAACTATTGGCAGCTGATTACTACTGTGTGAGGAAAAGCTGATCTTAGAGCAGGGGACTTTGGATGGGCTGACTAGACCTCAATGAATGAATCTGCACCGAGAAACATCTAGGGACACTAATTTGACACAATGGGCCTTTGCATAAATGAGAAAGTGTATGAATTACAGTGGGGGAGGGGGCTGCGGAAGGGGGCCAGTGCGAAGGAGGCTCTAAAGGAGATTAAGATGGATTGAGATGTGAGATGTTCTGTATGAAATACACGGAAATTCAATAAAAAATGAAAATAATAAATAGATAAATAAATAATAAATAAATGCAATCTCATGGGTTCGAATGGTGGTATGATTATGTACTGTGACTCCTGAGTAAATTGCCATGTGGAGTTCATATGAAAGAAAACCTAGAATTCTATGAATATATAACAGTATCTAAAAGTAAGACAGATAAGCAAATCCAACACTTTTCTGTTTTTTAAAAATTTTCATTTTCTGAGCTGGAGAGATGGCCCAGCATTTAAGAGCTGGCTGCTCTTGCAGAGGACCCCAGATTGGTTCCCAGCACCCACATGGTGGTTAACAACTGTAACTCCAGTTCCAGGGATCTGACACTTTCTTCTGGCCTCCCTGGGCATTTCGTAACACAGAGCGCACTGACACACATGCAGGCAACACACACACATGAAAACTAAAAATAATAAATGGCTCCAGGATGGAACAGAGAGAGTTAATGATAAATAAATAAATAAATAAATTTTTTAAAAGTTCATTAAAAAATCCCATCAGAGGGCTGGAGAGATGGCCTAGCAGTTAAGAGCGCCGAACGCTCTTACAGAAGACCCGGGTTCGATCCCCAGCACCCACATGGCAGCCGAGAACCGTCTGAAACTTCAATTCCAGGAGAACTCCAGTTCCAGGGGAATCTGACATCCTCTTCTGACCTCCGCGGCATTGCATGACATGGGTACACAAACTTGCATGCAGACAGTGCATTCATACACATACAGAAATAAATAAAATTAAAAAAAATCTCATCAGATGAATGAATAAATAATTAAATATACCCATGACAAGCTAATGGACTCTGTAATTCTGATGTAAGAAGACAATAATTTAATATTCCAGGGTCCTCTGTTTTCATTTGTAATCATCATGTTTCACTTAGGTAGTTCAAATTGCCCTTTAGAAAATTATTCTTGCTTAGTTAGTACATGCAATTCATAACTCTGCAATAACTACTTAGAATGATTTTTGAGAGCAAATAAACAAATATTTTGGTAGGGGGAAGAGAGGAAATATAAGATGTCAAAATTAACAAAGATTCTCAAAATTTAAATAGAACCAATTAAAATCATATGAAAAAGAAACTGTAATTATTTACTAATTGTCTCAGTTGGAGGCATAATTAAAGATAATTAGGGGAAATAATAGTACAACAGAGTATTGAAAAAGTTTTCTGATTACCTCTCAGCAACTTTCAGAAGACAAGAATAATAAACAGGTATGGGAGGAGATTAGACAAACCTCGGAATTAAATTAATCACAGTGATGTGCACAGAAAAAAAGTGATAGAAATAGTTCCCACTTGAGAGCTCACTGCAGAAAAGTGAAGGGTTAGCTGGACATGGGGAATCTGGGCTGAGATAAGAGTATTCTAAGTTTGGGGCTGGAGAGATGGCTCGGCGGTTAAGAGCACCGTGTGCTCTTGCAGAGGACCTGGCTTCAATTCTCAGCACACACATGGCAGATAAGAACCGTCTTTAAGCTGGTGGAGCATGCCTTTAATCCCAGCAGAGGCAGAAGCAAGCAGATCTCTGTAATCTCAAGGCCAGCCTGGTCTACAGAGTGAGTTCCAGGCCAGCTGGGGCTATAGGGAGACCCTGTCTTAAAAAAAAAAAAAAAAAGACTATTCTAAGTTCAAGTCTAGCTTTGGCTGCATAGTAAGACCTTATCTCTTTAGAAGCAAAAAATAGCTCTTCCCTCACAGGGAACAAGAGATCATTTATTCTGCACCAAGTGTGAGTGGTCATGGCCACCAAACAGATTCAGGTTGGCCAGGATAGTAAGTCCCAACACAGAAATGATTGCACGAGCTTTTATAGTCATAGGACTATAAAAGAAAATCATAAATGAAGGCATTTTTAGTGTCTTGGTGGGAACATCAAGGTTCCAGCCAAGATGGGATGCATAGAGGAGAACACGGTTGTATCATGCTGCAACACAGTTCATACCTGAATGAAGCAGCCCGACTCTTAAATTTAGTTTTTAAAAAAGAGTGGGCTTAAACTCAGAGGAACCCCATTTTTCTAGTTGACTCTTAGAACCGTCCCTGGAACTGTGATACTAGAACTCTGTCTCAGACTGTGTTGTCCTTGAGTCAGGCTTCATCCATACTTCTATTCAAAATAGTTTCTTCTGTTCAGTTGGTGAAGTCCAAGTTTGAATCCACCCCTATCTTAGCAATATTGCCTTTTCATCCCTGGTAATAAAATATCTCATACACGCAAGGCCAAGCATACTTCCTCAGTCTTCATGTCTTTGAATGAAGATGGCCTTGCTCTCTTTC
Organism: Rhizomys pruinosus; assembly: GCA_009823505.1. Lineage (NCBI taxonomy): Eukaryota > Metazoa > Chordata > Mammalia > Rodentia > Spalacidae > Rhizomys > Rhizomys pruinosus. The sequence goes on along the minus strand of VZQC01002226.1, from coordinate 226,454 downwards.
AGGGCTTTGATATACTAATTCTAAAGCAAACTCACATTCATTCATTATCTTTTTAGGTGGAGTAGCAAATAGTGATTTCCAGGAAACAAGATCAGGTGCACAGGTGAAAAGAGCACATGTTTCTGTGAGTTTCCTAAGGTTAATTAAAAGTAATTAGTTCAGATTCTGTATATTTTATAAAAGAACCCTGATAGAGATTTTAGATAGTATCTGAAGACACTCTTAGCTTTTGAGTTGAGAGAAGCTAGAGTTTTATTCAGCAAATACATTCCAAAGGATTTTACCTGTGAACTTAAAGGATGTTAGGTCAGACAAAGAAGTGGGTGATGAATGGCAATTATGGAGATTAAAGATAAGTGAAGATAATTTGACTCTGGATCTGCAACATACCAATTCTCCATAATCAGGAAGGTCCAACTTGTCAATCAGCCTAGTAGAGTCTTTACCATAGGTGTGGCCTTATAGGGGAACTTAGGTTCTCATTTCAAACAGATCAACCAAAAAAGTAGTGGTTAGGAGGTGAAGAAGAAGCCACATGTCCTCCATCCTTATAATTTGGAATACTTATAGATATATGGCAGACATGCAATAAGTCTCTAGATGAGAAACTACTAGCCAAATTTTCCCAATCTTAGTTTGTCCACAGTACCTGTTAGTCTATTGAACGCTGGGCTGTCATAACAAGTGTCAAGATTTTCCTTGTTCACCAGCAGAAAGAAGAATGGAAGCTCAAAAATCAAACACAGCCTATGATTACTAAGAGTCCACTGCGTTAATGCTTGATGAGTCATTTTATTTTAACATGATAGTGGAGAGTACAGAACAAGAATGGAACCAAGTAGACACGGTAGTGTACACCTTTAATTGAAGCATTCAGGAGCCAAAGGCAAGCAGATTCCTGGGAGACTGAGCTTAACCTGGAGTAAATAGCAGGTTCCAGGCCAGCAGGAACCCTGTCTCAGGAAATCAACAAAAAAGAGAGAGGGAGGGGAACATTTGGGAAGAGGTGACTAAGTGATAAAAAAAGGTTCTACTGTGGGAACAGCTGTCAACATCACTATCAACAGTCATTTTCTAGTATCAGAGATCACAGACATCAAAATCCAGAGATATGGAATATTTGAATATAACTTAAACATATCTTATAAGCTTTAAACCATGTCTAGAGTATTTATAATATCTAATACAATGAAAACAGTAGATAAATAGTTCTATCACTTGTGGAATCGAAGAGAATAAAGTATCTCTGTTATTTTTTCAGAGTGCTTTATTTATTTATTTATTTATTTATTTATTTATTTATTTATTTATTTGGTCTTTTCGAGACAGGGTCTCCCTGTAGCCCCAGCTGTCCTGGAACTCACTCTGTAGACCAGGCTGGCCTTGAACTCACAAAGATTTGCCTGCCTCTGCCTCCCAAGTGCTAGGATTAAAGGCATGCACTACAACACCCAGCTTCAGAGTGCTTTTAATGGCATTGGCTCCATCTGCAGAGAGAACACTAACATATAGAAAGCCAACTGCCTTTTCTCTGGAAACCCTTAACATTGACTCTGTTTTCTTCTACCAGATAGTGGTTTCCATTCTTTACATATGGTTTGACTTAAGAGCCAAGTAGAATGGATACTTGTTCATGTTTAATTTCTGACTTCTTTTTGAGCCTTTGTAGCAACATTCTGAAGAATGGAATTTACCTCTACCTTAGTTCTGTTATACTGAAAAATAACAAAGATAAACATAGACTCCCTATCTTTTATGTCCTGAGAATTGATTTGCTGCCAAGAGTTCAGGGTCCTTGAAAGGCTTAAGATAAGAAAAGAGCTCCTTGTCTAAATTAGGACATGTGGGTCCACATCCCTGTACTTCTCACCTAATTAAATTAAGGCATTGTTGTCCCTTTAGGGTCCTAACCCAATCATCAGCATAGTTCAGAAGGCTGCTGGAGAACACTATTGATTTCAGGGGAAATATTTCCTGTCCAGACACCCTGACCTTTATTCTTTCTGATCTTATTTATTCTGCCCTTTTAAAAACACTTTTAAAGTCCCTCTTCTGTGTGTCCTTTGAGATCTGTGCAGATCGTGTACTCACAATGTTCTTACTGTCTTTTCAGGTAGTCTCTTCTTAAGTCTAAGGTTTTTTATTTAGCAGTCGACTCTGTCTCAGTGGACACTGGGCACCTCTCCAAGCTGTCCTCCATTCTGTTGTGCCTGAGACACAACCTCAGAGGGCACCATTTGTTTACATGGTACAGAAAGGAGATGCCATCCCTTGATACTGTAAAAGACAAGACAAGTTACACTACTGCCTTTAAAGCTCAAAACTACTTGTCTTCTTAAGACACATAAATGACTTAAGTCCAAGCAGAGAAATAAAATTCCTTGAGTTCACACGTAGGAAGGTAAATGATAATTTGCTTTCCACTTACTGTTTTTGTTCAATTAATCCCTGATTTGAATATTGAAGCAAAACAATGGTACAGAATTAAATACAGGAAAGAAGTCACATGATTCCACAAAGGAATCTTATACTCAGCAATCAATGTAAAGGAGGAAGGAGCTCAGAGAGAAAACACAAGCAGGCACTGAGCCCAGGCTATTTCATGATGCAGTGTTCCATGGTCCTTTTTAATTTATTGAATGGATTTCATCTACAGATAATGAACCAGCAAGAAGTTTTTGAGAAATAAATAAAATCAGGTGGAAGTCATCAGTGTACTCATTCATAAACAATGCAAGAAATGGGCTCTGGGTACCACCAGGATACATTTGAAATTAAAAAGCACATTATAAATTAATAGGTAGCTCATACCTCATCTCAGACTAGGAGTCAGTGTCAAACATCTCAAGAAGCTAATCCAACTGTGCTATAGCTTTGTTTTAAACACATATATTTCTTTTTTGTCATGTGATTACTGAAAAGTTAAATTTTCTGCTTACAGTTTCCTTTTCCTCTCAAATTGTTGTCAAAGTGACCTTTTGTTCTCTTCATTTTAGTTATATTGGTTAAGTTAATCTACCTTGTGGCCTGTGGGCATAACAAGTACTAAAGTAGTGCCCATTTCAGTTTTACCAGATCATGTTAATACAAAAGTAATTATCAAAGACTGAAATGCCAAGTAGTAAGAAGTAAATGGAGAACTATTTGTTTTGATTGTCGAGTTAGGGTCTTGCCAATTCCAAAAATGGCCCTTGAAATCCTACTGTCCCTGTGCCTGGGTGATTAGATCTCTAAAACAAAGGCGATTACTTGGCTGGCCCTATGGTTTGTTGTGTTTTAGATATCTACAGGCAAAAGACATTTCCTAAAGAAATTATTCTCAGTTCTCTGTTTTAGCAAATAAAAGATTAACATATAAAAGTGATGAAGACATATCTACTTCTAAATAGCATATAGTTGTACATGAATGTTCTTGCTCTAATGAACAAAAAAAACTGTCTCAATAATTAATTTTGAAAAGAATGGTTTAATGACATCACCTTCCTGTTGTAGAATTGCAAACTGAGTGAACTAAATTCTTGTTAGGCAAAGAAAATAATCTTTTGAACAGATCTGACATTGCTAGTTGCTGTATTTTGTTCTTTTCCTGAGAATAAAGTTCCAGAGCTTGCTAAGGAAATAGTTTAGTCCAAGGAGAGAGAAACAATGAACAAAACAAAAAAACCAACATATTGCAATTTTGAGAAGCTAAAAACTTGAGGAAAAATCAAATAAAAATTGGTCTTGGTTTTCTCAAGGGAACTTGCACATCCTGGGGATTTATACGAAAGCTTCTAAAGGTAAAGCTATGTTTCCTATGACTTGCAGTGCTTAAGAAAACAAAACAAAACAAAACAAAACCAGCCTTTCAAGATCATGTATGGCTGTCTTAAGCATGCAATTTGCCTCCCATTAAAGATTTAGCAGGTTTGAAAAAGTGGGACTAGAAAGCTGGGCAAAGGCTCTTTAAAGGTCAGAAATGTGAATGTCTACTAGTTTTGCAATATAGAAGCCAAGGTAAACAGAAGCAGACAGTTTTAGTAAGACTGAAACCTAGTCCAATACACACAGAACTTCTCAATGGACTGTGATTAGTCAGTCATTCAACCTAGTGTTTAATAGAGGAACCAATATCATCATATGGGTCTTCTATATATTGTCTGGCTTTTTATATACAGTAAAAAAGTACTTTCTATTCAAAATGGTTAGAAAACATCAATATTAAAGTGGTGAATATACATCCAGTAAAAAAGGCTAGTCAAGGATTCTCAGAAATATAATTTTAGTTTTTTTTCCTTTTTTTGGTATTTTTGAGATAGGGTCTTCCCTTTTTTCAAGTAACAGCTGTCCTGGAGCTCCCTCTGTAGACCAGGCTGGCCTTGAACTCACAGAGATCCTACCTCTGCCTCCCGAGTGCTGGGATTAAAGGCACGTGCCACCATGCCTGGCTAGAAATATAATTTTAAATAACCATAATTACTATATTAAAGAAATGAGACAATGATGGCATTGTCTTTTGGAATTGATTTTTAAAATATTCAATATCTTCTAGAAACACAAAATACATTTGAATAAATTAAGTGCATGATTATACATAGAAGAGTGCTCTAGTTTCTCATCAATTGCTGTGACAAAACACTCTGACCGACACCAACTTGGTGAGGAAAGGGTTTATTCAGCTCACATCTCCTGGATTGTTGTAACACACTCAGGGAGCTCAAGGTAGGAACTCAGGGCAGAAGCCTGGAGGCAGGAGCTAAGGCACAGGCCATGGAGGAAAGCTGCTTACTGGCTGCTCCTCTGGCCCATGCCCCGCCTGCTTTCTTATACCATACACAATAACCTGCCCAGGGGTGGCACCACCCATTGTGGCCTGGGCCCTCCCACATTGCTCCAAAATCAAGACAATACTCCACAGACATGGCCACAGGCCATTCCAATGGAGCCAATTCCCCAACTGAGGTTCCCTCAACCCAAGTATGTCAAGTTGACACTTGAACTACCTAGCACAAAGAGTGAAAAGAAGTCAGTGAAATAGGAAACAGGTTAAAATAAGCACTGAAAAATAGAAGCATAGAAGAAGTGAGAGAGAAGCAAGGAGGAAGACGAGAGGAAAGAGACGGGGTCATGTGACATTCACTGGGGAGTAGTTCCAAATGTCGATCGAATGGACTGAAGTTTACAATATTGTTGAAAATATAAAGCCAGAGATTTAGGAAGCTTAAGGAAGCAGAAACAGATTTGTGAAAAGAAAGTCACACCAGGCACATCAGTAAAACTGAAGACAACAAAATATTAGCCCCCCAAAATGTGAGACCATGTCACCCCTGACTTAGAAGATGAGACAGGAATGGAACAGGATGCCCTTAGTGAAGCTATCGGAGAAGAGTGTATGCTTCTGACTTCTTAACTGAAATAACAGGGTCAAAGGCAATGTAAAATAAAATAATGCTGAAAGACAAAAACAAAAAGCAGCCAATTGGAATTTTCTATGCCTAGTAAAATTATCTTTCTCAAAAAGCCATCTTCAGGTAAGGAAGAGAATAAGTGACTGTGAAGTGCCCACCCCAAGGTGATCCATATAAAATGCAACTCCTTATGTTAGGCTGAGAGAATGTCACAGAAGAGGGTATAGAAAGTAAGATTGTAAAAGCCAGAAAGGGACTAGAGAGATGGCTCAGCAGTGAAGAGCACTGGCTGCTCTTGCAGAGGACCCAGATTCAAATACTATCACCCACAGGGTGGCTGACAACTGTCTATAAGTCCAGTTCCAGGGAATCTGATTGATACCTTCTTCTGGCCTCTGTGGGCATTGCATGGCATGGGTGCGTGTACATAAATGCAGGCATAATACTCATATACATAAAATAAAAAGAAAAGAGCAGAGGAATAGGACATCTGCTGCTAGATAATGTTTTCTTAGGCATGACAGATAAGCTGCATGCAGAAATCTCAACAATGCGGTTGTCTAAACGAGACCTACATGATGACAACATCAGCTGACATGCCAATGTGGATGGTAGGATTTTAACAAGGTCAAACCTCTAGATAAAGAGCTATAGGCAATTCATGACTGCTGAGAGAGGAATACACTCCCTGATAGATTACCATCCCAAGCAGCCAGCCCTAAACACATGTACATATAAGCACCACCAAATGGACCCAGCAGTTTGTTTATATATACACATATGTATATACATTTAACAATAATAATAAAACAAGAAACAAATGAATTCTAAACCTTAGACTTTAACACTCTTCTTTCTACTACTGATAAACCAAGATGAAAAATAACCAATAACCCAAAAGGAAACTACAAAGAGAAACTAAAATACCAATTTAATTGTTAATTTAATTTGAATAAATGAAAAAAAAAAGAAATGCTGTATTAGTCACTTTTCTGTTGCTGTAATAAACCACCATGACCAAGGGAACTTATAAAAGGAAGAGTTTGGCCAGCCTGGTGGCACACGCCTTTAATCCTACAACTCCGGAGGCAGAGTCAGGCAGATCTTTGAGAGTTCAAGGCCAGCCTGGTCTACAGAGTGAGTTCCAGGACAGGTGGGGCTACAGGGAGACCCTGCCTCAAAAAGACCAAAAAAAAAAAAAAGAGTTTATTTGAGCTTATGATTGACAATTCTAGGGAATCAGAGTCCATTGTGGTGGGAGACATGGTGGCTGGGGCTGGAGCAGAAAGCCAAGGTTCACATCTCACAATGAGTACAGGAAGTCAAGAGAGAGCCTCTGGAGACTAGCAAGGATTGTTAAGCTCTCTAATCCTGCCCCCAGTGATGTACTTCCTCCAGCATGGCTATACCTTCTAAGACCACCCCCCCCAAACAGCAGCACCAACTGGGGACAAAATTTCTGAATACTTCAAGCCTACGAGGACATTCTCATTCAAACCACCACATTCCACTCCCTGGCCCCCATAGGCTCATGACCATATAAAATGCAAAATGCATTTGGTTCAACTTTAAAAGTCCCCATAGTCTTTACCAGTCTCAAGTCTATTCAGAAGTCTATAGTCCAAAGTCTCTTCTGAGACCCAGGCCAATCTCTTAACTCTAAGCTCCTGTAAAATCAAAAGGCAAATTACATACTCCCAACATACAGTGGAACTGAATACACATTCCCATTCCAAAAGGGAGAAATAGAGGCATAGTGAGGAAATACTGGACCAAAACAAGACTGAAAACCAGCAGGGCAAACACCAAGTCCAGTAGCTCCATGTGCAACTTCTGGGATTTGACTTCCAAAGGGCTTAGATGGCTCAGCTCTTCCACCTTTGCCTGCAACATACATCTCTTCCTTAGGCTGGTACCACTCCCTGTATGCAGCTCTCCTTGGCAAATATCTCACAACTCCGCATCTCGAATGTCTTCTTTGTGTCTCTGCTGCCAACCAAGCTTCACATTCACAGCTTCATGCAATGGCCTATCAGGACCTTCTTTCTGCAGGGACGCCCCTGCTGCACTCTGCCTGGCCTCAGCAGCTCTCTGAAACCATGGAGGAAGAACTGATGACCCCTTCACTCTTGCATCCTTCATGCCTCTAAAGCCAGCACCATGTGAATGAATCTGCCGAGTTTGCCTGCAAGTTTGGGATGGACCCTGTCCTACTTCAACCACATCCACAAATTTTCTCTGCCCTTTCAGTATTTTCCTTCCAAAAGTTGGAGGCTGTTCTAGTTTGTCTTCCATTGCTGTGACAAAGCACTCTGACCAACACCAACTTGGGGAGGAAAGCGTTTATTCAGCTTCCATCTCCTGGGTCACAATTCATCACTTAAGGATCCCAAGGCAGGAACTCAGGGCAGGAACCTGGAGGCAGGAGCTGAAGCACAGGCCATGGAGGAATGCTGTTTACTGGCTTGCTCCCCTGGCTCATGCCCAGCCTGCCTTCTTATACAGTACACAACAACCTGCCCAGGGTGGCAGCACTCATTGTGGCCTGGGCCCTCCCACACTGCTCAACGATCAAGACAATACTCCACAGATGTGACCACAGGCCAATACAATGGAGCCAATTCCCCAGTTGAGGCTCGCTCAACCCAGATGTGTCAAGTTGACACTAAAGCTATCCAGCACAGAGGCTTAACTGGGTGTGATCTTGCCCTGAAGGTACTGTTTTCTGTTCTTTACTTGTAAATCTCAAGGGCTCTCCTTAATCACTTTAATCTCACTTTTCCATTGTTTACTTGTAAATAGCTAGGCCTCTCCTTAATCACTTTAATGTCCTTCTCAAAGGGATCTTCTCCTTCACATGCCTTGACCCCACCTTTAATCTTCCTAGTGCACTTTTCAGATTCAAACTGTACATTCTGCATTTCTTTCTGCCCCATCTGCTCTTTTTCACTGTAGATCTGCACAATATTCACCATTAATAGCCATGCCACCATTTCTACATTAGGCTGTCTTGAAATATCCACCACCAAAGACATTAGTCCATTGCTTTTCAACTTAGCATCAGGCAAGAATTTGGGCTGTGGGCAAACTGTAGGCAGACTCTGCCAAAATATCCCAGTTGCTGCCTAAGTCTTTATTTTCCTCTGGAACTACATTTTTTGCAGCAATGCTTTCTTCCAGGCTTCTACTAGAATGGCCCATTAAGCTCTGCTTGCAGTAGTCAATAGCTTTTCTAGCCGAAAGTTCCAAAGTCTTCCACATTTCTCCAAACACGCACATGGTCAGGTTCTTCATACCCAACCACCCACTCTCTGGTAGCAAATAATTTATTAGTCACTTTTCTTTTGCTGTGATAAACCACCATGACCAAGGGAACTTATAAAAGGAAGAGTTTATTTGTGCTTATGATTTACAATTCCAGGGAAACAGAGTCCATTGTGGTGGGAGGCATGGTGGCCAGGGCTGGAACAGAAAGCCAAGGTTCACATCTCACAATGAGTACAGGAAGTCAAGAGAGAGACTCTGGAGAGTAGCAAGGCTTGTTAAGCTCTGTAATCCTGCCCCCAGTGACGTACTTCCTCCAGCATGGCCACACCTTCTAAGACCTCCCCAAACAGTGCCACCAACTTGGGACAAAATGTCTGAATACTTAAAGCCTATGGGGGACAGTATCCTTCAAACCACCACAAATGCAATACTGTTTCTACTAGCCAAGTTACATCACTGTCATGTATTCGTGGAACATGTAATGGTTGTACTTTCAAACAAACAGCACAAATGATCACATGGGAGTAAGTCAGAATTCAAAAATAGAAGAAAAGCAGGGGCATCAACCTCCTGGTGGCTAGCAGTGCCCTTTCTATAGTCACCTTTTAAAAAATATGAAAATATCAAAGCAGAAATTAAAAAATATTTCAATGAAAACTGACATTAAATATAATATATTTAAAAACTGTACTTATTGGAAAACATCACTTTGATATATTTCATATATATATAAAGAATCAGCACTGAAAAGCGATAATTTAAAACATAAAGCTTATGAATCAAGTTATAAGACAGAATTAAGTCTGAGAGAAGGAAAATGAAAGATACAAAAGTGAGAAAAATTAATGAAATATGAAATCTAATATAAAACATTGAAGGAATACCCAAATAAGGTCTTTGAAAATGCTTATGATTTCAGCAGACTCTCAAACTGCAGTAGCCAATATTTGGAATGGAAAAATGATAGAAATATATTATGTACATTTTAAGAAGTCAATGATGTACTCAACATAAATTTTCATCAGTAAATTTGATTTGGATTAAACAGTTCTTTAAAAGCATATATATCTTACAAAACTGAGAAAAAATGCAAACGTAATCCCTCCTTTATCCTTTTCAAAGACAATGAATCATTTACTAAAACCTTGTCCATGGGAGCAAAAGCCAGTTTCGTGGATCTTAACTGTTGATTTTTTTTTAACTGTTGATTTTTGTAACTGACGTCAAGAGTTACAGTCCTTTATTTTAGAAATTAAAGAAGAAACAAAACCATCCTGATTCCACAGTCAATAATAACATTGTGAAGCAGAAATACTGTCAGCTTATAGTTTTCAAGATTGACAGACATAAAAATCCTAGTAAAAATATTAACAACTTAAACTTAGAAATGTGTAACATGTATAAAACACATGAAATACATTCTGTCAAACATGCTTTGGGCAGAATGCATGAGCTCTGGTGTGTGGGAGAATGGGCAGGAACACGGGCCTAAATTTGTTAAAAAAATAAAAATAAATTTATGTGAAAAAAAATACCAAAAAAAAAAAAAACACATGAAATGGATAATATCACACTAATAGCATAGCTTACTTCAGAGATACAAATATGGTTGAGCATTTTAATGTCAGTCACCTGATATCTCACAGTGATAGAAATAAAGGATAAAATCAGTAAATGCGGGAAAAGCATTAAACGATATTTGACATTAGTTATGAGAAATACAGACAAACATAACAAAGTGGAAATAGAAATGTGTTTCCTTAATTCTACAGACATCAGCAAAATATTAAAGATAGAGAATATTCACTGCCTTCTGGCTCTGGAATTAGGATAGGAAACCTCTGTTCCACCTCTGGACTAGTCTGGTCAGCCAGCTAGAAATAGTACACACTGTGTCCAACTTCATACTCACAGTCCTGGCCATGATTGGTCACCTTGCACACTAGATGAGCTAAGAACCATTCTGTCACTCTAATAAAAAATCAAAGGTAAAAAAAATCAAAGCTAAGAAACTGAAGCACAGACAAAAGAACAAGTCAAGATCAGAAAGCAACCAAGCTACAACAATGAAAATACAACCAAATTTCAGCTCAGAAAAGGCAAGCTAGAATTTCATATAAGAAACACATCTAACAAAAGAAATTAAATGCCTAGACTGCAATGAGAAAACAAAAACAATACAAAAAAAAACCAAGATAATATGTTTCCACCAACTCCTACCAGTCCTATAGAAGAGTTCTACAATAAGAAATACTGAGAGGAACCACAGGACAGAGAATTTACAACAAAAATCGTAGACATACAAACATCTCAAAGGACTCAAAGATGATAGGAATAAAATTCTGATTAAAACTGAAGAATATACAAATATATGGATAAATGAAATAGGAAAGACAATTGAAGATTTGAAAAATGAATTCACAAATTAGAAATATTGAAGAAAATGCAAAGTGAAATGAAGATAGATTTGAAAAACTCAATAAGCCAATTTGAAATTACAGGAGAAATCTCACTAACAGAATAAATGAATTGTAAAATAGAATATCAGGACTGGAGGACACAGTTGAAGAACTGGACTCATCAAGCAAAAAATATGAAAAAATTTAAAAAATGGGAATGGAATATGGAAGGGTCGTGGGACACCATGAAAATACCAAATTGATGACTTACTGACACAGATAAAGGAGAAGAATCTCAAGTCCATGGTATGACTCAGATATCCAACAGGATTACAAAAGAAAACATCCTTAAATTAAAGAGAGACATACACATATAGATACAAGAAGCACACAAAACATCAAATAGACAGAACCAGAACAGAAATTCTCTGTGGCATATTATGGTAGAAACACCAAATGTACAGAACAAAGAGAGAATACTGCAAGAAATCTGCAAGAAAAAAAGTTAAATATAAAGGAAAACCCTTCAGAATTATAGCTGACTTTTGAATGTAAACAATAAAAGCCAGAAAACCCTGAAGAAATGTATTCCATGTTCTAAATTATAAGAGATGCTAGCCTAGAATACTTTGCACACCAAAACTCTATATCATGGTTAAAAGAGAAAGTCTTCTTTGATTCAAATAAGGTGGTAGAATTCATGTCCACCAAACCAGCCATATAGGGAATACAAAAGACTGAAGAAAAAAAATGATACTCAAGAGGCTACAAAAAGAAAAGAAATAAAGGTATAATTATAGGAACACAAAATGGGACTAAGAATACAGAGAATAAAATAACAGTAACTAATACACATCTAATACACATCTTTCAATAATAACTTCAAATATCCAATGGCCACAATGGCCACAACTCCCTAGTCAAAAAACAAAGGCTCTTTGAATGAATTATAAAAAATACCCTGTCATTTTATTGTCTACAAGATACTTATTTTACCTTCATTGGGTAGGACTACCTTGGGGCGAAAGGATGAAAATACATACATATACCAAGCAAATGGCACCAAGAAACAAACAGTTGTTATTATCATAATATCATACAAAATAGATCCAAACTAAAATCAGTCAGAAGAGATAAAGAAGATCATTCATTCTGATCAAGGGACCAACTGATTAAGAAGACATTATAATCATGAACATATATGCACCAAACTCTGGTACAACCAATTTCATAAAAACAGTATTACTAGACATTGAGACACAAATAAGCCCCAACACAGTAGGTGACTTCAAAACACCACTTTCCCCAGTAGACATGTGATATGGACAAAGAATAAACAGAGAAATGTCTGTACATCAAATGGATCTAATATATCTGCAGAGTATTCCATCTAAGCACCAAAGTACCCCATAGAAGTTTCTCTAAGGGCTGGAGAGATGACTTAGCAGTTAAGAGTGCTGAGTGCTCTTGCAGAAAGAAGACTGGTGTTTGATTCCCAGCCAGTTGTGGTGGTGCATGCCTTTAATCCTAGTACTCAGGAGGCAGAGGTAGGCAGATCTCTCTGAGTTCAAAGCCAGCCTGGTCTGCTGATTGAGTTCCAGGCCAGCTGGGGCTATAGAGAGACTCTGTCTCAAAAAAAAAGTTTCTCTAAAATAGACCACATACTGGGACATAAAACAAATGGAAAAAAAATGAAATCATTCCATGTATTCTATTGGCTTACAATACAATAAAGCTTAAAATAGACAGCAAAAGAGCCTCTAGTAGTTACATGAACACATGGTGATTAAACACACTTCTGAATCAGGAAACAGACAAGGTGTCCCCTTCCCACACTCTTTTCAACATTGTACTTGAAACTCTAGCTATATTCTAAATAAGTATCCTTATATTTACAGACAAGTGTACCTTTCACCACTCATCAAAGAAGCTTCTTTTTGCAGCAGATGGAGATCATTGCAAAGTTCTACAACTAGTCAATAACAGAGAATAAGTGTGAGGTGCCCAGACTTAAGTGGTACATCTACAGTGCAGCCTTTACACCTAAGCCTCAAGGAACACTGAGGAATGAGAGTGGGAAGAATATTAATGCATCATTCCACTCTTAACAGAGAAGCTTCTTTATAAAGCAGATGGTGATTAGCCTAGACAGTCACAACTGGCTAACATGCAAAGACTAAGAGGCCACAGAGGGCTTAGCCCTGAATAGGACGCTTAGATCAGGGATCATTGCAGAAGAGGGAGAAGAAAGATTATGAGAGCCAGAGATGGTGACTGACCTCAAGGAGACAGTTTTCCAAACAGTTACTCATTTCCTCTCACATTAAATGAGATCTCACATCATGACAGCATGCATAAGACCCACAGGCACTCAAGCCAGACAAAATGCCAGCACTGAAATGGGGAAGTGGGAAAAGGTCCCAACCTTAGTTTAGGAAACTAAACTACTGGAAACCCATAGTTGCTGGGAAAGAGAGAGCCAGTTTTCTTTAAGGGTGAATGCGAGAGAGGATAACCAGTCTCCCAGGGATGGACAAACACACAAGGGCATTTGAAGATACAAATTTGATTCATTAGGTCTTAAAATAGGTTATATGAACTCAGTGGGGGGGCTATAAGAGGGGTTCAGATATGGGAGGTCATCTGAATGTGATCAAAATCTATTATACAAATTTCCCCCCAAACTCAAAACTAATTTTATTTTAAGAAGGTATTATTAACTCCAAGAAATAAAATAGGATCACGGGCATCATCTTCTAACATAGAAATTCTATTAATTTTTACTTACCCAAAAGCATTGTACATTGTGTGTTTGTTGATAGACATACACTAGAATGTTAAAGACTGTAAAATGGCCCCAACTGGAAATGCTCAACTGCCTGCTAATAGAAAGGGTAAATGAGGTATTGAGCACACCAATATAGGAATGAAAATAAACTATACTTAATAACAGAGTTGAATGTCAATAGCATCACTGGGCACCAGATGCCTGACCCAAAACAGTAAATGTCATTTGGTGCCCCTTATAAGAAGAAAATCCTAGTCATGAGGAAGTCTTAATAGTCTTCACTGTAGAGAATGGATAGGTAAAAATAAACTCTTTAAGCTTATCACATTTTGCTTTGGGATCTAGGAATTAACTGCATTAAAATATTGAATTTGTAAAGATTCATTCAGCTCTATCTGTACATGTGGTCATTTTCTACTTTCACATTTTATTCAATAACATTATAAAAAGACATGGGAAGTCCTTCATACAGATTGCCGATTACAATTTGGTCTAATAAATTTAATAGTTACCTAAGTAAGTAGGCTCTGAACTTTTTTTTTTTAAATCTTTTTGAGACAGGGACTCCCTGTAACCCCAGCTGGCCTGGAGCTCACTATGTAAACCAGGCTGGCCTTGAACTCACAGAGATCTCCTCAACTCTTTCTAATTTGTTGAAATCCTGAAACAAACTACCTGCCTCCATCTGAAAGGATGATAAAAATCAGCTGTCCGTGGTCACAGACAGATAACAGAAATTTGGCATGTCACCCATTCTTTGAAACTTTGTACTTTTTATTATTGACAATAGCTTTATGGATTATTTGAGAATTTAATACAATGCATTTTGATCATATTCAGACCCCCCATTTCCTTGCAGATTCATATCCAGCTCCTCAGCCCCTCACTCCATGTCTGTATTTTTAAGGCCTACCAAGTGTATTTTGTATTCCCCAAATGCTTAGCCTGATACACATATCCAGCGTCACACCTTTAAAGAAAGCTGACTCTCTCCTAGCAACTATTAATTGACCATAGTTCCTCAAGTAGCTCTGCTCCTCCTCTGGACTTCATGCTGGGTTCTTGTCTGCTTCACACTTTGGTCTTCACAGGTCTTGTGTATGCCGTGGGTTCATTTGTGTGACTTCCCAAGGCATGTGGAAAACATTGTTTGCTTGTGCTCATCCACCACTTTGGGCTCTTACAATGTTTCTGTCCCCTCTTCTGCAATGGCTCTTGAAGAGAGGGTGTCATGTAGGTGTCCCATTTAGGCCTGGCATTCCACAGCCTCTTATTTTCTGCATGTTGACAAGATGTGGATCTCTATGTTAATCACCCTCTACTGTAAGAAGCTTCTCTGGTAAGAGTTAAAATATTCATTGATCTATGATTATAATAATAATTCATCAGGGGTCAGCTTAGTACTATGTTCATTTAGCAAGATAACAGTGCTAGATTCCCCCCTACAACCTATGACCTTCCTAGCCACAAGTTCTTGGCCCTGATAACAGTGCCAGCTTCCTCTTGAGAAGTGAGCTGTTAATGCAATTCTGAAGGTGATTGGTTACTCCTATAATGTTTGCTCACTCCTTGTAGCAACAAGCATATCTTGCCAGGAGCCATGTTTTATTGTTGTTTGTAGATTTCACAGCTGAGTAAGGTTGATGATTACATTTCTTCTCCAGTAGCATGCAGACCACCTTCTAGCACTATGAAAATTAGCCATAAGTGGGAAATTTCGAGGTCAGTACCAGCTTGGTTTCTCTATGCTTGTTCCATGGTTCATTATGTAGCTTCTTCAGCAATAGGGTCTTACTGTCAGGTTATGGAGGGCGGCCCAGAGCACAGGCAATAGCCAATATTGTTTGACGATTCTACAGGACCTTCCTTATCAACAGCTCCAAAAGAGCATATCCATTCCTTGAGTTGGGCCTTTCATTTGTTATCCTATTGTGTCTGGTGGGGCCATGAACCCTGTTATAGGGTGATTCCATTTAAACGCTGTGCATGTATATATCTTTGGAAGCTACTGAGGTATGTTTCCATTTGACTTTTTCAAAAGACCTGTAGTGTTAGTTATCCTTTCCACACTCCCTCCTCCCTCCTCCCTTCCAATTCCCCATGCCTATTAACCTTTCCTAGCCCACTACTACCCTCTCTCCCTTTCTATCACTGCATTCCTATCTTCCCTCCCAGAAACCTCTGCTCCCCATGGCTCCTAACTAGTTTCTGAAGTCTAAGTAAAAAATCTCCTCGGGCTATGAAGAAAATGGAAACTATAAATCATGAACTCAGTCACATTTTAGCTTAAGATAAAGCACTCAGATAAACTTTCTTTACTCATGAGGGAGAAAATTCAAAAAATCCTTGAGACTCCACCTCTGAACTTCACCGTTTTTTATTTCAAAAATCCTTTAATCCTCTAGAGGTTTTAGTTTTCTTAAGTATTGCTGTATTCCTCTTCTGCCTAAAATGTGCTAGGGTCCTGAAGAGTTATAAACCAGTACATTTTCCTCACTGAATACCTGACAGCAAAGATCAGTCATCTCTGTAAATCAGGCATTGCAGGAAGGTTACTAATGTCCCTGCCCTCTTTTACTAGACGCTAATTGCAGGTTTTACTTCCCCTTTCCTAGGTGTTATGATCAAACTCTTTCATCAGACATGACCAGGTTTCTCCTCTGTGAAACACTGCCCCAGATGATAATCACTGCTACAAATCTCTAATTGACTATTGGTTATTTTCCTAGATTCATGTCTGCTCCTTCAATAAAATGTCTTGACATAAAGCAGTTTAGAGGAGACAAGGTTTATTCAGTTTACAGCCCATCATTGTGGGGAAGTCCTCGAAGAATCTAGTCCTGTCCAGAGTCAAGAGCAACATGAGAATGAATGCATGCATACTGAGTTCAGCTCACATTTTCCATTCCTACATAATCTGGAGAGATAACACTTCTAACACTTTAGACCAAGGACAATCTTTTAAAATATTGGCCATAATACAGGTGAGTATTTCATTTATTAAATATTTTATAGCGTTCCATAGAGTGATCAAGAAAATGCTCCTATTAGTTTTCTCTTTTAAAATCCTCTTTTGACTTCATTTCCAGTTTCAGCTGTTAATCCATGTTTTTCTTTGCTCTACAGGCAAAAATCCTTAAAAGGTGATATGTACTTGCTATTTGCAACTTCACTGCTGTCATTCAATCTTAAATGCATTCTGACTGCTTATTAAAGTTCACTAGACCTTCTCGTCTCAGGTCACCAGTGAGTTCTATGGAACCCGGTCACTGCCATCATCACACTGGGCTTAGCTACACCATTTAACATAATGGACTGTCCTTTGCTCTGTCCTCCTCAAACTTCCTTTTCTGCTAGATCTCTTCACTCCATGGTCCCTCTACCTGTATAGCTACTGCATAATCTCTTTAATTGGTTTTTCAAATTCACCAACCTGTCAATATCAGCATGTCCTGGCAGCCAGCTCCCAGACCTCTCTTTTTAATCTGTGATTGTTTGTTTGATTACATAATGGAGAATCATGGTTTTTGATACAATTAAATCTACTAGGGCTATAGCTCAAGGCTTGTGTGCCTGTCCGGCAATAGTAAGGGGGGTTTCAACCCCAGCAATGAAGAGACAATCTAAATCATTTGCCAATGAGTCTCAAAGTTACAAATCTAGCCTACATCACTGGTCATTTTTACATCTTTCTGTCTACTCAATGTTCATCACTAGATGTCTCAAAATTAATGTGATCGAAAATTGATTTTTTTTTCATTTTTGGCAAATGACAATACCATTCTTCAAGTCATTGAAGAGTCATCCTTCTTTGTTCCTCCTGAAATCTTTGCTTTCCCTTCTGTTCTACATCAAATACCATAGTATGCTTGAGATCATTTTCAGTATCACCTCCTCAGATACTTCAGTCCAACCATGACAAACTCTCGCTGTAACACTGTGTTAGCATCTTGACTAGATTGCTTTGCTTTATCTTTTGTTCATTCATTCAAATAATTTCAGTAATCTTATTCAAACCACTCTCCATTATGTGCAGCCCTTCAAACAGATTTCAGAGTATTAAAATAGGACAGATTTTTACACAATCTAGTACTGCTTCCAGTCCATTTTCTTCTGGCTCTTCTCTTCAACTTCTCTCTGTGTTACATCTCCACCCATACAGGCTCCCCGGTGTTCATCATGCATACCAGGTGAGCACCTTTGGGCAACTTATCATTCTCTCTGTTGGTTGGGTTACTCTCTTGCCTTGTTTAGGTTATTTATGTCATCTAAAGTCATACTTGATTATACTAACACAAACTAACATCCCCCTTTCAAAACAATTCCCATTTGCTTTTTGGCTTTAATTATTTCCTATTACCTATCAGAACTGCATTCCATAAATTAATTTTTGGCTAATTTATTATTCTTTTCTTCTAAAACATTCAACAATTAATACTGTCTCCTAGCACTCATTTTTCTTAGATTTAGTTTGGCTTAATTTTTTCTTTGTAACCAAAAGTGACCTGAAAAGCCATTATTGCTGGCAAAATTGAGAAAAAATAACTAAGTTATTTTGCAAGGGTTTTAAATTTGCTACCAATGATCAGACCTAGAAGCCCCACTTAAAAATTTCATTGTGCATGTCATAATTTATACAAGGCTTATTTCATAAGTGATTTGTGCTGTCACTTTCCTAATTGTATAGCAAACTTAAATGCAGACAGAAATCATAAAGGAAGAAAGAAATCTGGAAATGTAGGTCAATAATAAAGATACATTTTCAGCCAAAGTTTTATGTCAGTCAGAGAAGAAGTGAGTCAACAAAAGTGGCTAAGAATCTGTATGATCTGAACTTTAGAAAAATAAATAACAACTTGTGGCTGGAGAGATGGCTCAGCATTAAAGAACACCGACAGCTCTAACAGTGGATCCACGTTCAGTTGCCAACACCCATATGGCAGCTAACAACAGTTCGTAACTCTAGTTTCAGGGGATCCATCACAATCTTCTGACCTCTTTGGGCATTCCACAACATGAGTTGCAAACATGCAGGCAATCCATTCATACACATAAAATTAATTAACATATAGCAACATGTTGTTTTTTACAGCTATCTAGTCAACAGGGCCTAGAAGCAGTTTGAAGTGATTCAAATAATTCCTTTAATAATTTTAAAGGAAAAACGAAGAAAAGAAAGACTCAGGTTAACTTTCTGTATGTATATAGAAACAAAAACTGTATGCTCAAAATTCTATATAAAGAAGAAAAAGCTAAAAAATAATATTATATTCCTTTTTTACTGTCACTGTTGCATGTTATGAAATATTCTATGGTTGATAAAAGGCATAGTACAAGAAATAAGGGGAATAGTACAGGCTACAAATACACATTCAAAAATAGCAAAAAATTTAATAATATGATGATAAGATTGTTGAATCAAGGGCTGGAGAGATGGCCTAGTGGTTAAGAGCGCTGACCGCTCTTACAGAGGACCCGGGTTCGATCCCCAGCACCCACATGGCGGCCGAGAACCGTCTGAAACTCCAATTCCAGGAGAACTCCAGTTCCAGGGGAATCCGAGACCCTCTTCTGACCTCCGCGGTATTGCACGACACGGGTGCACAGACTTGCATGCAGACAGTACATTCATACACATACAGAAATAAATAAAAATTAATTAAAAAAAAGATTATTGAATCAAAGACTCATGTACCTTGGAGAGATTGAAGAATTAGACTTCACGAGTTTAGAAGAGTGCTGTAGTCAGTTTTCTATTGCTGTAATAAAACACTGGCCAATAGCAAGTTGAGGAAGAAAGGGTTTATAACATCTTATTCTTCCAAGTGACAGTCCATCACTGAGAGAAGGGAAGAAAGGAACCTAGGGAAGGAAGGAAACCAGAAGGGGGACCTGAAAAACAGACAGTAGTGGAACACTGCGTACTGCCTGCTCATTTGAGCTGTGTTCCACCTAGCTTCTTTTTTTTTAATTTTTTAAGGGATTCTACGATATAAGAGCACATTTGTTTTCAGATTACATTAACGTTGCTCAGTTTGCCATGAGGGATACCATTCGTATTTTGTTTTTTCTGGGACTGTGTTACTTCACTCAGCATGATGTCGTCTAGCTCCATCCATTTACCTGCAAAGTTCATGATGTCATCTTTCTTTACTGCTGCATAGAACTCCATTGTGTAGATGTACCATATTTTCTCTATCCACTCTTCAGTTGAGGGGCACTTGGGTTGGTTCCAGCTCCTTGCTATTGTGAAGAGAGCTGCAATAAACATGGCTGTGCATGTATCTCTGTGGTAAGATGAGTCTTGTGGGTACATACCCAGGAGTGGTATGGCTGGGTCAGGTGGCAAGTTAATTCCAAGTCTTCCAGGGTTCTCCACACTGCTTTCCATAGTGGCTGTACAAGTTTACATTCCCACCAGCAGTGGATGAGTATTCCCGTTTCCCCACAACCTCTCCAGCACTTGGTATCATTTGTTTTCTTGATCCTAGCCAGTCTTATTGGAGTGAGGTGATATCTTAAAATGGTTTTAATTTGCATTTCCTTAATTATTACTGATGTTGAACACTTTTTAAGATGTTTCTCAGCCACCTATAATTCCTCACTTATGAAGTCTCTGTTCAGCTCTTTGCTCCATCTATTGAGTGGGTCATTTGTTTTCTTTCTTTGTTTTTTGAGTAGTTTATATATTCTGGAAATCAATGCTTTGTCAGATGTATCTGTGGTGAGGGTTTCCTCCCACTCTGTGGGTTTTCTCTTCACTTCCTTGATTGTTTCTTTTGATGTACAGAAGCTTTTGAGTTTAATGAGGTCCCATTTGTCAATTGTCGACCTTAATTCTTCAGAGTTTGGGGTTTCACATTGAGGTCTTTGATCCATCTGGAGTTGACTTTTGTACAGGACAAGAGGTAGGGGTTTAATTTCATTCTTCTACAAGTGGTGATCTAGTTTTGCCAGCACCACCTGCTGAAGATGCTGTCTTTTCTCCATCGTGGCTTCTTGGCCCCCTTGTCAAATATGAGATGGCTGAAATTGTATGTGCTCAGGTTTGGATCTTCAGTTTTGTTCCATTGATCAACAGGTCTGTTTTTGTGCCTGTATCAAGCTGTATTTATAACTATAGCCCTGTAGTATAGTTTGGTCTTCAAAGGGCTTGGGCAGCTCCACTTCCCTGGCTCTACTGTCCATGGCACATACAGCTTGTGTTAAAGGCCGGCTCCATTCCACACCTGCTGCTATCTTTGGTGCTCACATCACAGTCCTGGCATCTCACTATATCCTGGCATCTCTCTATATCCTGGCATCTTCACCAAAACTGAAACTGTGCTTTCACAACTGGCCTTTCCTGGCTCCAAATGGTGGCAAGCCTCAGCTTCTCTCTATGACCCCTTCAATTCTGCCACTTCCATCCCATCAAAACCAGTATCAGATAGGAGATTCTTAGACAGCACCAAGTTCTGCTTCCAGATTGAGATACAGTTCAGCCCCCTCTGGACCACAACATCTATGTGCTAACCCTAAGGATATATTTTCTAAATTTCATTATCAGTGATGCTAGTCTCTTGTTACTCACAGCTATTTTTTGCCCCCGCTGACCATGTCTATTGTCCTAGTAAAGCACAAAGGTTTCTTGTCTGTGGAGCCAGATAAACCCACCCTGAAAATCTGGGAGGCTGGCAGGAGATAAGAGCTGCCCCCACTCGTCACATCATACATCAGGTACCTGCAGCCCAACCCCCAGGGGAGTGTAGCTTGAACAGCAGCAATCCCAGGTCTTATCCCTCCTGAGGCCTGTCCTCCCTGTCCTCTGGAGGCATGTGGTAGAAGCCATAAGCTTATCTCTGGGGCTATAGTGCTTTTCCTGCCATAAAACTTAGCCATTGAGAAACAGATGTTTGCTTCTCCCTGTCCTGCCCACCTCCTGATCAAAGAGCCCAACGAAAGTATATAAGTGCTTAAACCCTTGCAATAAATGAGTTTTGCTCAATGGGGGCAACTCCCGGGTCTCTTTCTTCAGACCTGTTTGGGTTTATTGCCATCTTTGGGACTGCTCTACTCCCTCCCACTTCCCTCCTTGCACCCCTAGCAGTTGAGCCATAGCCCAGCAGGACTGCCATACCTAGGGCTTCGAAGCTGGGGAGGCTGGTGACCTGGGAGACTGGAACCTCATGACAGGAAGGAAGCCAACACATGTCCATAGATCCTTAATACAAAATTTCACAAGTAGCCCTGATAGAGTTTTTTTTTTTTCCTGATAGAGTTTTTTTTTTAATTTATGTGTATGAATGTATTGTCTGCATGTAGGTTTGTGCACCCGTGTCGTGCAATGCCTCAGAGGTCAGAAGAGGGCGTCGGATTCCCCTGGAACTGGAGTTCTCCTGGAATTGGAGTTACAGACGGTTCTCAGCCACCATGTGGGTGCTGGGGATCGAACCTGGGTCTTCTGCAAGAGCAGTCAGTGCTCTTAACTGCTAGGCCATCTCTCCAGCCCCCCTGATAGAGTTTTTAAGGACCTCTCAAACCTCCCTTTGAAGCTCCATGATCTCTGTTTCTCCTAGCATTATCTTTCATGTTCCCACAAAGAAAGGTCACTAAACTCTAAGCTTTTCCAGCTCAAAGTTCTAAATGTTTCCACAATCCTCCTAAAACAACATGGTCAGGTCCAGCACAGAAATACTCTACAATCCTGCTATCAATTTCTGTCTTAGTCAGCAGTTTCTTGCTGTGATATGACACTGACCCAGGCAGGAACCTGGAGGTAAGAACTAAAACATAGACCATGGAGGAATGCTGCTTACTGGCTTGTTCTTCTGGTCTGTGCTCAGCCTACTTTATTATAAGTACAGGACCACTTGCCCAGGAGTGGCACAACCCACAATGTGTAGGGCCCTCCCACATCTTCCAGCAGTTAAGAAGATGCCAGACAGAAATGGCCATAGGCTGATTCTGTGGAGGAAATGCCTCAATTAAGGTGTGTCAAGTTGACTACTGAACCTATCCAGCATAGGAGAAACAAAGTTTAAAGAGGTGTATTCCTTACCAAGAAAGTGAAAGAGCTCTACAGTGCAAACTGTGAAAACTGACAAAGGAAACCAAAGAAAACAAACAAAGGATTAGAAAGACCTCTGAAGTCCACTGGTTAGGAGAATAGTTAAAATGGCCATATGACAAGTGCTAACATGTTTTCATGGGGAAAGGAAAAGTCACATGTTGTTGGTGAGAATGTAAATTTGTGCAGTTACTATGGAAATCAGCAATTTATTACAAACTACCATTAAATTCTGCTATGCCACTCCTGGGCAATCCTGAAGGAATTAAAGTCAGCATGTGATACAGACATCCAGATAAGCAGGTGTGATACAGACATCTGCATAACCAGGTGTGATACAGACATCTGCATAACCAGGTGTGATACAGACATCTGCATAACCAGGTGTGATACAGACATCTGCATAACCAGGTGTGATACAGACATCTACATAACCAGGTGTGATACAGACATCTACATAACCAGGTCTATCCTTACACTATCATTGCAGCCAATTATGGAATCAATCTACAATTCACAAGTCTACAGAGGACAGTTAATATTCAAACCATGACAGTAAGAAAATTCCAAAAAAAATTTAATGATAGAATCCTAAAAGGATCCAGAAAAAGAAAATAAGACATTGGAGAAATAAAAGAGAAAAAAGACAATGACCCAGGTTAATTATCTGAAGCAATGTGAGCTAAAAGGCAGGGGTGTACATTCTGAGGTTGTACAGAAACAGAAATTAAAGGTTAATTTACAGTTTTCTACACTATGAAAACTTTTATCAAAAATTAATCTGAAATAATGAATTTTTCAGACACAAAACATAAATAAATTTAGTTCCAAAGGACCTATAATTTCACAAACGTTAAATGTAAATTCTTGAAGAAGAAACTTGAAGAGTAAATAAAACCTGAAACTGTGCACCAAAAAAATGACAGTTATGAGTGTAAATTCAAAGAGCAGCTTTAAATTTGATGGATTAGCTGAGAATGACAAAGTTCTGGAAAGAACAGAAGCAAGAACTCTCCCTCCAGGAAAGAAAAAATGGTCACCTCAGCATCAAAGGAAGTGAATTTGCAGTTAAAAATTCTCTCGAAGTTCCACTTCAAAGAAAATTTCAGTCTTCACCTGTCAATTCTGTCAAACTCTCAAGAAAAAGAGGAACTATACACACTCTTCCAGTAAGTTAAGGGAGAAATACTTCACAACAGGACTCTAAAACTCATAGAATTTAAAGAATGTAAAGAAAAATATCTGCAATAACCTAATCAACTTTAAAAAAGAGAAATTTGGAGAAAAAAGAAAAAACTACAGCAACAATTAGCACCCAAGTCAGGTGTAGGCATCAGGACAAATAGATCAATGGAAGAGAATGAACGCCAGAGCTACACATATATGAGTCTCTGGTTCTTAATGTAATTTTTAAAATTTTTTATTTATTTTTGTATGTGTATGAGCGTACTGTCTGCATGTAGGTCTGTGCACCCGTGTCATGCAATGCTGCGGAGGTCAGAAGAGGGTGTCAGATTCCCCTGGAACTGGAGTTACAGACGGTTCTCAGCCGCCATGTGGGTGCTGGGGATCGAACCCGGGTCCTCTGCAAGAGCAGTCGGTGCTCTTAACCGCTAAGCCATCTCTCCAGCCCCCTTAATGTAATTTTAAAGCAGTTGAGTGTTCATATAAGGAAAATTATCTTTGACCCATACCATTAACATGTAAACCTAATTCAAAGCGAATCATGGTCCTAAATACAAATACTAAGGTCCTTCTGTAAGAAAATTACTGAGAAAAGCTCACTGTACAAGCATGAGGCACTGAGATCAATCCTGCTCAACAGAAGTAGATTCCTTGAGCAAATGAAGGCAGAATGAGAAACACCTCCCAAAGTGTGACTTTGGTTTCCATATACAGGTTTGCACAGCTGCATAAACACATACATACCTGAACACACAAAGATGCATAGGCATGGGGAGGGGGGGAAGAAGGAAAAGGAAGAGGAGGAGGAAGAGAAGGAGGAGGAGGAGGAGGAGGAGGAGGAAGAAGAAGAAGAAGAAGAAGAAGAAGAAGAAGAAGAAGAAGAAGAAGAAGAAGAAGAAGAAAATCTTTGTATCTTTCCTTAGGCAATAATTTCATTGATATGTCACCAAGTAATCCATAAAAAGAAAAATTATAATTAGTAAAAATTAAGAGCTTTGATTCTTCAAAATATACTGACAAAATGAAGGAAAAGGGGCCAACCAGATGATTCAGTGGATAGAGGTGTTGGCTGCCAAGCCTTGAAGACCTACCTTCAATCCATGACTCTCATGACACAATTTGTCCTGTGTGTTCACATGCATGCCATGGTACATGCCCCCTGTGATGGCTAGTCTTGATTGTCAAAGGGACTGGATCTGGAATTAACTGAAACACGAGAGACATTATTTGAAGCCAGATCCATCCTAACTGTGGGAGTTCCCTTCTGACGGCAGAGGGAGTTTTACTCTTGGCTTTCTTGCCTTCTCTCTCATCTGGAGCTCAGCTTGTTGCTCTGTCTTCTTTGGCAGTAGAACCAACACTTTTGGATTCCAATGTAGATGGAATATGCCAAGCTGGAGTTGGAGAGATGGCCACATGGTTAAGAACACTGGCTGCTCTTGCTGAGAATCCTGGTTCGGTTCCTAGCACCCACTTGGTGGTTAACAATTGTCAGTAACTCTAGTTCCAGGAGATCTGACACCCTCTTCTGACCTCTATGGGCATTGCATGATATGAATACACTTACATACATGCAAGTAATACACTCATACACATAAAGGAAAAATAACAAAATATTTAAAATATACTAAGCTAATCATAGATTATTAACTGACTTAAAGTAACAGGCTTCAAAGAGTTGTTAAAATTATATATTTAATAGATGCTTATATCCACCTTTAAATGTCAAATTATTCCCTTTAGTCTGTATGACATACTATGAAGGCTATGTTTTAACATTGTAGCTAGTGTATACATGTAAATGCTGCATTGCAAAGGGAAGAACTATATGCACAGTAATCAAACAAATCAAGGAATTAAAATTCTGAACAGCATTCCTAAAATAAATTAGTTTTTTAATTTTATGTTCCACAAACTTCTTTCTTGCATATATGTCAAAAATTCACCTAGGTTCTGGATATGACAGAAAAAAAAAGAGCTCATAGACTGAGAAACAGAAAAATATACAAACTTGATGGAATCTATCATAAAGGCACATACAGGGAATTGTAAGATCATAGAAGATGGGCTGGATCAGAGCTGGAAATAAAATAGGAAGAGAGATGAGGAAAAGCATTGGTAGTGATGAATGTATCTTCACTGACTTTGTAAGGACTGGAATGACTTAGATAGCTAATGACAGAGGCAGAGCAATAGGCACAGCAGCCAGAACTCAGGAAGCTAAAAGGACCCTAATCCCATAGAAACAGCATAGCGTGAAATGGTTGGGAGTGGACCCTTCACTAGCCATAGTACAGCAGGGCAAGGCATGTCTTTCATGGTCATGTGACCTGGGCACTTATGTAAATCCTGAGCTTAGAAGGATCCCATACTTGGTATAATGCACTTTTTTGGGGAGGGATCTTTTCGAGACAGGGTCTCCCTGTAGTCCCAGCTGTCCTGGAACTCACTCTGTAGACCAGGCTGGCCTTGAACTCACAAAGATCCGCCTGCCTCTGCCTCCCAAGTGCTAGGATTAAAGGCGTATGCCACCACGCCAGGCTGGTTTAATGCACTATTGTTTTCATCTTGACACTCAACATTTTCACAGGGGATGGAAAGATGGCTCAGTGGTTAAGAGCACTGGTTGCTCTTGCAGAGGACCTGAGTTTGGTTCCCAGCACCCATATGATGACTAACAACCATCTGACACTCCAGTTCCAGAGGATCCCATCATCTTCTGATCTCTGCAGACATTGCAGGACACAGGTACACTTACACACATGCAGGCAATTCACTCATACACTTTCAATAAAAATAATAAGTAAACTTTTAAAATAATATTTTCACAGTTTCTCAGTCTTCTTTTCACATGAAGATGGATAGACTACATAGCCAATCCTGACTGGGACATATGTTAGCATGATCAGGTGTGAGGAGGGGCCCCAAAAGCTGCTTGTGATGTGGCCTCAGTAACATGATTTAGAAAATGTTTCCTTTAAAAGTACTAGTAGCTTCTAGAAAGATGAATTTAAGCTGAGTTTAGACACAATCATGTGTGCCTTTTGTAACAATAGCATTGGGGGAAGAAAAGGGAACTTATCAAAGAAGCTGGAGGCTGAAGAAGGAGAAACAACAGAGAAGATCTGGAGTCATTCGGGAAAAGAAAATCCTTAGGACGTAGGTCAAAAATGGAAGAGGGCAGAATCTCAGAGACGTTCAGAAAGTATGAAGAAAGGAATTTGTGAGTAAGAGATTGAGTGAGAGGGACAACCGTCCAGCAAGCGTGAATTCTGGGAGAGGTGGAAACTTGCTGAATCTCCACCTGACGCGGGCGTCCAGTCCTGTCTAGGTGATGTGAACTGAGGGTTTCTAAGTGTTCCTTCTCCTCCAGTATTATATGTCCATGGATATAGGTGATTGCAAGTGACAATTGTAGCCGCTATTTGAAATTAAGCTATTAAAAGAAGGGCCAGGCGTGGTGGCGCATGCCTTTAATCTTAGCACTCGGGAGGCAGAGGCAGGTGGATCATTGTGAGTTCAAGACCAGCTTGGTCTACAGAGTGAGTTCCAGGACAGCTGGGGCTACAGGGAGACCCTGTCTTGAAAAGACAAAAAAAAAAAAAAAAAAAAAAAAAGAAGAAGAAGAAGAAGAAGAAGAAGAAGAAGAAGAAGAAGAAGAAGAAGAAGAAAAGGTAAATTGCAAATGTGTTTCCTGACAGTGACAAGCATCGATTTCTACTTGTTGAGAAGGTCTTGATATGGGAGGATCCGCAAGCTTGACTGAGCACAGGATGATCTTGGAAGATGGAGTTGGGGTGGACACTGCAAGGAAGGCAGGACAGAGGTGAATTTTAACTCTCTGCTTACATAATCAATTTGCCCTTCATAGAGTGGGGTTTTGGAAAAATATTGTGCAAAAGGTTGCTTAATTTTTTTTTGTCTTTTTGAGACACGGTATCCCTAGAGCCCCAACTATCCTAGAACTCACTCTGTAGATCAGGCTGGCCTTGAACTCACAGAGATCTACCTGCCTCTGCCTCCAGAGTGCTAGGATTAAAGGGCTGCACCACCATGCCCAGCTTAAAGACAGTTCTTAGCCACCATGTGGATGCTGGGAATTGAACCCAGGTCCTCTGAAAGAGCAATCGGTGCTCTTAACCACTGAGCCATCTCTCCAGCCCCTTAAATTTTTTTAATTGATTGCTTAATAAATGAATAATGTGAATTAATTAATATGCAACATATTCAGAGACTCTCCCAACTTTACCCTTCCTTTAGGAAGTTTATATCTTGGTTTTGTTTCTAATGTAAAATTCTTCAACATTTGGGTATTTTCAGCAGTATAACACGAAGAAGCACCAGTTAACAAACATTACTGAATGTGGAATTGGAATTAGTCCATTATAGAGGCATCTGTTTACTAAAATGCTTACAATGTAAGCATTAAGAATCCTAGACAAACACACAAATATGCTCTCAGTCAGATGTATCTCTCTCAGAGTCTCTCCTTGGAGAGAACGTCCTGGAGAAATTCTGCGAGAAAGTAGAACGGCAGTGACAAAGACAAAATCAGAGGCAGGAAATAAAATAATAACAAGTAAATACCAGATCGATCCTACAGGCTCTAACCCGAAAGTAGAAGCTTCAGACAGATATCACAGAGATATCCAGAGGGAGCAAATTACCGAAATAACAAGAGGAATTTTTGCAACTAAAGTTTAGAAGTTTCTGGGCCCATCAATTTCCATCAGGTAAGTGTCAAACTGAACGAGAGAAAAGGCATACATAAAATAATAGACATCACAACACCACAGGAAAGCAGTGGATGAAGAGAAGACCCTACAGACTAAAACAGACAGAAAAAAAGATGGGTGGGGGTGCAGAAGATCTGAAGGTGTAAAGTGAGATTGGCATCAAACTTAGAATGGTTAAAATGGAAGTTAAGGGGCTAGAGAGATGGCTCCGTGGTTAAGAGCATTGGTGTCTCAAGCAGAGGACTAGGGTTCATTTCCCAACACTACGTGGTGGCTAACAACTGTCCATAACTCTATTTCCCAGAGATCCAACCCCCTCTTTTGACCTCCACAGGCATCGCACAGCATGGTGCCCTCCCATACATGCAGGTAATATATTCATACACATATATTCATATGC
The DNA here is from genome assembly GCA_009823505.1 of Rhizomys pruinosus. Lineage (NCBI taxonomy): Eukaryota > Metazoa > Chordata > Mammalia > Rodentia > Spalacidae > Rhizomys > Rhizomys pruinosus. Next base: position 197,243 of record VZQC01002226.1, on the reverse strand, counting down.
ATATATTCATACACATATATTCATACACATAAAATAAAAATAAAATAGAAGTTACAATAATATGTGCAATGCTTTCATATTTCTGAGGAGAAAATATTTTCAGGATTGTGCTAAGATGAAGGAGGATTCCAGAAGGATTGTCTTAAAGAAAGATATCACTTGGATAAGTTACTCAATAGATTTAAATATTTTAAGGAAATTTATTCATATGATACAGAATTGGAAGTTAGTAATGAGTTTTTAAATAGTAAAACTATCAAAACTAAATCATTTGCTAATTATGAGGAAAATCAAATACAATAAGCAAATGTGTAATGTGGTAGATCTATGAATAATATTTATACTGTTTTAGTAGATACACATTGGATAGCTATCAAACCAGGACCTGGAAACTTGCAAGCAGTTCTGAAAGCGTAGAGAAGGGAAGGAATGTGTGGACAGGCAGAGAATGCAGCTCTCAGGATGAGAAGTTGGCATGAAGGTTCAGTAGAAAGTAGTGCAGAAACAGAAATTCTTTACCTGACACATTGGATGTTGGACAGAGTCAGAAACATTGAAAGGCATTACCTGTGGGAAGCTAAACTCATTGACAGAAAATAAAAATTTTAAATGAGGTATTGATGTGACAATTAAATGGGGGCATGGGTGTGCTTACCCAGAGCTTCCCACCACCCTGTGCTTCCATGAAGGGACACCAAGGAGCCATGCATAGAGCCTGGCTCCATAGCTGACTGAGGGTGGACAGCCAACGCTCTATGTCAATTCATTCTGACTCATGAATACAAAATGCAAATTTAAAATAATGGTTAGTATTTAGTAGTAACTGAGTGACTTCACTTGCAATCTTAAGAGGAAAAGCTACCACCCATTATCCTCCCCAAGCCTTCCTTTCTTGGTTCTGTGCTTCAGTTTGTGAATGGCAAACACCACATCGACACATTTCAGTCCACGCTCAGGCTATCAGACCCTGTTTGTATTACTTATAACTTAACTATTGCACAAGCAATTGAGAACTCTCTTGAGCCCTTCACAAGAAAACATAAATGCTCAATAAAACCGAAGGTGATATTCCTTCAGGGATAAGCTCCTTGGCTGCTTTTGGTAACTTGAAATGAATTTCCAGTCTCTGAAGGCACCTGAATTAAAACAAGACAGTTGTAGGGAATGTTGCAAGCTGTTCAGAGAAACTTCCCGCAAAGTTTATTGCACTTCATTCCTTGTCTGAATAGAGCCTTGACTTTGGGATCCAGATTCTCACCAGCACCCTTAAGACCATATAATTCATGCCGGGGGTGGTGGCGCACGCCTTTAATCCTAGCACTCGGGAGGCAGAGGCAGGCGGATCTTTGTGAGTTCAAGGCCAGCCTGGTCTACAGAGTGAGTTCCAGGACAGCTGGGGTTACAGGAACACCCTGTCTCAAAAAAAAAAAAATAAAATAAAAGACCATGTAATTCAGTGACCACCTGTTTCAATTTCCCCAATGTTAACCTGTAAATTAGAACATCATAGCTAGTGGTAGATATAAGTCTGCCAACCCATCCATTCATGCTCTTCTCCTGGGTCCACTTTTCAGTGAACATACACTCAAAAGATTGAGAGCTCTTCTCCTCTACTTCATCTTCCAAAGCTAGGCACTGTGGAGTGGTCGGTGACTAACAAAATATCTTGGGTCCCTTAATAAGAGACTAATAGATCAAGAACAATCAGCAAGCCAACAAATTATCCTATGATCCATAATTTTAAAGCTATGAAAATGATGGAACCAATTGACTTCTAGTTCAAGAATTGTTGCATTAAAAGCATTTATAATATGAGAAGACAAAATTCACATAGGATCCCATGAGAAAGAATCCAGGTTGTAATGGTCCTCGCAGGTCACAATTCTAATTGTGAAGAACCAGAATTTTTGAAAGAGAAAAAAAAAAAAACTGATTAATATAGTGAGGTGCCTAGAGCAAAACAGAGCGCCTGAAGCAGCTCCAGCTGTCGCCCAAGGCACACTTTAGTTCCCAGAACATTGGTGTTTGTAGAATAAATTGCCTTTTCCCTGACCTAGTGTGAGAAGATGTTTGTTCCTTGCAAACAAATTAGCCATTAAGTGTAAGGCAACAAAGATCTCATTAAGTTTTAATGTAACCTGAGTTCATTTGCTCATATTGATGCAGTCTGCAAGGTCAGCAGTACAGAGGTAAAGGATGGTGAATCTGTTTATTTAGAAACAATAGTATATTTAATAAAAAATAACACAGGTAGGGGTAGATTGTTAAAAATCAGGTAGTTAAAACAGTCAGAACTCATATTCCTTTTTTCAGATTTTTTAATTTTAATTTTAATTTTATATGTATGAATGAGTGCCTTGTCTACATGCATGAATGTTTATCACATGCATACCTGGTGCCCACAGAGGCCAGGAGTGGGCATCTAATTCTCTGGAACTGGAGATATGGATAGTTGTTAGCTACCGTGTGGGTTCTGGGAAGCGAATTGGGGTCCTCTAGAAGAGCACTGAGTGTGCTTAACTGCTGAGACTTCTCTGGAGCTCCTGAATCCATATTCTTAAATCAGTCCATTTCAGATAAAAATATTCAATGAAATTAACACATTAACTTAGGAACCATCTTAACAAAGCAAGTATGAAAACAATGTCACAGGACAGAGTAAAATCAACAATGATAATGAGCATTTTATATCTAAGTTAAATACAGAACAGTCAATAAGTATCTTACTTTGCAAATATAAAATGTATATTAAAATATGAAATCTGAAGTTATGTAAATCAAATGAATGGGTTGCAGTCTGTAGCCTTTAGTCCTTCCATTTTGGACATATTAGGAATGGGCTCATTTTAGGTCACATGCAAAGTTGTCTTTAGTCCTTCCATTTTGGACATATTAGGAATGAGCTTGTTTTAGGTCACCTGCAAACTTGTCTGTCTCTGAAGCACCAAGCATACATACTCATTCAGGTTTAGTTTGAGAACTAGGATAAAGGTGCAGAGGACAAAAAAGTCTTGAAAATAAACTCCCACAATGGACAGCAGGAAGATTGCTTCATTATTTTGTTGATGAGCTGGTAAGCCCCAGGGAAGGTCAGGTGTGAAGGCTTGGGAGCTTTCCAGAAACATGGAGGACATAACTGATCTTTTGCCAGTCTTATTTCCTTCTTACTCTCAGCTCCAGTGGGCTCAGTTCATGAACTGTCAAATATCTGTGGCTGTTCAGTGATCTTCACACTTATTCTCACTGTTGTCAGGAGTTTTATCTCATTTCTTTCCATATAAATTCTACTTTTAAAAAAAGTCCTTTTCAAGCCCCATCTCTTTAATAATGCTTTCTGGTCCACTGGTGTTAAATCTAATTTACATATTCGTAACTCATAGAGACCACTGTGCCTTCAGTCTTGAAAATCGAAAGCTTACTCAAAGCATAACTTCTATTGTTGCTTGTTTCCTTCTTGTTTGTTTTGTTCTTTTGGTTTTGAGACAGGGTATCCCTGTAGCCCTAGTTGACCTGAAACTCACTATGGAGAGTAAGAAGGCATTCAATTCACAGAGACCCACCTCCCTCTCCTTCCTTAGTACAGGGACTGAAGCTTCTTTCGTTGCTTGTCAAATCAGTTTATTGGACCGGACAGGTAGCTAAGTGGTTAAGAACTGATACTTCTCTTCCAGAGGACCTGAGTTCAAGCTCAGCACTTATATCTGGCTGTTCACAAATACCAGAAACTCCTGCTCCTGGAAGATCAGACAACTCTAGACTCCACATTTATCTGCTAGGTACACAATACTCTCACACAAATGCACACAATTAAAATTAAAAATTTTTAAAGCAGTGTATCTTACAGAGTAACTGTCTGTGAGATGCCCAACCCTAAGTGACACATTTACAATAGAAAGAACATCTGCACCCAATGATCACAGAATATTGTGGAACATGGGTCAGAGAAAATACTAATGCATCTTTCAGCTCTCATCAGTAAAGCTTCCTCATGCAGCAGAGGCCTATGAACACAGAAGACCACAACTAGCTAAAGTGTAAAGAACAAGAGATTGCAGAGTGTGCATCCTCGGAGAGGATGCCTGTATGAAACTTTACCCACCCTAGGCTCAGGGACCATGGAGGAAGATTATAAGAGCCAGAGATGGTGCATGACCACATGGAAACTGAGTCTTACAGGCTCCTGGGAACTTGCTCATATGAACATACAGCAATGGTGACAGCATGCACAAGACCCAAGCAACCTCAATCAGATAAAGACCAGCAAAGAACTGGGGAAATGAGCAGGAGGCCCCAAACTTAGCCATAGTCACTGCTGGGTGAGGGAGAGTTGATCTTCTTTAAGGAAGTGACACTAGACAGGCTGAAAGGCTTCAGTAGATAAACTCTCACCAAGAGACATCTGGGGACTCAAACTTGACTCAATAGGCCTTAACCTATATGAGAGAATGCAATCTGGTGTGCAGGCTATGGGAGGGTGTAGAAACGGGGAGTCTAAATATGATTAAAATGTATTTATGAAATCCACAAAAATTCAATACAAAATATACTTTGAGTTGGATGTGGTGACACACGCTTTTAAACCTAGCACCTGGGAGGCAGAGACAGGTGGATCTCTCTGAGTTCAAGGCCAGCTTGGTCTACATGGTGAGTTCAAGGACAGCCAGAGCTACAGGGAGACACACACACACACACACACACACAATATCTATAAATGATATCTATAGATATATCTCTCTCTATTATATATCATATATATGAAAAAACAGTCATCTGTTTGACTAATCATTTGACTTGGTTTCTCTCTGACATAGTTTTAAGCACCCTCTGTGTACTACTGTCTTGAGCAAAGGCCATATAGTTCAATGCCCATTATCTGATTTTGACTGTTGATTTAGAAGTCTCAGTCACTACTGAAAATGACATACTGTGGTCCCAATCCTCCTACCTAAATTAATACAGTGTTCTTTATGGTGCTTCCCTGTCACACATGGTGCTCCTTCTGTAGGAATTTCATCAGCGTATGACTGTGGTACTGTCCTAATTATTAATGGAACACTCTCCAATGTGCATCAGCTCAGATAATAAATTATCCATAATCTTCTTTTTAATGATTCTACTGATAGTGATTATCTTGGTTATTTAATTTGGGTCTGTATAGTGCTATTCAATTCTATCATGATTTTCTTTCACTGGAGTATGACTATAAAATATTCTTTTTACATTCATGGGAATTTAGAAATACCCCCAAAGTATAGTTTTATACAGAATGTCAAAGTAAAAAAAATCTTTTTGTCTTTAGTGGCCTCTTTTTATAATATTGAATTGGTACCGGGGTAATTGTTAATGCTATCCATTACCCACTATATATTTTGAGCTGTTTTTTTTTTTTTTTTCTTAAAAGGTCGTTATAAATACCTAACTTTTGTACCTTAAAGGTGTCTTTTTTCTGCTTATAAATTTTTTATAATGCTTTTATGATGTTTTGTGTATTTCAGACATCATTTCTCTGTTCAGTTTAGACATATTCCCCTTTCCCTTTTAAATGTGTCTTTATTTGTCGCAATCTCTTTGTTTCTCCACTGGCCGCTGTTTGGATGCTGGAAATCTCTTACTGTTGCTCATATGTCACGTTGACAACTCCACATTTCCTTTTCATGGCTTTCTTATTTCTTGGCACATATATTCAGGGTTCATCTGATGCATCCATATAGATCTGAAATCAAGTACAGGTCTGTGTCACTTCAAGATGGAAATGTGTTGTGAGACATGCATCCTGTAGTAAATTCATCACTGGGGAGAAAATTGGGCTGTTCTTACACATACTAAAGAGAGCAGCAGTGACTCCATGAGCAGCTAGACCAATGTCCTTTTTGGTGATCCGGTGTTACGTGCCTATGTTCCCTAGGAGAAGAGAGCTTCAAACAATCTTTCTCTTATTTTCCCCCAGTTTTTAAATGACTCTTAAGAAGAAAGAAAACTTTGGGTTATGTCAGTACTTGACAATGGCTGTAAGAAAATTAGATGGAGGGAACAGAGCTATAAACAGAGCAGTTACGATGTGTACAAATAAAGTGAAAAGTTTATAAGGAAAATTCTACTACGACTCTGAGGCAGATGTAGTGTGGTACAATTCTCGAGCAAGGAAAAGTCAGTGCATTTTGCTTAATTCCTATGGCTCTACAGAGTACATAGCAATGTTTTGAATATCTGTTAATTAACGTAATCATTCATTTTCTTATAATCATGTGACTGTGATGTTTTCTTGGGTAAACAATAGTCAAGGAACTTACGGTTTTCTCTTCAAACAAGGGAAAAATGCATATCTTCTTTTCACTCTTTGTGACATTCATAATCTATAAATATTTACAAAGATGTTATTCATTCACATAGATGTTAGGGGTCTCATTCTTCTTAGAAGCATAATAATTGGTTTTCATTATCCTCAAAGCATTCCTGAAATGGAAATTTCACTCACTGCATTTCTCCAAAACAGCAGTTGAAAAACTTCAGAAATGATTCTTTTTCTTTTTTATTTTTTTTTAATTTATTTTTCTCTATGTGTATGAATGTACTGTCTGCATGCAGGTCTGTGCACCCGTGTTGTGCAATGCCTCGGAGGTCAGAAGAGGGTGTTGGATTCCCCTTGGAACTGGAGTTCTCCTGGAATTGGAGTTTCAGACGGTTCTCAGCCGCCATGTGGGTGCTGGGGATCGAACCCAGGTCCTTTGTAAGAGCAGTCAGCGCTCTTAACCACTAGGCCATCTCTCCAGCCCAGAAATGATTATTTTTCAATCTTCATAAAAGTCAAAAAATATTTATTTTTGCAGTACATCTTGCATTCCAATGGTCTTTGTAGATGTTAGTGGCTTGATGCTATGGTGGGATAATTTCACTAAGTTGAGGGATAAAGAATATCCCTATGTTTGTTTTTGAGTGTTTTCTTGAACCAAGGAACCCAGATCAGAGATAAAGTTCTCTGTAACCTAAGAAGGGTATTGAGCTGGTTCTAGAAATATCTGAAAACTTGGTAGAGATGATTTTAGGGCTAGTCTTTCTTGTAAACCAAGTTTTAAGTTGTTTTATCTTTATTCTTTTTTTTTTTTCCTTTGCCATCTCCTTGGCAACACATAAAATATATATCACAAATCAACCTGAAAATTAATAGAATTTAGAATTAATACCGAACAAAAATATGTGTGACTTTGTGAATCAAGTAATTATCTAGCCCAAATCAGATAAAATTTTACTCAATCAACTTGTTTTTCTCTCATTCATTCATTACCCTACGTATCATTCATATATCCCATGTATCTACTCTATAATATCTAATGATAATTGTTTCAAAAACCACTGTACTTAGCATTCAGAAATAAAAACGTATGATTGTTATCATGGAGGCACTTGTACACACAGGAGAGATTGGCTCATAAATAGCTGTAACATTATTCAGATGGCACAAATAATCTAAAATATCATGCAAGTACTCTCTTAAGGAGTTCTGAATAAGGCTTCATCATGCCGGCACGTATCTGTTATGTATAAAGATTGAGAATCCATCAGATAAAATTCAACTTAATTTTGTAACAGTTTATTAATAAAGGTTTAAGAATCTCCAAGATAATACTGATTCCATATTTGTAACTATATTCTGAGAATATATACCCCGACTTGGTTTGAAAAATTCACAATTTTATGATGAACTGAAAAAGAGATTGATTTTTCCCTTTCCTTTATTTGGTGAAAGGAGCAAAAGCACAATAAATTATCCTAAAGCAAATACATTAGAATTGGTAAAAGTATTGTTACATAAAAAAGGTATCTCTACTAAACGCTTCCTCCATTAAACAGTTGTTTTAAAATTTTAACTCTTGGGGGGCTGGAGAGATGGCTTAGGGATTAAAAGCACTGACTGCTCTTAAAGTGGACCTGGGTTTGATTCTCAACACCCATATGGCAGCTAGCAACCATTCTAACTCTAGTTTCAAGGATCTGACGCCCTCTTCTGACTTCCACAGGTATTGCATGGCACAAGTGCGCTTACACACATGCAGGCAATAGATTCAGACACACGAAAAAAAAATTATAATCTTTGCTTTACTTCTCCTTAGTAAACAATGATGTTGTCTTTCTTTCCTAACACATTTTCTGATTTTTATCAATGCTACATCAAGTAAGGGAAAGAAATAAAGAAAAGAAAGGATCATAGATTGTCTCTCTTGCTATACTTTACAAGAAATACTACCTTTTTCCCCAAGGCAGAACTGAGAGTTACTTTTTTTAATTTTAAGATTTGTGTGACTTTTGTGTTGGCCCAGGTTTAAAATTGTTTACAAACACCATCATGTTAAAGCACATCTATTCTTATTTCCCATAAGTATAAAATAGATATTTTCTTTTCTTTCAAAGCTACTAAGGAATATTTTCATAATTTTTGGTTTTCTTCCCCATCTTTTAACTTTTGCAAGGCTTGAAATATGTGTTTAGTGTTTTCTGAAGCAAAAGGCACTTTTTGGCCAGTAGTTAGATTAAATTTTATGCCAAAAATTGTTTCTTGAAAGTATCATTATTTTTTCTCAGAGTGACATTTAAAATCGAAATGTCAGTGGACCTAGTAACATATTTTCAACATGTATGAGTTCTCCTTAGGACACAAACTAGCAATATTGGTCCTTAATGATAATCTTAAAAAAATAAGAGTTCTGAAATGACTTTGAATAACGACAGCATTATCAAAAGAAAATGAATTTTCAGAATAGGATTTTAAAAGGTTTCGAAGCAGTTCTTTGAGTTTTTGACATTTATTCTGTAAATGTCAAAAACCAAGTACCTATATTGAATGAGAATTAAGAAAAAAATATATGATCAAAATACAGTGTATACATGCATGAAATTGACAAATAATAAAAATACTATATAAAAAGAAATATAATTAATTACTTCACTATTTCTCTTTTTAAAATAAAATAATTAATGGGACTTTTAAGTAGAAGAATGTATCTCCATGGTTTGAAAAAAATGTAAACTAAAGATAGGTAGATCCAAGCTTTGATCCTATGTCTCATACTTCCTAAATAATTTGAATAATTTATTTCTGTAAAAGGAGAAATGTATGTATTCTTCATAGTGAATGTTTTTTTTCCCCTTTTACCTTCTCCTCTCCCAGTCTAACACCTAAATTTTCCCTCTCACTATCAATCTGGATCTTCTTGTCCTTGAGAACAAGTCTTGATATTTGACTTAATCTTAACCCCCAGCCAACTTCCCTTATACAGAGCTTTGGCTCTTGATTACAGAGCTCAAAGGCAAGACTGGTTGCAGTCTGTTTATAATAGCATTGCCCTGGACAGAATATACCTACTGTCTGCCCTTGGGATGCCTACTCTTTTGTTCATTATTTTCCAAAACTAACCTACAGTTATCCAGTCAGTCAAGAGCCTTAAAATCATCAGGCAATAGATTCTCATTTGCCAACAACGAAGAAGCAACCTGACTCACCTGTCTACTGTAATATAGTGAATATTGATGACTGAAAGATATTAACTCTTCAACTATGTAATTTGTAAATATGACTTAGTTTGGAAAATATCTTTTCCTATATAAGAGAAAGAAAAAGAACATAAGCACACATGCGTGCACACACACATTCAGCTGTCAACTTGACACAAACTGGGAAGATGGAACCTTAATTGAGGAAAGTCTTCTATCAGACTGGACTGTGGCCATGTACATGAGACATTTTCTCATTGCTGAATGATATAGGAGGCCCCATCCCACTGTGAGTGCTGTCATTCCTGGGCAGGTAGGCCTATGCTGTGTAAGATAAGTAAAGCAGTGTGGAGAAATCTTAAAAGACACAAAATGAGCCTACCGCATGACCCAGTCATACCACTACCAGGTATATACCCACAAGGCTCATCCTACTATAGAGATACGTGCACATCCATGTTTATTGCAGCTCTCTTCACAATAGCAATAGCTGGAAGCAACCCAAGTATCACTCAAGCAATGAGTGGATAAAGAAAATGTGGTACATATACACAATGTAGTTCTATGCAGTGGTAAAGAAAGATGACAGCATAAAATTTGCAGGTAAATGGATGGAACTAGAAGCCATTATGCTAAGTGAAGTAACACAGTCCAAGAAAAACAAATGAAATATGGTGTCCTCATTTGTGGATCCTAGCACCAAATCTCTATTAGTAAGGCAAACTGAATAATTCTTTCTTTTCTTTCTTTTTTTTTAGTAAATATAATACCTGATGTTACTCATTAACTTGCTATGTAACATAGGAATGGAAAGAAATATTGTTTTTTTACCCGCATACAATTCTGTCAAAATGTGAATCCCTAAACCTGTTTTGAAATTAACCTATAGATTATTTTCAGAAGTCACAATTTTGGTATGTGTCATGTATATATGCATATTTTAGAACAATACAAATTAGGTAAAAAATGACTGGGTCAAAGAACTGACTGAAACAGTAAACTTCTGCCCCAAACGGTAAGCTTCTGCATTGGAAAATTGAAAAAAGACTGAGAAAAAGATGAAAGACACGTATGACAGAATGCATGAGCTCTTGTGTGTTGGGAGGAAAGAAAGGGGGAATAGGTCTAAATTTGATTAAGAAATGTATGAAATGCACAAATCTTTTTTTTTTTTTTTAGGGATTCTACAAGATAAGAGCACAGTCGTTTTCAGATCACATTAACGTTGCTCAGTTTGCCATACAATTAGGTAATTGGTGCTAGCATCCACAGATGAGGGATACCATTCGTCCTTTGTTTTTCTGGGACTGTTACTTCACTCAGCATGATATCTTCTAGCTCCAGCCATTTACCTGCAAAGTTCATGATGTCATCTTTTTTTACTGCTGCATAGAACTCCATTGTGTTGATGTACCACATTTTCTCTATCCACTCATCAATTGAGGGGCACTTGGGTTGGTGGTGCACACCTTTAATCCCAGCACTTGGGAGGCAGCGGCAGGAGGATCTCTGTGAGTTCAAGGTCAGCCTGGTCGATATAGGGAGCTCTAGGACAGCTGGGACTATAGGGGAACCCTGTCTCAAAAATATAAATAAATAAATAAATAAATAAATAAAACAAAAGTAGGCAATTCCAGGAAATTGCATCAGCACAAGGAAACTCTCCATGTTTTAATGCTACTAAGAACAGCAATTCTGGAACAGCCAATCTGTTTCTCTTCCCTGTTGGTGCTTCCTTCAGCCATTTTCTACAGAGTTCCTTTGCTCAGGTCATTGGTATGCCGATACTATCCACAATTATTGTATTAGATGAAGAATTCCCAAATTATAGCGTCACATTTAAGACCTTTAAACTAAATTTATTTAATTTTGTCCTTTGACACTCAACAGCATTTTTGGTTTGTGTTGTTCACGTCTAACAATAATAATTGAAACTAGGATGTTTAGGAAGAAAATAAATAGTTAAGTTACAGGGTTCATCGGTGGTGGGGTTTTTCAAACCACAGTGGCTCTTGATAAAACATGCTAAATTAAGCATGTATATTTATTACAGCTTCATTCCCAAAAATATTATTAAAATGATATTAAGCACATCTTATGGAGGAATATGAAGAGAAAATGAGGGGGTTTGGATTATGGAAAGCAAATATATGAACAGCAACTTACTTTGGTAAAGGAGATAAATCTGTGACTGGGTAAGTGCTGAAGGCAAGTAATGGAGGGAGGATCATATGGGATTCTTCAAACCACATACGATCTTAGACAGCTCAGGAAGGGTGGTGCTTTGCTCTCTCGCAATGCTTTAATTTGTTGGTTGGACAAATAGCTTAGTGGTTAGGGCCACTGGCTGCTCTTGAACAGGATCTGGTTTGGTTCCCAGCACTCACCTGCTGGCTACCAACTATCTGTAACTCCAGTTCTAGGGGATCCAACCCCCTCTTCTGACCTCTGCAGGCATTGTACTTACATGGTGTACTTCAATATATGCAGGCTGAACACTCATACACACAAAATAGAAATAGAAAACCTTTTAAAGAATGAAATGTGAAATTGAACTCCATCCCTTCTCCTGCTATCAGTGATCTTTGCATCCACCATGACAAAGGTGGCAGTTTCCTGCCTTGAGGAACTGAGGCTCATTGCCCAGAGAAGCAATTTACTGTGCATTGTCAGAACAGGCAGAAACAGAAAAGCACAATGCTGAAAACATGGATATATGGAACTCAGCCCAAGGAGAACAAGCAATTCAGCTTTTTCCCATTCCTCTGCCCCCTGAGTGCATGTTTTGTCTTCCACATTGAATGGGAGACATTACATATGTAAATATAGAAGAATAAGCATTTGCTTGATGAAAAAATAGGAGATTCTTTTTGCATCTATTTTTTTCAATGAAATATAAAATACGTATCAGGTAAAAATGAATGGAATGGATTAGACTGGATGGAAAAAATAAGCTTAAAATAGTCATTTGAAGATTGAAAATGAGTACAAAGAATGACAAAACAAGCTGGTTTACAGCAAGAAAGTGGTATATCATTGGATCAAAGTTTTCAAGATAGTACTGATAACTTTTTGGCTGATTTCAGGGTGAGGATCAGAAATAATACTGGGGCCAGGGAGAGAGGAGGTAAGTGGGAAAGGAAGAAGAAAGAATAGAGGTAATAGAGAATAGAATAGAGAATAGAGACCTTGAGAGGCTAGGAAACCCAGAGTGTAATGTGATGCTTCGGAGACCCCATGAGAACTTCACATACACTATCTGAACATGAGTGCATGGGTTGTATAACCTGGTGACTGTGTGGCAGGGAACAGGATGTAAAACAGAGGACACCTCCCTTAGAATGGTTGGTGAGAGTGATTCAAGTGACTCTAAACAAATCAGGCTATCTCCAAAGCTCTTGATTATCTACCAGAAATAGAAAATAAAAACCTACTGTTCAGAACAGGACATGTTTCAGGGATAGAACTTAGATTAATGGAACAGGAACTGACCTGGAAGCTTTCTATCTGAAGTTAAGTGCCCATAATGCTGGACAATGTGCACACTGATAAGCAAGAAAATCAGCCAATGGTACAACCCAGTGCCAAACTCTAACAACCATGATGGAGGAAACTACTATTGGTGGAGTACAGGCACCGTTTTCCGGGGGATGATCAACAGCTGTCTAGTTGGAGCCCTGTCAGTGGGAGTGAACCCATGAGAGCCACTGTAAACTCAGCCAAATGCACAGGGCTGGAGAAGACATAGAGCCTAGGGAATAGCATATCAGTGTCAGATCTCTAGACAAATGACATTTCTTACCATACACTAACAATGGAATCTTACATTTATAGACAAGCATATCATATGCCACTCATCAAAAAAGTGCTACTCTTTGCAAGAGATGGAGGCCACTGCAGAATCCCACAACTGGTCAGACACAGAACATACACATCTGAAAAATCCCCATTCCTGGGAGACACATCTCCAGTCGAACCTCTGCACACAGAACGAGAGGCAGAGAGAAAATGAGTGTGTCCCTCAGTTCTCACCAGTAAAGCACACAATAGAGTGTGATGCAAATGGAAGGCCACAACTAGTCAAGCTTAGTACTCATAAATTATCACTTATTTCTAAAAAATGAAAAAAAAACTGAGAGAAAGATGCAGGACAGTTATGGCAGAATGCATGATCTGGGTTGGGGTGGGGTGGGATGGGGGGAAGGGAAAGGGAAATATGCCTGAATTGAATTGGAAAATGATGTATGAAATACACAAAGGATCAATTAAAAAAAAAGAAAAAAAAAAAGCAATATGGCAAGAAAAAAAAAAAAAAAAAAAAGAATGGGAGCCTCCAGAGTGTGTATCCCTGAATGGGGCCCTATGTTAAATCTCACCTACCCATAGCTCAGGGATAATTGTAAAAGAGGGGGCAGAAAGATTGTAAGAGCCAGGGCTGGTGGATAAACTTAGAGAAACAGTGACTTATAATTGACTGTAAGTTTTCACATGTAAACTTGTGGTGATGTCAGCATCAGACATGGAACCCATGCTAACTGGAACAAGGTCTCAAAGCAGAGCAAGAGAAATGGGTGGGGGACTGACCCTGGACTGGGGGACTGAGAACTACAAGAGACTGAGTACTGTTGGGTGAGAAAGAGTATGCCTTACCTAGAATTCCTAGAAATGCTGACTAAACTCCAGTGGATTTATTTGCACAGAAGGACCTCTGGGTTTGTGATCTTGACTGGATATGGCTTAGCTTGGATGTTGTAATGCATGAGTTCTGATGGAGGGTTGGAGCACAGGGGGAATGGATTTTACTGGGAACAATTGCATGAGTTGTACAAATGCTCAATAAAAAATAAAAATAAATTAAAAAGGAAATACACAAGATAAGCCTGGAACATATTTATTCCCAGGGATTAAGGACATGATTACAAATGGGAAAATGTCTACAATGATGGGCCTTAAAAAGAAACCAACTTCAAGAGCTTATGATGGCCCAATGTACAAAATAAATAGCCATATGTCCTCATTGGTATGAACATATGACCAAATGATAATAAATAAGACGAAGTAAGTCTCTGGGGCAGAGGAATTCCAAATGGTTTATGCAGCTAGCCCACTCCTAAGGAGAGTCCTAATTCCTGAAATGTAGGCCATTCAGTGTGATGGCTTGAATATGAAATGTCTCCTGAGAAGATCATGTGTTCCAACACCTGACCCCTAGCTGGTGACACTGTTTCAGGAGGTTGTGAAACATTCAGGAAGTGGAGCCTCACAAGAGGAAGAGGGACATTGGGAGAGGAGGGCCTTGAGGAGCTCCACTTCCTATCCGCTCTCTTCTTCCTAGATGGGGATGCACGTTTACCAGCCAGAGACTCCTGTGAACTGCATCCTTCTGGTCCCTTGAGCAAATTAATCCTTTCTCCCTTGAAGTGTTTTTGTCAGGATATGTTAAGAGAGCAATGAGAAAATAACTATGACACACAGTAACCTCCTCGCAGTGAGTAAGGAGTGGAAGTAACTTTATAGTGACTGGCAAACACTGCTTCAGGCAGGCGATCAACATTATCAACCATGGTGAGTCCAGTTGATAGTACAGTATCTTGATTCATGCGGTTAGAATGGTACCACTATTCTAACATCATCCTCTTTTAAACATGTAACTTGAATATTATTATTAGAAAACATCAGACAGATCTACACTGCACTAAAGTCTAGAGCTCAGACCCCACAATAATAAAATCATGCCCATGGATAGCACAGTTACCCAGAATGTTATCAAAAGCAAGGGTGGAAGGCAGGATGCTGTTGTTTCAATGCAAAATAGTCTTAGAGAAGCCCTTTAGCTGTGGAAGGCAAGAGTCTACGAAGGTGCATTTTTTTCCCCAAATGAAATGCTAAGCCCTAATCAAAATTCATCCACAAGTGACAACAGAGTGCCTTTTAAGTAACGTTAGTTAGTCAGCTTTCAAAGGAATGGATGGTGTCTATCTTCAGCAGAGTAACAGATTACCAAAAATAGCAGGAAGTTAGGGCTGTTTCTCTCCATATGGGATGCCTAGACAGGAACACATGCTGGTGTTTGATAATTAATCAGCCTTCTGCAATATGGCAGAAAATTCAAGCTTCAGTGGTCCAAAGAAATTAAGAAGTATTTTTGGTAATTGTTTATGGAAGTCGAGTCATAGCAGTTTAATTCCTTGAAGTAGTTTTTCTTACTTTCTGCTCTGGAGTTTGGAAAGGTAGCAGGTTGTCAGGGATCCATATTAAATCTGTGTCAAAAAGTGAAACTACGATTTCATCTGTTTACTGGTATTTGCTTAATCACTTTTTAACGGCGCCTCAGTGTTATAGCACTTTACAGTTTTCATGAGCTTGACCTGAGGTAGGAGGAGTGGATGTTGGTTTTGCAATTTTCCTAATGTGAAATTAGTTGCTGACAGGACTCAAATTACTTTCTTATTGGTGCACTAATAAGAGGCACGTTCAGACTTCAAATTGACATTCTCTGTTATTTATCAGGATCTGTCCCAACTATACTGTAGGTACAAACATTCTTTGGTCCTGATACAGATATGTATATATTCTTAACTCTTCATTTACTGGATGATTATTAACTAATTCACTGAAAATATTATAACAAAATTAGGCATTTGGAGATGAGTCATATGACTTTCAATCTATTAGGTCTATACTATCTAAAAGCTGGTACCAAATTTTATAGCTACCATTCTCTAGATTTTTGTCTTATAAATTTCAAACATATAAACAAATATATTTCAGAGTATTGAATGTATTTTTATTAGGAAAAATAACCAGACTCTAAATATTTGAGGCAGTAAATTTTATTGGAGAGAGTCCCCCAAGATTAAGGTCAGAATGTATGTTTAAACATTTTATCAGTTTTCTCAGCTACAAAATAAAATCTTTGGGGCTAGGTATATAGTACACTGAGTAGAGTGTTTCACTAGCAATCAGGAAACCCAGGATTCTATCCCCAGAATGCTATAAATTGGGTCTGGCGGTACTTGCTTATAATCATAACACCAGGAAGTAGAGGTATCAGGAGTTCAAGGTAATCCATCCTAAGCTATGTAGTAAGTTCAATGTTAGCATCAGACAAAAACAAAAGAGAATCTTCATGATCTTTGTCATTAAGATTATATACTACATAGAATTTTTATGACTGAATTGGTTTCATAAATTGAACTCTTGATCCTAATTCTTCATCTTCTTTTATATTGATTCCCTTTCTTATTTAACTCAGCACTGACAGAAATTGGCTCCTCTCAATAAAAGGCCCTTTAAAGTGTGGTTGTGTACTGTGGCTTGCTGTGGCCAGTAGAAGATATGAAAAAATGATATAAGGCTGAAGATGGTCTGCCCTTGATCTAAACAATTGGCCTTGATCTGTCTATCATTCTCATGAGAACATAGTCTTCTAGGTTTCTAGTCCCAGAAGAGCTACTACCATGCAGTGAAGACATCAGTGCCCGTTTCTGCATGCTGCGGGGATTCCAAGATTGTTTGTTAGGCAGCAATATTTCACTAACAGCCTGCTTCATCCCTTTCAACTAAGAAAATTCTATGTCTAGTATAAGAACAGAGGAAAAAATAGGAGGGGAAGACATCCATCACCTGTGTGTTCTTTAAAGATTTTTTTTAATGTTTAATTATACATTTGTGTGTTTCTCTGCATGGGTGTGTGCAAGTGAGGGCAGGTGCATGTGGAGATCAGGTCCTCTGGAGCTGGATTTCTGGTGGTTGTGAGCCATCTGACATGGGCTTTGGGAACTGAACTCAGGTCCTCTGCAGAACAGTAAGCTATCTAAACACCTGAACCGCTTCTCTAGCCCTCTCTTCTGATCTTGAACATTACTCTGTTTCCCACACAGGCTGGACTTTTGATTGATTTGTGTAGACTTTTCCATCCTCAAAGTTTTCTCACTGTGCCCTTAGGAAAACATTAAAATTGCATTTTAAGTTAAAATTCTAAAATGCTTTAGATGTTCTTCATTGATCTGGCACTTTTCTTCCTCATTAGAATCCAGCTTGGGAATCTCTCATTCCTCTAAGCTTCATCTTCATCTTCCAGATCTCTGCCTCTTGATAAACCTTATGCTATTTGTTACTCTGTCACCTAGAATATCTGCAAATCTGAGCTTTCTCAAGACTGGCCTGGAAGAGCCTTCAGGTGCAGATTCCTGGGCTGACCATCTACATTGAGACTTTGGGACTGGAGCCCCAGATCATTTCTTCTTGAAGTATTCTGTTTTTAATTCTTTAAGGTTTATCTATGTATTTGTGCATGTCTGTGTCTATGTGGATGTGTGTGTGTGTGTGTGTGTGTGTGTGTGTGTGTGTGTGCCATGGTACACATATGGAAGGCAGAGGAGAAATTGCAGAAGTTGGTTTTCTCTTTCTTCTACTATGTGGGTTCTGGTGCTTGAACTCAGACCATCAGGCTTGACAGCAGTCACCATTACACTCTAAGCCATTTCGCTGGCCTCAAAACTCTACTTTTGACAGAACAATATTTTAGTGTCTGCAGAAATGATTGTTGCCTTTTATCACTGACCAATCTTCTGCAAGGTGCTCTTTGTAAAATTGTTTAAAATGGAGAAATATAATTTAGAATGTCTCTAAATTAGCACTAAAGTTTGCTTTCTGAAATTTGTTCATCTTTATTATTTTTACTCTGTTGTTGATGAGTTTTTCAAAGAAACAAAAGCCAATTTTGTTACTCCCATGAATTTTATCTCAGAGATTACCTTAAATTCTTGAAGTAAAGTCTGGCTAGTCTCTGTAGATGAGAACACAGACTTCAGAGCAATTGCTGGAGGTTGTGTAATATATATGGAAAATAACTCATTTCAAACCAAGGACATCATATTATAAAAACCTATGAAATTCCAAAGCCCCACTGCCTATTTATTAAATCAAATTAAGCTGAGATTTATCAACATTCCTTTGTTCTTTAGATGAACTGTTTAGTTTTAAATGCTCTTGGAGATCTTTATATAACCTACAACCATTGTAATTTTCCAATAAGGAAAAAAATAAACAGAAAGGAGCAGCTTGAAAAGAACAGGATGCAAACAAAGACTATTAAAAACAAAATCCCGGGAAGAGTCGGTTCCTCTATCGTTCACGTGCCCCATGCTTAGCTGCTAGAGTACACCCTGTCAATCTGACATGCTTGCTATTTGTGTTAACAGTACAGATGTATGGCGGGTGGACCTAAATGTGGCAAAAATGATACCCTTAAAATATCAAGTTCCTGCTTTCTCAAGTAGGTGCTGAGATTCTAACATTTAGAAAAATATCACTTTGAAACATTCAAGAAAATTAGTTATTGACAGGGAAAAACTAAATACCAATTTTCTAACATCCTATCCAGTTTTTCTGGGTATGTTCTTTTTAAAGTGTATCAGTGACCCCAATAAGCATACTGACTGTTTAGAAATATCCACAGTCCAGGTATAACTAAGCGTAGAATATATAGTCTCTGAACTATTCATGTATCCAGCCTCTCCCTCTGCCTGGTTCTCTCTACCTTTGGTTCATTACCCAGCTCATTAAAACTTCCATCCAAGGGAAGACACCTAATTCAATCCTGCTCACTGCCCTTGCAGGGGCAGCCTGTGTCCGCAAATTAAAAGCAATGGTTAAGATGTGGGTTGAGCCTAGCTTCTATTTTAATATTTTCATTATCAAGTAAGGAACAGCAAATTCTATTTGAGTGAACATTATGTTCAAAGGGCTCTATTTTAAACAAAGAAGAAAACTGGATTTCCACTTCACTCGGTCCATACGGAGTTTATGATAAGGGCAACAGAAGTCTGGCTTCTTTTCACAGGGCAATCAAAAAGAGAAGCCATAATAGATGTGCTTATGCTTATATATTTGAACCTGTACTCTGCATACAAATGAATAGTACCAGGGTTAAAAGTACATGCACAGAGATGGATGTATTGAAAGTAATTACTTTCAGGTTAGTAATACAAATGGAGTAAGAAGTTGGTCAGGCATGGAAGACACAACAAATAAGAGAAATGAGATAACTGGCTGTAAATGTGATTATTGGGTCAATAGAGGGGGCTCAGCCAAAGTCAGTGTCTCCAGAAACACATCCCTGAAGTTGGTTTCTCAGTTTGCCCAAGTGATATCTTGGCTTCAAGAGACAAAAACATGCATTAATTGCTGCCTGGAAGCAGAGGTATGCAAATCTAACCATTGTAGCAAGTGCACATTCATTTTAAATAAAATCTTAATCTGAAGAAGAGGGGGGATCTGGGCATTATTCAGTTCCAATTCCTTCAATTTAGGAAATGAATATTATGGATAGTGAAGAGAGTTGCTAATTCTTCTAGTAGGGCACAGAAAATCTTCACAGCTAATTTTTGAACCAATTTTGAAATATTTGAAGAATCACCAAAATACCATAGGAATCATGGTGAATAGAAATTGAGTTTTCACCAGTGAATTTGGTGTTGATGCATATTTAATAATCACTAAAAGTAATGAGTTAAAAAAATAAATAAATAAAAGTAATGAGTTAAGATAGTAAGATCCAAAATGAATTCACTAAATGTAACTGACCCAAATTAAATGTTTCCTCCCTACTTTTACTGATAGCAACCAAGAGCTGATGAAGAAAAAGAGTATCTGCCATTTGGCAACTTGTGCCACAAAGTTACCTGTGAGCATATAGGCAAGGAGAAACCCACATCCATTACTGGTAGGAGTCATGAGAGCATTCTAGGTAAACGCTCTTAACCTCACCATGTTGGTTCTCCACATGCCACATGGCCTCTGTGTGCGCTTGTAGCCTGAGCCTCATCTTTCCCTCACTTATGTCTCGCTGCAGGGAGTTTAATCTTCATGAACTATATTTACAAGTCTCCCATGCAGTGAGATTTCTAGCTTAGCTGAGTCACTGGGAGCCAAGGCAGAAGTCTGGAGCAACTGACAAGAAATCTAATCCCTTATCTCCAGCCTTGCAGAATCATCATAGCCTGGCTGTCTGCTCCGGATACTAAGGATCTCTTTGTTCATTTCAAAAGAATTCTTCTTTCTCTTTTTTCCCAAACATTCTGACAAGATCTTGGTATGACATGCATTTGGGTTGAAAGAACAATTCCATTGTTATTTATACCAAGGATCCTACATTGTTCTTTCTTGCCTCTTTACATCCCAGAATGCACCCTGGAAGTCAGTGTCCCTGGAAAAAGCCCTTGAAATATCTTAATTTCTTTTTATTGTTTGTGCTCTGATTGTGAATATTTTAACCAATGTTCATGCTTCTTTTATAATGCAATAAGTTTATATTATACATATAATTATATTATAATATATAATATATTATAATATATAATATAATATATATATAATTATATTATATATATAATATAAACTTATTGCATTATAAAAGAGGGAACGCAGAGGCAAGGAGTGTACTGTAAGGAATGTGTTAGTAGAAGGTATTTGTTTATTAACTGATTAGGAGGTGCACCTAACTGTATGAAGCAATATCCAAATATCATTTTCATGTTTTAAAATAGTTTCATTTCTGTCTAAATGGAACACAACAAACTGAAAATGCCTCAAATACATAATGTGGTAATTATGACAAATATATCCACCCACAAAGCTATCATAATTGTCAAGATAATGACACATCCATCTTCCCTGGAAGGTTTCTCATGCTAGTTCATCCTCCTCTCACCCCTACATGTCCTATTCCCAGTAACCTGATTCCCGTCACTACAGATAATTTGTATACTACGTAATTACATATGCAAATACATATGGACTTAAATATTATGTTATCTATTATATGTGTAGAATTACTTATATATGAGACTGGTTTGTTCAATTTATTTCTTGGCTAGCATTTGTCATTCAGCTTAACTAAGATTCATACTTAAGTTTTATGAATCAAATAATTAATTCAGCCTGGGGTTGTAGCTTAGTAGCACAGCACTTACATGCATGAAGCTCTGGGCTCAATTTCCCAAAACTGGAAAAAAAAAAAAAAAAAAAAAGCAACCACCACAAAGCAATGAAAGTGAAAGTGTTAACCTTACTCCTCCATATCCTTACCATTTTATTTTCTACTTATTCTATCAAGAGTGGTGGATTTAGTTCTTTTTCAATTTACTTTTTTTGTTGTTTGCTTGTTTTATAGTTTTTATTTGTTTCATGTATTTCAAAGCTCTGCTATTAGGTGCATTATAATTCTAGGATTTTAAGTTCTTCTGATTGACCTGCCCTTTTGTCTTTCTAAAACTTTTCTCTTTAATTCTTCTAAATTTGGAAGCTTGCTCAAGAATCTATCACAAAGTTGGTTGCTATAACAACAAGCTATCTTATAGTTGCCTAGATCAAAAGTCTAAAACATGTCCCACTGATCTAAACTCAAGGTGTCAGGAAAGCTGTGTTAGTTTCTGGAGGCTCTAGGAAAATCCACGCCCTTGCCTCGCCTAAATTTCTAGGTCATGGACCATCTCTGTTTACTCAAAGGTAACCTTTTCTTTCACAGCTGATTTCCGTAAGTTTCCTATTCCTCACTGGATCTAAGGCAGCAATGCCGCATCTTTCTGACCATTCCTCTAGTTACACCTTTCTCTTTTACCTTTTACTATTTATTGTTTGTTTATTTTTGATTTTCGAGATATAGTCTCACTCTGTAGTCTCTGGTATCTTGAAATTTGCTATGTATTCTAGATTAGCCTTGAATTCAAAATAATCTTTCTATCACTACAAGGGCTGGGATAATGGACATCCGCTACCATTCCCAGCTTATGTTACGTTTTTAAGGACCTTTATTAATATATTGGTACCACATAAGTGTATTCTCAGATCAGTTGAGAAGCAACACAAATTTCACATGGAATATAATATCGTTACCATTTTAATGTAGCTTATTCACAGAGGTTAGAATGTGGACATTTTGAAGATTTGTGGTTCCACCTAACACATAAATTTTGTCTAGTATTAATATTACCAATTTTTCTTTTTAAAATTTTTATTTATTATTTTTATTTTATGTTTGAGTATATTGCCTGCATATATGTAAGTGCACATACAAGCAATGTCTGTGGAGGTCAGAAAAGTGTTTCGAATCCCCTGGAGTTACAGACAGTTGTTAGTTGCCATGTGGGTGCTGGGAACTGAACCTGGTCCTCTGCAAAAGCAACCAGTGTTCTTAACCCCTGAGCCATTGTGCCAGCCCATCAAGTTTCCTATTGACTTGAAAAATGCTTTTGTTTTCTTTTACTTTTACATTTTATCTGTCTGTGTTTCAATGTCTAGTGTGACTTTTTTTTTTTTAAGAATAATGTAATTAGTTCTTGTGTTTCTTACAAAATATAGCCTTGCTTTCGGCAACTTTTAGTGGAGTCTTTGGACCATTAATATTTAGCCAGACACCTGATGACCCCTACTGCTGCTTAGTAGTAGAGTGCTTGCCAAGCGTGTGCAAGGCCTCAGGTATAATTCCTAGTATTGTAAAGAAAAGGTGTGAAAAGATCGAGAGAGATTATAATATAATTGATGCTTGAAGAATATTTCTTGCTGTACGTTTTTGGTCTGCATTTTCCTGATGATGAGCTATGTTGATCACCTTTTTGCATACCTGTTACCCATTTGTATTTGTTCTTTTGAAAACTGCCTATTCTGTTCCTTTGCCATTTTTAAACAAAATTACATTATTTTTGCTTTGGAGCTGTTTGTGATCCTTATATTTTAGGAGTTCAGCCCTTATCAGAGAAAGACTTAAAAATGTTCTCTTATTCCACAGTGTTATGTCCTCTGTTGTGTTCTACTGGGATGTGTCTATATTTTTATGATGCAAAAATGCAATTTTGAGGATTACACCTTTGTGGTACATTTCAAAATTGTGTCAGACAATGTCGAGTTCTATATTTTGTCTCTATGTGTGTCACGTTCACTTAGTTGTCTTGTAGTGCATTCTTTTGCAACATGAAATCTGCCACTAATAACCTTCAATCTGTTATTCATCCCAGACATTTTAATTTCCATTGCTAGAGAGTAGATCAGGTAATATTTTATCTTCTATTTATCAAGCTCATTATTCACTTGACTCTTGAACATATGGAATATGATCATCAAAGCATGTGATGTTCCAGCTTCCTAATGTTATCCTCTGAGTCATTTCTAACTCATTTGAACTGATTAATTTTGACCACACAGGTGTACTCTTTGTTGTATGTCTGCAGTCTTTATTATATGCCAGATATTTTTAATTTTATCTTATTAGATGCCAACTATTTTATATTTCTATAAATTAGTAACATCAAAGTGGAAGTTTAAGGTTTATAAACTGGGAGCCTCATTTCAGCAGTGATTTTGAACGAGTCTTCAATTTTTTTCATGTTCTTAAGTTGCATCTGCTTGAAAGAATAACTCAAACTTGAATATCATTTATAGAGATAAAAGACTCACACCGAGAAAAGTAAAGGCCTGGAGTATTTGAGTCTGACTAGGTCAGCTTTATTTTCTACACTAGGAAGCACGGTTTCCAGAAGAGAATAATAACAGAAACAGTGTTGAGGAGGAACATGTAGAATGGAGAGAGGTTCAAAAATTAAATATAAGATCTGGTAACTAAAACAGTTCATGAAATTTGGTTTAGAGAAGGGATAATTTTAAAAACATAATTATTCATAAATGTGGAAGGATTAAAAATCTGTGAACTAACTAGGCTAGGCTATATATGGTTCCCTTTTATCTTAATTTGTATGTCTCTTGTTTCTTAGTGTGTGCTTCTGTGGGATTGAGGTCAGAAAAGGGTGTCAGTTTTCTGGATCTGAAGTTATAGTCTGTTGTATGGTGCCAATTAGGTGCTGGGAACTGAACTGGAATCCTCTGCAAGAGTAGCAGATGCTCTTAACTGCTGAGTTATCTCTGAGTTCCAGTGTTTCTTGATGCTTACATTGCTGAGTGCTTACAGAGATAATGTAAAGGCCAGAAGACCATAGAAGAGCAAAAGATTTATTGCGCCACCATATTTTCCAACCGACTTTGGTCCTAAAAAAAAAGTCAGTTTCTAACACACTGACTTTTTCACAAAGAGCTAAATAAAATGTTTTGAAAGCAGGGCCAGGCTGATTAAAAAACCTGAAAATCTAGAGACAAAGTTCTATGAGCATACTTTCTGATACTTCTGTGAGTAATAATTCTCCAAACGCATATATTGGAATGATAAAATGCTACAAAACTAGGGAGCTCATTTATTTTGCAGTCACTTCTAGATTGCTGCTAAATAAAAATGTCACATCATTTAAAAGCTGAGAAGGGGCAATTTACAATCCACAAATGAGTTCAATCCTATGTGGCATTTTCAAGAATAATTGTCTGCAATTCAGAGAAGGAAGTGAAGGATAATTTTCCCATTTCACCTCCATTATAGAATTTCCTATAATAGAGGTGAAATCGAAAAATTATCCTTCACTCCTTGTTATATTTCTGTTTATCTGAATGCAACTATGTTGTTATAATGTAAATCTCTTAATGGGCTCTAGAATTGATCCACCACTTAGTTTCCGACTCTATAATTACTGTATATGAGGGGAAAGTATGTATGCATATTTTAGAGTAATATAAAATTAAAGGAGGAGAATGTGAATTCCTAAGCACAAAAAAGGACTAAGAGAGAGATGCAGGATAACTATGGGAGAATGCATGATCTGGGGTGGGGTAGGGGGAAGGGAAAGGGGAATATGTCTAAATTGAACTGAGAAATGGTATCTGAAATATACAAAACATCAATAAAAGCATTATAAAAAAGAATAAAAAAGAATTTCCTTTTCTCTGCTACAGGAAACTGCTTTCATAAACAAAAGACAAAGAAAATTGCACAGAAGATTCTCAGCATCTACAGGGAACCTTCAAGGAGAAATTGAATCAAGTGATAGGAAACTGAAAACTCAGAGTCTTCTTCTTGAAGACAGAGTAGGCAGTGACCAGTGTCTTATTTGGGGAGTTTGCTTTTCTGCTGATTACTGGGCTATAAGGAAAGAGTATTTTTGAACAAAGCCTCTGTTTGTTTAGTTAGTGAGGTGTTTTATCTTTTGAAAACACAATTTTCACTATAGCCAAAATTTCTTAAAAGCTAGAAGAGGGGTAAATATATTGTAAGTGACTATAAAATCCCAAATATGGATGATAGACCCTTCGTTGTAAAGTAGATTGCCATAAATGGACATGAACCAACTTAGCAGATACAAGCCTACCCAGCAATCACTAGAGGGTACCTTTATCCTGGGTTCCACCTCTCACATTCATTTGTGCTTACTCATAGAGGTTTCTCTGCATTCCTCGGGTGGTACCTAACAATGACAGACCTATTGGTAATGCTTTAAGAACAAGAGGAGTCTCAATTTGCAACTGCAGCTTCTGAGAAGCTTTGGGATATAATTTCACTTATATGAAGGTCGGGATGGTGGTTTGAATAAGTGTGCCCTACCCCAGTAGGCTCCAAGTATTTGAAAACTTGGAGTCCAATTCCTGCTGCTGTCAGGGGAGGGAAGGGGAGGGGATGGAACTGTTAGGAGGTGTGGCTTTGTTAAAGGAAGCAAGTCCCTGGAGGTGGGCTTTGAGAGTCCTTAAGCCTTAAGGGATTTCCAGTAGCCCTCTGCTTCCTTCAACTGCTTGAACACTGATCACTCAGCTTTCTGCTCTTGCCTCCCACCATGTCTTGCCCACCATCCTGGACTCTTACTCCTCTGGAACCTTAAAAACAAGTAAACTCTTCCTTCTATAATCTGTCTTGGTCATGGTCATGGTGTTTTATCACAGAAATAAGAAAGTAACTAATATAGGCAGTTTCTTTATCTCATGAAAGTCATACAGATCAAATGGATGTAAATGCTCAGCATATGACGACTTCCAATGCCATTATTATTAAGAAACGATTTTGTTACTCACATTTTTGTAAAATACAGGAAATTTCTTTATGTTTTAATCTTTGTGGACTATATTTGCTTCTAGTATATAGCAAGTCTATTTTGCATGGACTTTGGTTGCTTCCAGTCAATTTAGGATACCTTAAAATAAAAATGTCATACTAGGGACTAGAGAGATGGTTCAGTGTTAAGAGCGCTGACTGCTCTTGCAGAGGACCTAAGTTCCATTCCCAGCACCCACATAGTGGCTAGGAACCAGTTCCAGGGGAATCTGACGTCCTCTGCTGACCATCACATTGCATGACATGGGTGCACCAACCTACATGCAGATAGCACACTCATACACATAAAAAACAACAACAGCAACAACAACAAGAAAAATGCCATCCTATTAGGTTCAAAATCATAAATCACGTGTGGATCTCTAACTTCTTTTCAGATTTCCTCTTTACCATTTCAGAAGTTCCCTGATAAGCCCAAAACAATTTCAACCTGTAACACTTACTGAAAGAAAAATCCTTGGTTGTCCAGTTATCTCTTCTTCTTCTCCTTTTTTTTTTTTTTTTATCTTTTTGAGAAAGAGTCACCCTGTAGCCTCAGCTGGCCTGAAACCCGATATGTAGACCAGGTAGGCTTTGCTTACCTCTTCCTCTGGAGTATTGGGATTAAACATGTTTGCCACCACACTCAGCTATCTCTTCCTTTTAATGGTGATGATATTGGTAATAAAGAACACATTTTGCAAATGTATACAACCACAACATGCAAAATATTACTGTTACACTTATAACCTGTCTATCACATTCCAGTGGAATTAGTAAATGGTGTACTTGTTTATGATATTGTCTTTCAAGAACTTATAAGATATTGACAGAGAATTTCTAAGAATAAGTAAATGACATTTTGGAAGGTATTTTAAAATATTGCAGCACATAAAACAAGCCCTTTGTTTTAAAATAGAATTATATAGAGTGAGAGATGAAGGTCTGTGTATCACTCCTTTTCAAAATGATATGGACCTTTATCACCAGGCTGGGAAAGAGGAGTGGATTCAACAGACAGGGTTTACTTTGTGAATCATAATACAAAAACAACCCAGTGGGATGATCTAAGAACTCAAGGCTTACAAAATGAAGAACCGCTGCCAGAAGGCTGGGAAATTGGGTATTTGGAGGAAGGTGTTAGGTACTTTGTTGATCATAACACAAGAACAACAACATTTAAAGATCCTTTCGATGGGAAGTCATCTGTAACTAAAGGCAGGCCACAGATTACTTATGAACACAGCTTTAGACGGAAACTTGCCCACTTCCTTTCCTTGTGCTGGTCTAATGCACTATCCAGTCATGTAAAGATGAATGTGTCCTGCAGACATTATTTGAAGACTCCTTTCAACAGATTATGGCATTAAAACCATATGACTTGAGGAGGCGATTATATGTAATGTTTAGAGGAAGAGGGCTTGATTATGGTGACCTAGAAAGAGAATGGTTTTTCTTGCTTTCTCAGGAAGTTTTTTTTTGTTGTTTTGTCTTTTTGAAACAGGGTCTCCCTTTAGTCTCAGCTGGCCTGGCCTGGAACTCACTATGTAGATAGCCCAGGCTGGCCTTGAACTCACAGAAATCTACCTGCCTCTGCCTCCCAAGTGCTAGAAGTTATTTATTATTATTATTATTATTATTATTATTATTATTTATTTCTGTATGTGTATGAATGTACTGTCTGCATGCAAGTCTGCGCACCCGTGTCATGCAATGCCGCGGAGGTCAGAAGAGGGTCCCGGATTCCCCCGGAACTGGAGTTCTCCTGGAATTGGAGTTTCAGACGGTTCTCGGCCGCCATGTGGGTGCTGGGGATCGAACCCGGGTCCTCTGCAAGAGCGGTCGGCGCTCTTAACCACTAGGCTATTTCTCCGTGCTAGAAGTTTTGAATCCAATGTATTGCTTATTTGAGTATGCAGGCAAGAATAACCACTGTTTGTAGATAAATCCAGCATCAACTGTAAACCCAGACCATCTTCCTTCCTTCTGTTTTATTGGTCACTTTATTGCAATGGCACTATTTCATGGAAAATTTGTCGATACTGGGTTCTCTTTGCCATTCTACAAGTGTATGGTAAGTAAAAAACTTATTATTAAAGATCTGAAATCTATTGATACTGAATTTTACCTGAATAAGAGACAACAACATTGAAGAATGTGGCTTAGAAATGTGCTCTTCTGTTGACATGTAGATTCTGGAAAAAGTTACTTCACATGATCTGAAGTTGGACAGTTCTAATATCCTGGTGACTGAGGAAAACAAAGATGAATATATTGGTTTAATGACAGAATGGCATTTTTCTTGAGGAGTCCAAGAACAGACCAAATCTTTCCTTGATGGTTTTAATAAAGTGTTCCCCTTCAGTGGCTACAGTACTTTGATGAAAAAGAACTGGTGGTTTATGCTGTGTGGTATGCAGGAGATAAGCTTGGAAGATTGGCAGAGAAATACTGTTCTACAGTATGCAAGAAACAGCAAGCCAATTACTTGGTTTGGGCACTTTGTGAAAGAGACTGTTAATGAAGTAAGAATGCGATGACTGCAGTTTGTCACAGGAACCTGCCACTCACCTCCTGGAGGATTTGCTGAGCTCATGAGAAGCAATGGACCTCAAAAGTTTAGCATTAAAAAGTTGGCAAAGACACCTGGTTACCAAGAAGCCATGCATGTTTTAATTGCTTAGATCTAGCACCATATAAGAGTTATGAACAACTAAAGGAAAAGTTTCTTTTTGCAATAGAAGAGAAAGAGGAATTTTTACAAGAATGAATGTGACTTCTTGTCTTGGAGGAGCTCTTGCATTTTAGTGCTCCAGCCAAGAAAAACTACAGATAATGTATATAAGCTGCTCATTCTGTACAGCTGATTTTCTGAAACTTTCAAAGTATAAATGCTGTTCTTCCACAGAAACATGTAAAACATTTAATCGTTTTCTACTTTATTTATTTTTCCATGAAATGACTGACCAAGAAAAAGATCATCCTTAAATTTTGAAGCAAGCACGATAATTTATTAAAAAGTATATATCTATATAAACATATACAACAGCGGCTCTAGTTTTATAGAGCTCTAATTGTATTAGACATGACACCATTAAAAAAAGATGAAGAGTCTTAAAAAGAGCCTGAAAACTTCAGTGGATGAAGTATAAAGTACAGGGACAGGAAAAGCTGAGGTCAGAAAGGTCGGTATAAACAGCACTACAGGGGCTGGAGAGATGGCCTAGCAGTTAAGAGTGCCGACCGCTCTTGCAGAGGACCCGGGTTCGATCCCCAGCACCCACATGGTGGCCGAGAACCGTCTGAAACTCCAATTCCAGAAGAACTCCAGTTCCAGGGGAATCCAAGACCCTCTTCTGACCTCCGCGGCATTGCACGACACAGGTGCACAAACTTGCATGCAGACAGTACATTCGTACACATACAGAAATAAATAAAATTAATAAAAAAAAATTTAAAAAAATAAACAGCACTACAGTAAGAATCAGTGATAATTTTCCAGGACAAGAACCCGATATTTCCATTCTTAAATCTTACACTTGGAATAACAGAGTCCACATACTACTGATAGCAAAACAAGATGTGATGATCTGTAGAGAGACACATATCTTCTGTGAAGAAACACAAATTTAGTAAAACAAGTGATGCATGCTCTCCTTCATTTGTGGATCTTAGCACCAAATCCTTATATGTGAGTATAAGGATGTAATCCTGATGTAATCACAGGAAAATGGAAAGAAACCATGACAGTTAAGGGAAAGAAATTGCCCAAGAGAGAGGGAGAGTAGGAAACAGATGCTACCACCAGGAAAATGGGGAATATGGGTGTGTTTGTGAAGGGAAGAGGGAAAGATATATAAGGAAACTTGGGGATAAAGAAGAAGGAGCTAGAACAAGGGGGGGGGAGTGGGGAAAGTAGGGGCACTTCAGTGAGCCTGGAGGTAGGCTATGCAGGGAAAGAGAGGAGACATAAAAATTGAGGGAACTGTATTAACTCAAAAACCTACTGAAAAATCACACACACAATATCTGAATATGAGTGCATGTGTATACCTATAGGCTATATAAGAAACAGTGTCAAACAGAAGAAACCTCCTTTAGGGTTTTTGATCAGGGTAATCCAAGAAACTCCTAAGTAACACAGGGTATTACTACAGCCAGCTGTTGATTATCCCCCAGAAACTTGAAGATTTGAACATATTGCTGAAGAGAGGGCATAGTTTGGACACAGGACTAGGAGTGATGGACCTGGAATTGACCTGGAAACCTCCTCCTTGAACACTAGCTCTCTTAGTTTCATAGGATACTATGCTTTAAAACCCAATAACCACAACAATGACTAGCACAGCAAACTATCTCTATCAGTGCAGTACTGGCACTTTTGTACTGGGAGTAATCAACAACTACCTGATTGGACCTAAAGTCTGTTCAGCGGGAGGGAACTCATATGTGGTACTGTAACCATAGCCAGATGGTTAGAGAGGTCATAGATCTTAGAGCAAATCCTAGCTTTGGCATAGCCCTAGACAAATGTAATTTCTTACTCTAAGCTAAAGATGGATCTTTATTTTACTGACAAGTGTACCATTCACCACTTATCAAAGAAGCTTCTTTTGCAAACAGATGGAAATTATTACAGGGCTCCACAACTGTTCACACAGAGAATAAGTGTCTGTGAGATGCCCAGCCCTGAGTGACACATCTATTTTGGAACTTCTACATGTAAGGTTCATGGAGCATGGTGGAACAAGGGGTAGAGAGAATGCTAATGCATCTTTCAACTCTTTCCAGAGAAGCTTCCTCATGTAATGGAAGGCAATGCACACATAAGGCCACAACTGGCCAAAGAGTAGAGAATAAGAGACCACAGAGCACATGTCCCTGAATAGGACTCATATTAAACCTCACTGACCAAGGGCTCAGGGACCATTGTGGAAGACAGGACAGAAAGAATGTAAGAACCAGGGTTGGTACATGAACATAAAGAAACAGAGGCCTACTTTCTCATGTGAACTTGCAGCAGTGGTGACAGCATGCATAGGACCCATGCTGATTCAAGCGTGCAGGAACCCAACATCAAGGAGAGATAGGTGGCAGGCCCCAACCTTGGCAGAGGAACTATTGGCAGCTGGTTACTGGAGGGTTGGGCGGGTGTTTATCTTTAAAGGAGTGACTCTTGGTGAGCTAGCTAGACTCCAGTGAGTGATCTTGTACTGACAGACATCTGGGTACAAATGCTTGACCAGGTAGACCTTAACATATATGACAGAATACACGAAATCCAATGGGGTTATGGGAGAATTTGGATGGGGGAAGGGATCTAAATATGATTAAGATATATTGTATGAAATGCACACAAATTCAATAAAAATTATTCATTGAGGAGAAAAGAAGTCCTGTATCAGCTGCCTGCTAAGAACCTAAATAGCTAAAAAGGAGTCTTTGTTATTTATTAAGGAAAACTGAGCTTTCCATTACTTGCTGTTGTGACAGTGGGGCTGTTACTAAATCTAGTTATGTTCTTTAATACTTTTACATTAAAATGCGTGGGTCCTAGTCATTTTTCTTTTTCAGAGAATTAAGTAAGTTAATAAAAGTGAAGATGATTGAAAGCTGACAGGTCATCAACATAGCCCCTTTACTTTCTGACAGGTCCCTGCTGGCTGCCGTGGACACTATGTGGGAGGCACAGTATTCTTGAACACTGTTGCTAACACTATCACACCAATACAATGATTTTTTTCTAATATCTTCACTAGAAAGTGCTTAACAAATTCTCACTGCAGTCTCTAAATCTATATGTGAATATGATACTGTCCAGTTTTGACCCTGACTTTAATCTCATCATGATTCTACTATTCTCAATAAACAGAGCTGCCACTGTTTTTCCCGGGAGCAATGAGATGGAGAAATGGAATGAGGTGAGCCATCTTTGCACAGGTAATGCAGACGACGTATCTGAGTTTGAAGGATTGTATTAGTTCATGGCATTCCAGAACGCAGGCCCACGGAAGAAACATTTAATAAGCATGCCTTGGAAGGACATACAATGAAGTGGAATAATGTTTCTCGAATTGGTTGCCATGAATTTAATACCTGGCTCTATTACCAATAAAATGGCCTTAGTAACATTACTTAGAAATTTTAGACACTAGCAGCTGACATCGATCAAAACGGATATATAATAACCGCCTTAGGGAGAAAGGGCGGAAATGTGATGAAACAAAAAGACAGTCGAGCAGACATTGTTGAGAATTCAGTTTCTGCAGGGATACAGACAACATGGCCCAAAAAGCCTCTGACCGGGCGAATAAACACAAGCACAGACAGGCTGGTGAGTCCAGACTCCTGTCCTCAGTGTGGATACTGCAGACTTTTCTACCAGGACCTTGGCTTCTTGATTTTACATGAGTGTTGCCAAGTAAGAATTTCAATTTGTGATGTCAGAAAATAGGAATACCCCGAAATTCCAATGGTCATGAGATTTGGAACTGAAGGAAGTATCTGGGTAAAGGCAAGCATGGAACCAACAGATATGGAAGGAGCTTGGGCAAGAGGAAGAAACCAGAAAGGAGAAAATGAGGAGCAAATAAAGAAGAAAAAGAAAGTCAGCCGAGGAAAGACAAGACCAACCAACAGCAGCACAGGCATGCTGTGCACAGGGGTGTGTGAAAGCCAGCCGAGGAAAGACAAGACCAACCACAGCAGCATGGGCATGCCGTGCACAGGGTTCTGTGAAAGCCAGCCTCAGGACAGCAGCCAGCACCTCCTTAAGGGCCCTTCGGTGAAAGACCTGCCCTCACTCCAGGTTTAGTTTGCATCTCAGATCTGCTATGTACTGGTGTCCTTAAGAAATCAGACTTTACCATGTTTTCTCATCAGTAAAATAGACAATAAAATCTACTTCATTGTTTGTGAGTTAAATTAAATGAGTTTGTTTGTATTAAATTATCTAAAACCGTACCTTGCTGGTGGTAAAGTTTAATCCCCCAAATGACATAAATGCTGGTGATAAAGTTTAATCCCCCAAATGACATAAATGCCAGTGATGAATGATCCTGCCTAAAATTCTAGTGCTCAGAAGGCAGAAACAGGGATCTCCAAGCTACCTGGCTAGCTAGCCTAGCCTTATGGGAGCTCTGGGTTCACCCGAGAGACTCTTCTGCAATGAATAAGGTGGAGAGCCAGGATGGAAGTCTCCAGATCTCAACATCAGACCCTCACATGCATGCACACACATGCACCCACACCTGCACATAAACATGTGCTCACATGCCCACATAATATACCTCATGCATATACACATGCAAAAACAAACATAGAAAACACTGAAAGAAGAAAAAAGTAATCTAAACCAATGGACAGACATACCATACTAACAGATAGACATACCATACTAACATGTTTATATATCTGCTATTGTCCATTCACCCAAATCAAAACATAGGTAATCTCAAATGTTCCAGTAATATTGATGTCACACTGATTCTAAAATATATTTTAAGATCCAAAGTATGTAAATGATTGAAGCTATTTTCAACAAAATGATGCTGGAGGAGAAAGAAAAGAATGTCAAGACATAATTCTAAAGGGTGGGCAAGACCTCAACATATGTGTTGTACAAAAACATGTAACATCTATGCTTTTATAGAAGGTGGAAAGTAGAAATTGAGATACAGATAAGGTAGCATGGCCAAATTTCAGGGAAATTACATAATCAATTTTGATAGGATATAAAGAAAAAGAAAAATCTTTTGAATATATTAATGCCTACTAGACATGCAAGTAAGTGCATCACCTTAATTGATATTTGAAATTTTCTGTTTCTTCAGAAGTATGAATGTGATCAGATGAAGACAATTAATACTAGTTCAATTTCTCCCTAAAAACCATAAATTTTATAGAAGAAAAAATTAACATTAAATTTTAAATATCAACTTCATGTTCTCTTCCAAGTGACATGGGAGCCATTCAGAACAATTGGTAAGTGTGGAAGCAAAATGCCATGACTATTTCTGAGCAAAAACACACTCACTGATCACAGTAAATCTGTTTCTTTACTTCTCTATGCAATGATGTCAATGTCGTTCCCCTCCATCACGATCAGAGATTAAAAATCACCAAGATGTGGCATTTATCAAGCTGGAACTTGAGAGAACAAGATGTCCTTCTACATTTTATCTCTTTCAGCAACATGAATTATCATTTTGAAGATGTGGAATTTCATGGTCTATTTAACTCAGCGTTGCTGTTCACTTCACGACTCCACTGTGCTCAGGAGTAGCACTGTGCATTCCAGGCACATCCACATGACCTAGTTAATGAATGCCCCCAATGCTCTGAGAAGATTTATGCTGATGATACGCTGTGTTCAGGCCAGAGCTCCAGGAGAAGCCATGTGGGGCTCATTTGCCCTCCTGGCTACTCATTTGCTATGTAATCTTGAATATTATATTTAACTTTCTAAACCCTAACTTCTCAGCAAAACAAGGCTGATAATGCCGTATTTTGATTATGAGCTATTTGTATAATCTTGTCAGTAAAAACACTGTGTTATTATCCATGAGTTCTAGGATATGTTTAATGGTAATATATTGTTTCTATAAAACTATTTCCATGGAAATGAGTCAGCAGTTACTGAACCTCTTTAAAGGAATTAAAGCTTCACTGTAAAAAAATTAGAAACAAATAATCTTATGTCGATGTTGACCACAAGCGGCATGGTAAACCTAGTCTTCTCAGGACTTACACATTTCACGTCTTGTGTTCCCCTGTCCATTAAAGTTGAACATAAGGTGAAATACCACCAAATGTTAATTGTATAAACCTATATCCACAATTAATATACAACACAAAGTACTGTAAGCTGCTAATATTAATTAATTGAGTTGATCATTGACAAATCAATCTATTGGCAGTAATGAGCTGGATATCCTACACAAATGACCAAAGTCAAAGTGATATCCTCCTAGCTAAGCAGATTGTTTAATTTAATTTAAAAAATTCACACAAATAAATAAACAAAAACTACTACTACTGCAGCAAAAATATTCTGGAAACATACTCTTAGTTGGTTCAAGTTATATTGAAGAGGCGACACAAAGCAGCAGTGACTGGAGTCAACAAAAGTTGAATCTAATTTTTGTTTATTTGTAGTTGAGAATCTGAGATATCAGTGATAAGCTGGTAGAGTTTATGATGGAACCATCTATCACTGTGGCCTAGTTGAAAAGTCCTGTATTTCTACCCAAATAATAAAAAGATGAAACTAAGTACTGTAGTTCAGGAAATAACTCATATTCCTGAGGAGGTTAAAATTCTGGCCTTAGATTAACTGAGTCAGATCTATAGACTTTGGGTTCTAATGGCACCTGGAAGAAGTGAACATGAGGCTATAAGTCCCATGACCCAATCTGAAACTCTAGGGGATGGGAGCCTGGAACTTGCCATCTCCATGAGTGGGGATTTTGAAGCCCTATATATCCAGTCCAAAGCTAAGTACAAAGGTGGGTTCCTCGGCCAGGATAATGGTGGTGTGCTCCCAATGCAATTTCGAATTAAGTTTTACTTAAAATGTTCAAAGTTTTGGAATCTAAAGCAAATAATTTTAAATAAACTAGAAAACAAAATCTCCTAAAGTACTCTAGCACAGTTCCTCATGAACTCATCCTGCAAGGATATTTCCACAACCTCTGACCCAAAAAGGATCCTCTAAAGAAATGATTTACAATACAAATAAGTAGGCCATGAGATCTACTGCCACAAAATATAAAAATGGCAAGTGCGAAACCCAAGGGATTGTGGGTAATAGAGCAATTGGAAAAGACCTGAGATAAGTATTACAAAATGTTCGAAAAAGATTAACAGAAACAATAAATGTGGCAAAACACGGCAGATTTAAACCACAGTGAAATGGAAGACTAAAATGCCAAGTGTAATTAGGAAAAGAACAGTCTGGCTCATTGAAATGTAGCATTGATACCTCTTGAAAGAATTTCTGAATTGAAAACATACCTGGGGAGTGATAACTCATGTTTGTGACTGGAGGAATGACTGTTATTATAAGTCCATGCTATCCAAGCAAAATTCCAATGGCAGTTTACACTTAAAGACATATATATATATATATATATATATATATATATATATTGTATATAAAATTGCATATATATGTACATGTATACACATGGAACCACAAAAATGCATACAATCTAAACAATTTTGATAAAGGAAAACCAAGTTGCAAGCAGCATTTGTCCTGCTTTCCAAATACACTAGAGGTTTGTAGTAATCAAACAGTGTGGTAGTGACATTTAAAAAAAAAACAAGATGTGTAGAGCGATGGATCGGAATTGAGTGCACAGAATTAAATGTACCCCGTAGGTCGGCTTATTTTCCCCAATGTCACCAAGAAGAAACAATGGAGAAAGTATATTTCTTCAATAACTATTTATTGTTGGGAAAACTGGATAACCACTTGGAAAAGTAAAATGAAACTTGACTTTTCCTTTACATACAAAAAAATCAGCTAAAATAGATTTATAACTTAGATGAAAGAAGAGTCACAGAAGTTCCTTGACAGCCATCTCTTGGAAACCACACCAAAAAGTAGACAACAAAAGCAAAAAACAGACAAGAGGACTACATCAAACAAAAACACCTCTAAACCGCCAAGCACACAGCACAGGAAGTGATGAGGGAGGAGAATTCTTTCTAAGTCTTTTATCTCAGGAGTTAATATTTAAAATATTTAAAGAACTCATACAACTCAAGAGCAAAAGAACCAAGTAATGAAGCTTTAAAATTGACAAAGAATTCAAATAGATCTTTTCCAAAGAAGGCTTGTCAATGGCCAGCAGGCCCATGGTAAGGGATTACACATGCCTGGTTATCAGGAAAATGCAAATCAAAGCCACATAAGGGACACTTAGGTTTCTTCCAGCTCTTCAGTATTGCGAAAAGAGAAGCAATGAACTTGGATGTGCACATATCTGCAGTATGATGAATCCTTTGGGTATGCACCCAGGAGTAGAATGACTGGGTCAGGTGGTAGGTTCATTTTTAGTCTTTTAAGAGTTCTCCATACTGGAAGAATTGGCCTTCTTTAGGAAAGGGATTCTGGATAGGCTGACTAGAGCTCAGGGGATGAGCTGGCATTGAGGAGTGGGTAGGGAGAGTAGTTTGGCATAATGGACCCTAACACAAATGACAGAATACGTGAACTCCAGGCAGGGTGTGGCTGCGGGAGGGTGCCAATGGAGATGCAGGCATAAAGCAATTAAGACTGATAGAAAAATTATGTGTGAAACACATAAAAAATTCAATAAAATTAAAAAAAACCATCATGGACATCATGTTATACCTGTTAGGGCAGCTATTATGAAAAGTCAAGAAGAAAAATTATGTCAAAAAGGATGTCAAAGAAAGGGACACTGTTGGTGGGGAATGTAAATTGGTACAGTCTTTATAGAAAACAATATGGAGGTTCCTCAATCAATTAAATACAGAACTATCAGTATTCCCTTGACTGGGTATATACTCTGCAGAAATGAAATCAATACTTTACAGGTATCTTCAGTTCCATGTGTACTGCTCATAATAGGCATTAAAGCAATCTGAGTGTCTGTTGATGGATGAATGTATAAAGAAAATGTGATATATCATATATTCAAATGAACTATTATTAAACATTAAAACATTTTATTTGCAACAACAAGAATGGATTTGGAGGATATCATGAGAAAGAAAATATACAATACTCAGGAAAAAGATACTCCATAATTCAATATATAAAGAGTCTAAAAAGTGCCAAATACAAAGAAAGAAATACAATGATTATTATCAGGTAGAAGCAGGGGAGGAAGTGGGAATAAGAAGGTTAAAGATTTGAACCTGTAGCTGTGTAGAATGAGTGAGTTTATAGATAGAAGGCACAGCATGGTGACTAGAGTTAACAGCATGTCGTATAAAGAAAATTTGCTAAGAGAATATAGTTTGACACTCCAGAGAAAGAGAGGGAGAGAGAGAGAAAGAGAGAGAGAGAGAGAGAATAATTATACAAGTACATGATGTGATAGGTAGCTTACTTTGCTTAACTCCAATAACCATTTCACTATATACATGTATATCCAAATAGCACATGGTTATGTCTTAGGTACCTAAAGTACAAAGTTAATTTAAAGATGATATATATCTGATATCTGAGCATATTACCCAGAAAGCAACAAAGGTAGAGTTTTTCCATTTTGAAAATAAGGGAAAGTAGTTATTCAACATAGAAAACAGAATGAAAAAAAAATCTCAAAATCACATAATGCAATTTTTTAGAATAAAAGACAGTATTGAAAGGACTAACCATGGACTTTTTTTTAATGTAAAGATTGAATCCTTAGAAGATGTCAAGACGTAAATAAGAAAAATACTCATTAAGCCATGTGTAATGATTCCTGTAATAAAAAATAATCTAAAAATGCCCCATAGCAAAGAAGAAAAATAACTATCACTATCACTGGAAACACATAGTTCTTATACAAAATAATGAATGACAGAAAATGATAGTAATAGTTTCAAAGTGTCAAGAGATGTAATTCTATATCCAGCAAGTTACTATTGGTATATGGTTATGAACAGAGTGTGTAAGACAAAAGCATTTCTTATTCACAGATCATCACTGAAGGATTTCTTCAGTGTAAACTAGAGGAAGGAACTTTGAAAGAAAAAAGAAAACTATATTTCAAGACAGTACTTAGACAGCTGCAAGAACATACATTTCATCCCTTAAAATGTTATTAATTCATTTCTTTATAGTAGTATTGAAATTTTTCTCCAAATTTGTTTTGTTGTGAAGGCACATTTTTTTGTAATAGGAAAATAGAAAACTTATTTTAAAATCAAAAAGAAGTTCCCTCTTTGGTGATCCTTAGCTTGTACTCCTATGTCCAACACGAAGGAAATTCTATTGGTTTTTTGAAGTGTTGATATGGAAATGAGAGGCCACTTATGTTGTAGAATCGAAATTGACCAATGGATTCATTTCAAAATAAAATAAAACTCCTGGCTCTTTCCTAATGATGGCATTCCTTCAACTAAGTTTGGTCACCTAACACCTAATGAGAAAGTGCTAAAATATGAAGTTTTGGAGAAATGATCAAGCTCTGGGAGCTCTGTCTCCACAAATCAGATTAGTGCCCTTTTAAACAACTGAACTCACTAGTTCCAATAAGTTAAGGACACAAAGAGGTACCAACCACGAGGAATGGGCCCTCATGAAATTCTGAATCTCTTGGCTCTTTGATCTTGGACTTCCTAGCTTCAGTAAAATGAGAAAGAAATGGCTGTTACTTATAAAGGACTCATACTGTGGTATTTTTTTATACCAGCACACACAAAGAAGAGATGCACAAATAATCACAGTGAAATTATCCTGATTCAAAAAGGTAAAAGTAGAACAATAGTAAAAGATAAAAGCTTATGGATAATATTCCTCAGAAATGAGGGAGCTGTGAGGGGCCTCTGCATCACATCTCACTATGATGCCAACTAGAACTCATAATAGGACATGATCAGTGACTTCTCTTCATTTACTTGGTTTGAATGGGACTTTAAATGCCTCCAAACAACTTTTCACCCCCTCTGCCATGATCTCAAAATATCAGTCAATAAATAATGCAAGCAAGCAGTTAGAATATCTGGTCTACCTACTTCCAGCCCTACCTGAAGTTAAGGAAATTTTCCCTGGATTTAGTTACTGATAGTTATCCACAAGAGTGAGATTTGCTGAATAGAGGACAGTATATTTCTGTCCTCATCTCTTTATGCTCTCTGCAGATAATGATAGAAATCACAGTATATTTTAAGCAAAAGAGGAAATGCATTGTAAAGATTGCCATAAAAATAGAACAAATTCAATGACAAGAATAGACCTGGTTTGGTGCAGCATCTCTTGTCAGGGGAAAATGCTCTGTACAGGGGTAGAAGCCAAAGCCAGTTCATGTCTACTCAGAACATTCTAGGTCTGTGCAGAGATAACAAAGCAAACCCAAATGACAGCCTGCAGGGAAAGGGCTTCAATTTCGTACTTTATGACTTTCCTGCCAGCTCAATATTTATGCAGTGGTGAGTGTTGGCCTCTTCTCTAGTGTGACCACCAACTCTATGGCTCCAAGCCTTTTGGTGCAGTTATTCAAATTTAGGAATCCAACAGCTGAATTTTTATAATAGTGTTTATGACTGGTAAGTCTTGGTTTTCTCCCAATGTGATCAGGGATGGTTCCAATTATTGCTCTTGACCAGAGTTAATTGATTTAATCACTAGGCCATAAAAGGTTTCCATGAAAGTTTCCATCAAGTCAACTCCTTTCCTGAACCCAGCCTACAACAAATCTGTATCAGATAAGTTAACTCTTGACTTCCAGAGGAATAGTATGCATTCTATAGGGTCCATTAGAGAGCACAGCCAAAAAGATTAGTACTGTTCTCTCTCTCTCTCTCTCTCTCTCTCTCTCTCTCTCTCTCTCTCTCTCCCTCTCCCTCTCCCTCTCCCTCTCCCTCTCCCTCTCCTTCTCCCCCCCTCTCTCATGTGCATGTGCATACACAGTCTCTTTCTCCTCATGTTTTCTCTGCTTTAGTATGTATATCTACCCCTTTCCTCATTCTGAGGACCCTCCCCTTAACACATGGTTTTTATGATATACAGTTTGCTTTTGAATGCGCTTAGTTTCAGCTTTATCTACAAATACATCTCAAGTCTGAATTTCATAGAGAAAGAATATGTTTGATCCTGTTTGAGTCAAATTCGCCTCTTTTCTCTGTCCCAATATGCAATGGCCCAGAGAGGCACAGTTTCAAAATACAAGCATGCCTTCCAAGAATAAGAAAAGGATTAGTGTTCAGACAAAGAACTACCACTGAAGAAAGAGCACTGCAGTTGAAACCTGCCCCTCCTCGAGGTATGCCTACTCTAGGTGAATTTTGATGTTCCAACACAAGCCGGAGACTTAAGCATTGTTTCTTCTTTATCTGCTTCCTTTCAGTCTAATAAATCATCAAGTCCTGGCTGTTCCAGATTTTTAAGATTT
Organism: Rhizomys pruinosus; assembly: GCA_009823505.1. Taxonomy (NCBI): domain Eukaryota; kingdom Metazoa; phylum Chordata; class Mammalia; order Rodentia; family Spalacidae; genus Rhizomys; species Rhizomys pruinosus. The sequence continues at coordinate 155,720 of VZQC01002226.1, read as the reverse complement.
TTCACCCTCATAGAATATAAGAAAGTAAAATCTAAAAATTATTAAGTGGGAATCAATTACAGAAAACCTTTGCTTAAATTACTCACAACTTCAGTCATGGTCTTTTATGGCTCCTCATTCCTCACAACATAATGGAAGAAATCAAACTATGGTAGCTGAACCTACTGTATTCATTACCTTTCAGTTGTTATAATAAAACCAAAAATCAACTTAAGGAAAGAATGGTTTATTTGGCTTATAATTCCAGAGGGTTAAAAGTCTATCATGGCCAGCCAGGAGTCATGGCAGCATGATGAGGAAACTGAGATTTCACATCTTCAGTGGAAAACATGAAGCACAGAGTGAACTGGAAGTGGGGTGAAGCTATGAACACTTAAGCCTGACCCAGCTGATGTGCTTCTTCCAGCAAGGCCAAACCTCCTAATGACCCCATGGTGTCCCCTAATAGTACCACAAACTGGGGACCAAGTATTCAAATTCTTGAGCCTATGGGGGACATTTCTCATTCAAATCCTCACAACTATGAAGAAAGTCTTTGATTTTATTTTCCTTTTAGAAAGTATTTTGTTAGAGTCATAGAGCAGTCTTGTTTTAGATTTCTGTGTCATGTCACATGTGAAGCATAGTCTAAAACAAACCTTTGAAAATATCACTTCTTAATATATTTTGCTTAAGTGCATAGCTTAAGGAGACTTTAGTATTATATTTGGTTCTGAATAGAGAACAATCCTTTTCACAATTCCTATGTCTATTAGTCAATTAAAGAAGGCAGTTTTACTGGTTTTATAAGAGATTACGTCTATAATAGTTGTCTCCAATTTACAGTTGGAGAACGACCTCATCATCATCATATTTCTCCTTGTTCTATGTGGGGGAAGTAAGAAAGTCTCTCGTATTAAAGCCTTTGCGGCACCTAGAAGGGAAGTTTCATTAGGACTCATTATAAATAGTTGTTACAAGTAGGATCCACAGAGGGGCCTGATGTCTGCAGAAATCTGAGGCTTTTCTTCTTTTCAATGTTCAGACAGGCCAACCTTTCTGTTGGCACTTTCTGGTACATCCTACTCAATGCAAAGCTGTATCTTTTCTTTCTCAGCCATTAAGTTGGTGACATTTTGACCTGTGGGAACATACCAATCTTTTCCTGTAGTTAGTTTTAAGATTTGAATTGCAAGGTTTTTGACAAAAAGGTTTCATATCTATCTGTATCCCCAGTTTTTTTTTTTTTTTTAGGTTTTTGTTTTTTGACCCACGAGTCTCCAGAAGGGAGTTGTATTATACATACCTATAGGGTGGAATCAAGGCACAGATTTCATCAAATTCACCCATGCTGTTTTGGGTGACTGTATGTGATTAACTTGGGAAGCAAACTTAATTTTTATGTTAAATCATCTTATAGGTGAAGGAGAATGCTACAAGGTGATACTGTACAACAGAAAAATTATAGACAACATTTGTATGTGCCAATCCCAAAGTTATTGTTATACAGATTTTATGTAAAACAAATGTGGACAACAGCAATTTATATCTCCATTTAACTCAGATGCATTACTGTTTTTATCAGAGCCTTTAAACCAATGTTATTTAATATACACATATTTACTTTTACTAAGTCCTAAAACACCATGTAACCTGTAGACAGTGTCTGGGCAAAACTGGATACTTGTTGAACTCACATGAATTAAATATGCATTAATCGAATATACACCTGTGTCCCTCTCACGCCCCTCCTACCCTTCCCAATTCACCATTTCAGTCAGTTTTCTGATGCAGTCTTTCTGTTGATCTTTTAATATGCATCCCTCTCCATGAGAAATATTTATAACTGGGTTATTGGCACTAGTATCCACTTATGAAGGATACCATTTGTTGTTTGTTTTTCTGGGACTGTGTTACTTCACTTAACATAATGTCTTCTAGCTCCATCCATTTACCTGCAAAGTTCATGATGTTGTCACTCTTTACTGCTGCATAGAACTCCATTGTATACATGTACCACACTTTTTCTATCCACTCGTCAGGAGCTCTGACATCAGCAATGGATTATTCTATCAGAGAGATGTTGGCCAGAGGATCCAAGCCCCCACAAAAGGTAAAGGCTCCTTACCTCTAAACTGGGATACCTGCAAAAAGAGAGGCGATAAGGCCCTGCTGTTGAAGACCTGTCGTTAACATGGGAAAGATGTATTGAGACCACACAGGCAAGTGTACAGATGGTCTCTGGAATACCAGAGAGTGTTACCAAAGGCCACTAAACCAATAAAGCAAATATGGGTCTCCTTGAGTCAAGCAAGACTCCTCCATTAGCACCAGCTATACCTCACCTGCCTGGAAATACTGTGTAGCAGAGGCAGCCATATACCTGTATGTCCCAAATCGAATTGGCTATTAGCTGTCTCCTTGGAGGAATAACCCATGGCTGATGCCACAAGCTTACATCCTCTAATGGTTAGGAGATGTTATAAGCCACAGTAAGACCCTGTCATATTTAACAGAAAAAATGTAATTCATGGATTAACACATCATCCAAATATCTGTGTCTATACCAAAGTAACCTACCATAACAATTAGTATTGTTTAAATACCTATATATCTAATTGCCTGTGCTTCATTAGTAGGATTGAAAGGTTATTCCTGGACAAACTGTCAGCCCATGAAAGGAAACAGCCAGAATTGACCAGAGTCCAAGACAACAGCTCCAGAGACAGTAGACTGTTTTGCTTCTCATCCACCTGTGCCCCTTTTCTAAGACTAGGGAACAACCTGAGGAAGAGGGTGTGTGGTAGAATGTAAGGGCTGCGATTGGGGTGAATGGTGAAACTATAGCAATATAGTCTGGACACTCATTTGATCAACTTGATTGAATATACAAGCCCCCCTGCTGCTGGACAGTGGAACCCATGGGCTGTGTGGGTTTGGGCACGACTGATTGCAAATTGATTTTACATGAAGGATGCTTGTACTCATAAATTATCACTTATTGTTAAAAAATGAAAAAAAAAACAGAGAAAGATGCAGGACAGTTATGGCAGAATGCATGATCTGGGATGGGGTGGGGTGGGGTGGTGGAAAGGAAAAGGAAAAAAAACAAAAAAAAAATAGAAAAAAGAAAAAAAAAAAAAAAAAAAAAAAAAAAAAAAATGAAAATAAAAAAGAAAATATCACTTCTTGATTAAATACTTCATTTCTGCTCCATTAATTGGAGAAGTTATAACTTTGGTTAAAAGAAATTTGACCAAATTATTGCATAGAATTTTGCAATCATCAAATGACCAAAATACGTCCTATTTTGCTTATCAACCACAGAGACAGACCAGCTATATTCACAGTCCAAAGACCTTGGGGTTTCCTTGTAGCCAAGAGAACACCACACATCTGGAAATTTTCTTCCAAGAATTGTGCAGATGAAGAAAGAATCATCCTAGAAGAGTGGAGATCTATTTTTTTGATGCCTATTCACAAGGAGGTGGTGCCAATGGGCCACCTGTGTCCTTCAGTGTGAAGTCATGCATTATGCTAGGTAACAAATCATAAAGTTCACAAAGACAGAGGCTACCTGTCCTTAATGTGCAATTCAGGCCTGATCAACAAGCCATGGATTACTGTTTATGCACTTTATTCTCACATTTCAGAATATCACACATTTGATACCCAGAGCATCATAAAGCATGGCATTCAGTATTCTATTCTCTCTATTCTCTCCTCTCCTCCCCCCTCTTCTGCCTGTCTCTTCTCCCTCCTCCCCTCCCTAGTCAGCCTAGATTCCAAGTTGATGCCATTCCAAAGCTCATTCTTCCTGTATATCCTACCTCCCCTTAGCAATGCCCAGGAGATTTGGACAGTCATTAAATGCTTTCCACATTGATGGACATGAAATTGACATTTTCTCCTTTTTTACTAGAGTATAAAATGTAAAATAAGTTTTATGAGCAGCAACAGTCAAGCCATCAGACAGCCACACATGGTGTGTGAAAGCCTAACATCAAAAGAAACAATCAAGGAAGTGAAGAGAAATCCCACAGAGTGGGAGGAAACCTTCACTGCAGATACATCTGACAAAGCATTGATTTCCAGAATATATAAACTACTCAAAAAACAAAGAAGAAAGAAAACAAATGACCCACTCAATAGATGGAGCAAAGAACTGAACAGAGACTTCACAAGTGAGGAATTAGAGATGTCTGAGAAACACCTCAAGAACTGTTCAACATCACTAATCATTAAGGAAATGCAAATGAAAACCACTTTAAGATATCATCTTACTCCAATAAGACTGGCTAGGATCAAGAAAACAAATGATACCAAGTGCTGGAGAGGTTGTGGGGAAAGGGGAACACTCATCCACTGCTGGTGGGAATGTAAACTCGTACAGCCACTATGGAAAGCAGTGTGGAGAACCCTTGGAAGACTTGGAATGAACTTGCCACCCGACCCAGCCATACCACTCCTGGGCATGTACCCTCAAGACTTACGCCACCACAGAGATACATGCACGGCCATGTTTATTGCAGCTCTCTTCACAATAGCAAGGAGCTGGAACCAACCTAAATGCCCCTCAACTGACGAGTGGATAGAGAAAATGTGGTACATCTACACAATGGAGTTCTATGCAGCAGTAAAGAAAGACGACATCACGAGCTTTGCAGGAAAATGGCTGGAGCTAGAGGACATCATGCTGAGTGAAGTAACACAGTCCCAGAAAAACAAACGACGAATGGTATCCCTCATCTGTGGATGCTAGTGCCAATTACCCAGTTGTAAGTATTTCTTGTGTAGGGCCCCCTGAGCTTTTGTACAAAGCAGTTGGGCGTAATGCATTTTGGAAACAACAACAACAACAACAACAGAAAAGACTGCATCAAAGAACTGACTGAAACAGTGAACTTCTGCTCAAAACAGTCAACTTCCCCATGGAAAATACTGAGAAAGACTAAGAGATGAAAAGCATGTTTGGCAGAATGCATGAGCTCTGGCGGGGTGGGGGAATGGGCGGGAACACGGGTCTAGATTTGTTAAAAAAAGCCTAACATCTACAAGAAGAGATAATGGTTCCTGAAGTGAGGTCTATAGAAGTCCACAGTTCTGAATTTATAGAGCCGGAGCTCAGTAAGTAGCTGTCGAATTACTGCTAAATAATTCACCGATAGTCGCCTATGTCATAGGCATCTACGTGGGGGGCAATCGCAAAGGCAGTGTATCTGCCTCTATGAAACTTACTTATGGCCCCTTGAGTTAAGGAGAACCTAATACTATATTTTATTTTATCGATATTCTTTCATGAGACACTGTGGGAAAAAAAGAAGACCAATGATGATAAATAACTCATAAGAGCTATAATGGAGCTTAGGTATACTAGGCAGCTTCAAAACTATCTAGCGATATTTGTATTGTTCATTAAACAATGATAAATATACTTCTAGATTCATAAATTACTTGTGACATGTATAATTTAGAAGAAAAAAAATCAATATGAATTCCCCAGTCAGTATAAATATTGAGAGTAGAAAGCAACAATTTATAAGAACGATGTCATCCTGCATTGTTTCCCTCTGAAAATGAATCGGGCTGCATCTGTCTTTCCAATATGCATCTGGACACTGAGTTCAGCCACAGTCTTTTACTTCCAAGATGCTGCTGTCATGGGGTAAGCAGTTTGCAGATGGGCCTCCTGTTTAGTAACTCCATTAAACAATTACCATATGATGTACAGGGCATGCAACACTGAAGCTTGCAAATATCAGGCTTGGACTATAATTTCATAACACTTTTTTTTTCTTTTCTGATTCAGAAAAGTTAAAATTTTTCCTATAATTCTCAATTCCGGGTCACTTAAAATATTTTACTTTAAATTTAATATTAACTTATTTTATTATACAATTACATAACTTTTAAAAAGTACATAAAGTCACATAAGAAACAATACCAAAATCAAGAAAATAAACATTTTCATGGATCAATAGTCCCATGTTCCTCTAACAAAACACCCAGGAGATTTTCTCTATTTATTCCTATACCACAACTGGAAGGAAATGGAATCATAGGTTATACAAAATTTAGTGTCAGACTGATTTGAATAGACATAAAGCTTTTGAAATGTGCAGGCATTGCTGGTTTCCGACAGTCTCTGTGTAGTCCAGGCTTGATCTGGTAATCCTCCTGCCTCAGCCTCCTCACTGATGGAATTCCAGGTGTGTGTCGCACATCCAGCTGCAATTCATTATTTTCATTGCTCAGTATCCCGTTATGTGGATGCCATTAGTTGATAAACATGTGGCTGTTTTAGGTCTTGGCAGTTAAGAATAAGTTACTACAAACATTTGCATATAAGTCTATGTGCACATATGCTTTGATTTTACTTGAAGCTAATGTTCAGGAGCAGGATTGCTGGATCTTATGGTAAATGTATGCTTAGCTGTCACAGTGATTTAATTTATTATTTTTTCTTGATATGTGTAAAGTGTATGTGAGATGCATGTGCCTATGTGTATGTGTGTGTGTGTGTGTGTTTGTGTGTCTATGAGAGAGGAGAGAAACCAGTGTGTGGTTTAGTTAGTGTATGCATATATGTGCAAGTGTCCACAGCCATGCACACACATGTGGAGGTCTCTATTGCCACTGTTTTATGACTGTGAGACAAGGTCTCTCTCTGACCTTGAAGCTTGTTTTGGCTGGGTTGGCTGGCTGCTGAGCTACCAGGATCCTCCTATCTCTACTGCCCAAGGTTGGGGTTACTATGTAACTATGGCCGTGTGTGGCTTTTAAGTGGATGCTGAGAGTTTGAACTCAGGTCCTCTTAGCACTTTTCCCTCTGAGCCATCTCCCCAGTCCCTGGCACAATTATTTGAAAAGTTGATGTAGCATCTGATACTTCCAAAGGAAAGCATTACTATTCAAATCGTTCCAGTAGTGGAGACGTAATCTGAAGCTTCTCACATGCTAGGCTAATACTCTAGGTCTGAGACACACCACTAGCACAAGAGACAATTCATTTCAATGGAAGGGATGAGTGATTTAACATTGTGTTTAGAAGAGCATATTTTCTTACATATGCACATGTTAATAGTGTCATTTTCTGTATAAACACATTAAATGATGGGTGTGGTGGTACATGTCTTAAATCCCAACATTCAGGACACAGACACAGGTGAATCTATGTAAGATCAAAACCAGCTAGGTCAGATCGGGGATCTCCCAAGACCACCTGAAGCACACCCTGTGGAAGATTCCTACAGTGGGATCCCCCCATGGATGGCCCAGGACACAGATATCAGAAGCACAATTGTGAATATACTTAAAGAAGTACAAGATTATGAAGAACAAATCAAAGAATTAAGAAAAGAGAATGAAGAACTCAAGAAGGACCTAGAGAGAGAGAATGACAAACTCCAGAAGGAAGTGGAAACACTGAAAAGATCCCATGCTGAAAAAGATAAGGAAACCAACGAGCTAAGCAAAGAGCTACAGGAAGAGATTGAGAAGCCCCAAAAGGAAATAGAAATACTAAAGAAATCAGAAAAGGATGTTGGGCCCTCTGGGCCCTCCATACTCATGCTCTACCCATGGGCCCTCCATACTCATGGCGTGGAAGAGAATGCAGCATACTGTAATCCCCTGAGCCTGACTGGAGTTTGGCAACCTTCCTTTTGCCGGTCACTCCCGCATAGGAGTGACTCAGCATAGCCCGACCTGAAAGCTCCTCTACCCCGATACAACTGATGTAGTGAATTACTATTGGTCCAAAGCTATCTCCCGACTTTATGTATCTCCTCTCCCGCTTTCTTTTCTCCACTGCTCCCACCAAGCAAATATAAGCAGCTGCCTGATGCAATAAAGTGAGTCCTTACTTTGATGAGACTCCCGACCCCCATGTGGTTCTTTTCAGGTCAACACTCGCCATCCCGCTCAGTGCCGGAGGAGAGACAGGCTGGCCTGACTCTCCCCTCCATCTCACCTGCTGGAGGAGCCAGCAGAGGAAATGAAAAATGAAATCAAACACTCATCCAATCAAGAGGAAAGGAATGGAAAAACTCAGAAGCAGAATGGAGGAAGCAGAACAAAGAATATCAGACCTGGAAGATAACACAGAACAACCAAAATCCTCAAGTAAAGATTATGAAAAAGTTAAAAATACACAAAAGTGGAACAACCAGGAACTGTGGAACACTATGAAAAGATCAAACCTCCCCATCATAGGAATAGAGGAAGGAGAAGAATCCCAAGAGAATGGTATTGATCAGATCTTCAACAGAATAATAGATGAAAA